>CM055065.1:36067754-36476247 GCA_029204045.2 Tillandsia leiboldiana
CGCCAACAACTAGTTGGGGACGCAACTCCTATCAGAAGGTGTATCACATACCTCCCAACACAATCTCAGTGCTAAAAAAAAAAAACAGAACTTTTATCAAGGATTACTACCACCTCGTGGTCACAAACATCACCATAACTAACTCATAGGCGAGTCCACGTCGATCCACAAAATCTGTGCAAAGGTGGGGTCAATTTGTATCCGTCCCAAAACAGGGTTACCCTCGGGTCCATGGGCCATTGAATTGCGACACGGGGACACTGAAGGATCAACAACTTGTTCAACCTCTACGCAAACTGTGAGGCCAGTGCAAGAATAGCAGTCCTCTACTGCGGTGCCATCAGCTGGACGATTACGGCAAGAACAGTGATTTAACCTTTAACCACTGTACTGATCCGAGCACTCTGGTTCCATTGAAACACCAGGCCCACAGCCGAAGCCATGACCTCGGCTAACCCTGCACTAACAACGATCCCGAAAACCAGAGTGCGTACGACTAATAACCGAAACAACGAGACTCAACTGTGTGAAACCCACCCGAGCTCCAAACCACTATGCCAATACCCTGCGCTCTCTCGTGAACACAAACCGTCCTAGGGGTCGTTCCTAACCAAATACCCAGGTATCGGATCGGGAAGGCAGAATTTCGTGCATCGGAGACTGTGCAATTCACGCACCGGTATGCAAATCGCTAAGGTTAGATTTGCTTCCTCGCCCGTAAGCACACTAGACCGGAACGGGCGACGAAACGAAAGGTAGAGCTAAAGGCAGGAGGGCTCGCAAGGGTCTGGTAGGGTCGGGTTGCTCCGGCCCAAACGGTGCTTCTATGTAGACAAGGGAAGGGAAGGCAAAAAGGAAAAAAAAATATAAAATAAAATGAAATAAGTACCTGTCATTCCCTATTTCGGGACGACGCGTCGTCTGCCGGGGTGGCCGGGGGAGTCCGCCCACAATCCTTGTGCCAGCGTCGCACCGCGTGTTGGGGTGGGGGTTTGCTGTCTAAAGAGTCCGCGCATCGTTGGTCGTCGGGCGAGTCCTTTGTCTGCACGGGGGCCGCCGCGCTCTCTGTTCCTCTTGGCGGTGGTGGCACGGCGGCGGAGGCGGGGGTGGGCCCTTGGGGGCAGGAGAAGTAATTGTGATCTGGCAAGCCGCACCGGTTACAATAGTGGTACCTCCAAGTGCATTCCGTCACTGGGTGCGCGCCCTTGCAGATGACGCAGGATCACGGTTGCACGTGCGCGCTCCCCTTAAGCCCTCGTTCGTCCTCCGGTGCTTGCGTCGGGCGTGGATTTGGTCGGCTCTCTGGATCGGTGCCCCCTTGAGGGGTGGAGGCAGCAGTTCCCTTAGGCTCAACATGTCGCGGCGCCGGGGGTCTACTGACAGCCGGCTTCAGAGGGCACTCATAACGCGTGTGGCCCGGCCTGCCACATCGGAAACAGTATCCGTCCCGCCACGGGCAGCTCGTCATGAGGTGTGCGTTGCCGCATATGACGCACGGTTTCGGTGTCCTAGGTCTCTCCTCCGTCGTCTGCCCGAGGTTCTGCCCAGCTCTCGGGCGTTTGCTCGCCCGGCCCCTCCGATGGGGGTCCCCGGCCGACTCGGGGTAAGAGTATTCCTGCCGGGCGCGCTCTACGTTGGTGTGCACAGTCAGGTTAGTAGCCTCCTGGACGGTGGGAGGGCCCGTCGGCGGCATCCCGGGAGGGGCAACGCCTCTGCTGCCGCCCCGGAATCGGTCGACGCCCTCGAGTTCCTGTGTCAGCATGCTCAGGCGCTCCGCGAGAGTCAGCAGTTGCCCAGCCACGTCGCGCAGCTGGTTGCGGAGCAGGCGATTGGCTTCGTCGGCGATGTCCATTTCCGTCGTCGGTTGCTTGCTGAGTCGGCCCTCTATCTGTATGCACACAAAGAAGGTCGGCTTTAGTCTTTGCTAATAAGCAACGGCACATCGAACCACTTAGCGAGAGAAAGGACTCGGACTCTGACTCTGCGTCCCCGGCCGATGATCTAGTACGGGCCATGTCTGTCACACGCCACAAGAGTCAACTCTAGACCACCCTACTAACAACAACCATAAAGTGAGAGAAAGGACTCAACAATCCCCCCCCCCCCCTGGTCACTCATGTTCTACAGTTCTATACCCTACCCATTTCATTCATGTGTAGGCAAGTGAGGTGTTCCCGCGGATGTCGGCACTAACTGTTGTGATTGAAAGAACTCTCTGATACCATTTAATCTGTCACGCCCCGGGGGTTTGTTTTAGCGGAAACGATTCATAAAAGTCAAACATTTGACGTGTAAATTTTTTTTTTTTTTTTTTTTTTTAAAAGAGAACCCCTCTTCCCCGGCGCGTGCCCAGACCCGCCACACATACAGGATCACTCTGCAAACGGACAGAGTCTCCCCTGTACGTGCACGGCGTAGCGTTCAGTACATGTTCCAACATACACAACCATTCAATCACAACAATTATTCACATACAACCAGCATTCTAATCTACTTAAAAACGCATGGCCGGTCAATTTGGAAAGGATAAATCCACAGTTCTGAAAGAGCGCCTACCCGGCGCTTACGTTTTGAAAGCGAGTTTCGAAATCAGCATAAATCCACAAGGTTTGAAAACGGTGCCCACCCGACACCAAGTTTTGAAATCCCTTTCGCAATCCATAAATCCACGGGGTTTTGAAACCAGTGCCCACCCGACACTTAGATTTTAAAAACGGTTTTCGCAATCTTTTCTTTGGCTTTTGCCTTTTTGATTTTCAAATGGCCAACAGAAATAAAAGGAAGAGTAACGTATATGAGGATAACTAAATGCAACCCGTACCGACATCCACGCCGACCCCACGAGGGTATCGCGAACCTCTCACATAACTACAATGTAATGAAAAGCAAGAATGAAAGAAGAAATACAGTCCAGGGTCCCCAGCGACCCAACTGCTCCTGTCCCGTCCTCACCACCGCCTACCTCTCCCCCCGTCTGAACCCTGTCACAAAGTGGGATGTCAGTGACGTAAAAATAGTAGAGCAGGAGAATATAATAACACAAACCGTGAAGACAACCGGAGCAACCACCCTCTCAAGGAGGAAAGGCAGCCTGTACACCTGTATCCTGTAATGCCCGGGCACGTCGGACAACTAAACCGACGGCCCAAACCGCACCTGCAGAAACCCGACCACGTCGGACAACTAAACCGACGGGTCGCACCGCTCGCACCTCGGCGCCTCAACCCCACCACTAATAAGGGGCCCCACTACGTCACCTCGTGGGTATACACGGGTCATAGACCACTTTTCCGGAAAAGCGCACCCTTTGCGGTGGCCAAACCGCGGGTGCGCGTGTTGCAGCCTCGAGCCAAGTAACCATAACCATCATCATGTCAGCATCATAATATATATAACAAAAGTGAAACGACAACATATATACTCAAAAGTAAGCCGTAACATATGCGATCGAAAGTAACCCGCTATCATGTATAATCAAAGTAAAGGCAGTAATAGGTGCACTCGAAGGTAGCCCGCCAACATGTAATTATCAAAAGGAAAACGACCGTCGGAAGACCGACGCTAAACATTATGACGAAACCCATTAACATGCATAAGCTATCACCCCTCAATATTTAACCCCAGTATACCTAGAATTGACCCCGTCCAATATGATAGAGTTAGATGCTAGGACCAAGAAAATGGAACCCACCTGAATGTAGGCCGATCCCGAACTCCCGCTAGACTACCGGGAGGCTGGTGCTGAACTGCTGGGCCCTGAACAGAGACTGTAGTCAGAACTAGACTCACGCATACCCATCCTGACAACATTACAGCAGCACAACGCTAACACGGAATAATATAGCCGATTTACGGAACAAGGTCCGATTCCCGCTCAACAAGAGCCCACGGAACTCTAACAACCTGTCCAGCAGGTATGAAAGAAGAAAAAAAACTGTCTAAAGGCTGCCCGCGTGTCCCAAATACGTTTAGATCCATAGTACGCGTTAGTTATGTATGATAATTCTACATTAATTACTTGTTTCGACTCGTTCTTGAAATCCGGGGGTCCAAAATTGACGCCGTAAGTTTCAGCGTGTTCATTACGGCGAGACCCAGGCCGTGCTTACAAGTTTGGACTGCCACGGATCCCGAGGGCAAAGTTGGCCCAACAATCACTAAGTCCAACAAGCCACTATGCTAAAACTTAATTAATACGTGACCAAAACGGAGAGTTAGCCAGAGCATGGTGATCAGCATGGACCAGGTACAACGGGGCTCACCTGAGGCTTGCCGGAGGTTGGCCGGAGCAGTGGCCGGAGCAGCACCACCCACAAGGTCCCAGCTCGGGTTGGGTGTTCTTGAAGCAACACAGGTGCAGACCTGCTCCAGAGGTGAGCATCAGCTAAGGAGGTGTCCCAGAAGAGGTTTAGTGCATGCGGGGTCGAGCCCCGGTGGCCGGAGGCGGCGGCGGCCGGAGCTAAGCCCGTAGTAGTGATTTCGGGTGCAAGATGGGAACGAGCAACAGGGGTGCCCCAGTCCCAAAATAAAATCGTGGGGCACCTTAAAATCTTGTTTAGGGTTTACCTGCAGTGGTGGCAAGTGCTCGGACTGCCGGAGATGGCCGGCGGTGATCTCAAGTGCTTTCTCGGATGCAACTGTGCAGAGAGGAATCCCGACGTTAATGGATCCATGCAAAATGATGGGGAAGCTCTAGAAGGTCCGAGAGACTTACCTAGGCAGGTTTCCGGTGCCGAGGATCGCCGGCCGGGCGCGGCGACGAAGCTCGGTTGAAGGTAAGTTGGCCATTAATGGCGGATTCCGGCGCGGTGGTTCCGGGCCGGAGAAAGATGGACCAGAAGCTTGCCCTCGGTGTCAGGAGGCTTGGTGCCGTGGTGGCCAACGTCAGAAGGCGGCGGCGGCGCCGGACGGTGACGGTCGGCGAAGGTGCCAACAACCCGGTTTCTAGGGCAACTTCGTTTGGGCTCGATCCTCAACCGATCCGTTTCCGGCTTCGTGGGGATGTTGCAGTCACCGAGAGGGGCCGATCCAACGGTTCTGATCGAGCGCTTGATGGCCGGATCACGGCGGCGCGCGAGGTCGGACGGAAAACGATAATTCCGGCAGCTACCTCTCCGGCCGGTCAACCAGGGCACCGGGGACCGCGGGGCTACACCAGGGTGATCCTTGGGATGTCAATAACACAGTGCTAGGGTCCCCGAAACGAAACAAGAACAAAACTTCCATACTTACCTTCGTCGGAGACTAGGAAGAAGGAGGAGAGGTCCCGCGGCGGCGCACGGCGGCGGTCGGGGGCAGGTCCAACACAGGTCGGCTGCGGCTTCCAGGAGGACTCCACTGGACGTGGTTTTGATCGCCAAAGACCTTGTTGGTTGCCTTCCTCTCCAAGAACCGAGATCAAGAGATTCTTGATCTCCCTTTTTCCGGCAAGGGGAGGCGGCGGCCGGTGCGGGGTAGCTCCGAGGGAAGCGACTGAGAGGTGGAGGGTCTGTTGAGGTGCGGCTGGGGCTGAGCTCAGAGTCTAGGGCTTGTGGAACCCTAGTCGTATGTGCATGTATATATGTATAGGGTTGGTCATCTTGCATTTTAGCCCCTCATCTCTACATATCTACAGCCCAGTCCCTCACAGCATCTTCCTTTTACTCTTAGGTCCCTCATAAGGGAGTGGCACGCAAAACGAGGCGGGTTAAGTAGGGTTTCATGTGCAATTGTCACCTTTTTCGCCTTGTTTCACGCTCTTCGAGGCGATCCGATCGTCGAAACGGAAAATGGACTGCGTCACGGCGTCCGGCTCGACGAAAACCATCAGGTAGCGATTTCTGATTTTTGAGAAACTGTCCGGATAAAATCTCGGTCCATAAAATACTGTTCCGGAAAACAGTTTTCGCGCTTTTCGATACTCTAGGGTCGTCAAACGGAGATTCCGTCAGCGCCATTGCGTCCAGAACGCCGAAACCGTTCGAAACGACTACCTGAAGTGCTATGATCGGTTTCCAGACAGCAAATTAGTCAACGTTAGATCCGTCGGGGTTCCGAAAACTAGGGTTACTGTTCACCTACAGTAACAACTTAATTTATACTGTGCACCGAGCACTGTTACACTGTTCGTGGTTATTTGCTCGCTTCTTCCTCGATTTCTGGAAGATCCGACCGTCGGATCGAAAAGTGCTGAATATTAATCTCGCTCAGTTCGATGAGACGATCGCAACGGTCAATTCGGATTTCCAAGATCACGTCCGGATTGGGAATTAGCCCTTTTTTCCTCGCAAATCGTGCAACTTGCACACTGGCGGTTGGCCATATAGGCCAACCGGGGTCTTTTGAATTCAAAACCGGGTCAAAAATTCACTTTCAGACTATTTATTAAAAATAAAATATTTCGAGTTTCTACAGTAACGCGCCCGCCACACGGGCGCGTTACACCGCGCCCCCCCCCCCCCAAGGCGCGGGACACGCGCCCGCCACACCGGGCGCTTGCCCCCGCGCCCGCGCGGGCGCGAGTGGGAGCCCGCCACGTGGCGGGCTCCCCGCGTTCCGTGCCGGAGCGCGGTTCCCAGTGCGCGCCAGCGCGCCTTTTGCGCGCCTCGGGGAGCGTGCCGCCGCGCCACCTCGGGATCCGCGCCGCGCCCTGGTTTACGTGCCACGTCGTCTCGAAAAACGCGCACGCCTACCGGACTCCAAAACCAACAAATAAATAGTCCATTCCTAGCGATTTCGCGCGCTGAATCCAAAAACGATGTCCATTTTCCCAAATTCTCATCCGAAAATTGCGGAGTGCCCCCGGATAGCCCACTTGATCCGATTTTCCACGCCGGGTCCAAATCTGAAGTCCGATTTGCCAAAATACAACTCTAAAAATTCCCGATGGCACCCGGAGAGGTAACATTAATCCAGAATTTGCCCGGAGTCCAATTTTGACATCTGAATCGCGTGAAATCACTTCCAAACACCCGACGGGTCCCCCAAATTCCCACGGGGTCTCCTTATAAGCCCGAAGTCCAACACTTGTGTCCAAAATGCGCGCAAACACCACCGACACATCACGCAGGCCTCCAGTGATGCAACTAAATCCCAAATTGCATCACAAATCCATTTCTTGGGCCCGACACGCGAACAAACACCCCCAACGGCCACTAAAAGCTGCCCAACAACCAGCAACTCCTACGCGGGGAATTCCGGGACCTCACACTCGACCCGGTTGGGAGAGTTGCACAAGAGCCGTAGGGGTGCTTAAGTAAATTGCTTAACACCGGATTTTTATGAGTTAGCGTGGGGGCGTAGGACGCCCAACTGTTTGGGTGCTCATGGAGCACAGGTACCGTTTAGCTAAAGAGAGCTGGTTTAGTGGCGCTTTAGCTTTTGCCCAGTGTGGCCAGAGTCGATAGAGAGTTCGGGTCGTGGATTGACGACTAGTTAGTTGGTTTTGGTCAGTGAGCGTAGTGGTCGCGTGGCGACGATTAGCGGGTTTGCTTGGGGACGACCCGTGCATGGACCATGTTTGTGGACTGTGGGCCTGTAGCCCAGTGGGCGGGCGCAGTCGGCTGTGAGAGATAGCGGCCCGAGACCTGAGGGCGGGGCATGATAGAGATTTGGTCGGGGCGGTAGTCCAAGCGATGACCCGGGAACGTGGAATGCCACATATGAGCATTGAGGCTGTTAGTACACTGAGAGTGTGATGAGACCAGGCCGTAGAGTTAGCGATGATCTAGGTACTGTAGCTCATGGTGGGAGTGTTGGTGTAGTGATCCTAAGTGTGGATCTACCCGTATGACGATTGGGTCTGCGTGCTAGCGAGAGCTATTGCACAGTGTTGGACTAGTTTTGGGCTATAGGCCCATGTTGGATCGTGGTCTGTGGACCTGCTAGTAGTCCGAGATATCGGGTAAGCTGATAACCCGTGGATTTAGAGCACTAGTAGCGTGTGTGATAGCTGGGAACTCGTGGATTGGCCTTTGCCCTCCACATTTGGCAGCGGAGCGACTGGAAAAATGCGGTAAGTGTAATTGGTTGCAGATGCAACCTCGTTGTGAAAAAAAATGATGGCGGAATTAAAGTGGAGATTTCGCAAGAAAAGACTTAGTCATTCGTGGCAATTGAGAGAGCAAGTGCTCAACTGTGTCTTTCACCTACTTGGTGAAAGTGGCCAGACACCAGGTTTGAGTTGTCCCTGGATTGAGATAGGGATTCGTTAATGTGCTGCTCGTGTGAATTTGACGAGCAGGCAATTTGAGTCCCAGTAACGACATATAGTGAGCTCAGTATTGAGGGCAAGATTCCTCCCTCTCGATCGAACTTTCGTCGAAGTGCGATTTAAGTTTCGAGGACGAAACTTATTTTAAAGGGGGTAGAATGTAATGTACCAGATTTGTGGTATATAAATAAATGTAAATAAAAATGGTATGAAATACTATTTTTACGAAAGTTAGAGGAGTAAGAAATAATTTGGAAGCGAATTGGGCCCAAATCGGGATAAAAAGGAGAGATCTAGGATTTTATTTGAGAAAGTGGGCCCAGATTGTAAGTGGAAAATTCACAGTGTTGGAAAATTCCGAGGAAATTACGGGAGCTCCGTAAATATGTTTTAAGGGCACAGTAAAAATTTCGCATTGATTGGATACCCGGATTGTGAGAACGGGGTCCGCCAGCGATTCTGGATACAACGGGACTTTTGGTGACCCAGAAATGGCCCAAACTGAAAATTTAAAATTTTCTGTAATAAATTAAGTTGTGATGAGCCTGCCTGTCAAATTTGGGCGAAAACGGGAGGAAAACGAAAGAAACCGGTCCAAAAACGGATGAAAAAGAGCGAATTCCGGAGTGGGCCGTACTTCCGGGTGCCCGGAATTCACTGTAGCAGTCCTCGATTTATAGTAGCAAGGCGGGCACGCATTTCGAGATGGGCACCCGTTATGAGATGCGTGCGTGAATCTCGAGGTGGCATTAATCTCAAGATGGCATGGACCCCGAGGCGACGGCGCGCGGCTCGAGGCGCGGTGGCGCGCTACGCGAGGCGCACAGCAGGCGTGCTGGGTGACGCGCGGTTGCGCCGGTCAACGTGGGGGCCGCCACGTGGCGGGCACCCATTGGCCCTCGCACGGGCGCGGGAAGCGCCCGCGCGGGGGCGCGCGCCCGTGGCCCGCGCGGGGGCGCGCACCCGTGTGGCGCGCACGGTGTCCCGCGCGCGTGTGGCGCGCGGTTACCGCGCCCACGTGGCGCGCTGGGAAGCGCGCTCGCGTGGTCCAGGGCGGCGCACGCCTGGGCTAGCGCGCACGTCCCCTGTGTGGTGGACGCCATGTGGCGGTTCCCCATTGGGGGGCTCCGTGGGCTTGGTCCAGGGAAACAACCCACTTCTTCTTCTTCTCTTCTTCTCTTCTTCCTTCTCCACCCGGCACCCTTTCTCCTCTCTTTTCTCTTCTTCTTCTCCAACCGAGCACCATGGGGAGGAGTGGGAGGAGGTTTCGTGGGGTGCGGCGGCGCGTCGATGATCCCATGGAGAGCGCAAGGCGTTCCAAATAGCCGAATGAACGCACATACGCGCGTTGGATGTCACGACATTGTCGAGGTAAGTCCCGTGTGTTATTTTGCGGTATTTTTGGCACAGTTTTGAGGCGTCCTTTGGATTTTGGATTTGACCCCATGCCCACGTGCGTGATAGGGACCGAGTTTACTATGCCATTTTGCTGTTCGGAGTGTCGCCGGGCGTTTTGGCGTGCCTCGTTTTGCGTGCAAGCTTGTGGAAGAAATGCACCGTTTTGCGTGCGGACTCGACGAACGTGCGCTGTTTTGAGCGCAAACTCAAAAAATGTGCACCGTTTTGCGTGTAACGTTGGAAAAGGAACATGCACCATTTTGCGTGCCAATCTGAGGTACGTGCTCCATTTTGCGTGCAGGTTGAGTTGTTGTGCACCGTTTTACGTGCAAATTCTAATATTTTGCAACGTTTTGCGTGCAGGATTGGAAAAGTATGCACCGTTTTGCGTGCAACCCTACAGTAAAACGTGCACCGTTTTGCATGCAGATTTGAGGTACGTGCACCATTTCACATGCAGGTTGTGTTGTCGTGCACCGTTTTGCGTGTCGTTTCTAATGTTATGCACCGTTTTGCGTGCAGGGCTAGATGAACACGCACCGTTTTGCGTGCAACCTTAGAGGAGAGCGTGCATCATTTTGCGTTCAAACCCGAGGTACGTGCACCATTTTGCGTGCAGGTTGAATTGATGCGCATCATTTTGCTTGCCGAATGAAGTGGCGCGCACCGTTTTTGCGTGTGGGTTTTATTAACGCGCACCGTTTTACGTGCAGGTTTGGAGGACGTGCACCGTTTTGCGTACGGACTCGAGGGATGTGCGCCGTTTTGCGTGCAAGCTCGAGGAAACAAGTGGAATCGCGCGGAGACCAATTGCAAGTGTCAACAAGCATTTGGGTACACCACAAGGTGGGGGATTCTGCCGAAATTAGGTGACCTCTCCCCTTGCTCCTTTGCTTTTCGATTTAGAAGCATGATAGTAGCCTGTTAGAGGCGTTAGGTACTCATGATTAAGATCACCTGTGTAAATGGATACAAATGAAAAGTGCAACTGTTGGTTGCCAGAGATAAAGGATAAAATGTGCAAGTGTAAATGGATACAGATGAAAAGTGCAACTGTTGGTTGCCAGAGATAGAGGATAAAATGTGCATGTGTAAATGGATACCGATGAAAAGTGCAACTGTTGGTTGCCAAAGATAGAGGAGAAATTTGCATGTGTAAAGAGGACTTAGGAGAAAGATGTAAATTCTTGATTTATCTGAATAGATGATAATTGCATGCGTAGAGGATAAATATTATTTTATGATGGATATGAAACTGATTGCATGCGTAAAAGTAGATAATCATGTTATGATTGTGATCATGTTAGGGTATAACCCTAGGAATCATGTGACATCAGGGAAAAGAACATGTTGGTAGTAAGACAAGGAGAAAACCTAGATTCAGGGTTTAATGAGTGACATCAAACTTAGGAGTTATCCAAGGATTGGACGAGTGGCATTATCTTAGGAGATAACCTAAGGACACTGGATAGAGTGATCAACATAGAGTCAAGGAACTCTAGGATGAGTATGACATGGAACTTAGGTAAATGGAACCTAAGGTGAACTAGTGATCAACATAGAGTCAAGGAACTCTAGGATGAGTATGACATGGAACTTAGGTAAAGGGAACCTAAGATGAACTAGAGGAGTTTAAACTCACAGACAGGAAATTAGAGCCAGTGTAACTCTAAGATAAAAGTGGAACAGGAAATTAGAGTCAGTGTAACTCTAAGTTAAAAGTGGAACAGGAAAATAGAGTTAAGTTAACTGTAGGATTCAGTGAGGAATCAGGAAAGTGGGATGAGATCCCATGGTTAAAGAATTAGACAAATATAACCCTAGAAAGTCATAGGGTGTCTGGGCAAATGGATAATAACTTTAACTTCAAATTGAGTTAAATAAATAAAAGAGAAATGTTTAAGAGTCCAGGAGACTCTCTAGTTACCCGTGTGGCAAGACCTAGGGTAAGAAATGAATTAATGAAAAAGAGAAAGCTAAAAGTTGGTTAATAAGCAAGACAAGCAAATTGCTTAAGACAAAGAGAACAAAAAGAGAACAAAAAGAGAATATGAATGACGCCTTCGAATTTGAGACTCGTCAAGTGGAGTAGGACTCCCTGGGCAGTGACCCGTCGGACGAGGCACTTTCGAAAGACTAAAAGTGAAAGCAAAGAGCTAAATGCTTAAAGGAAGGAGAAAGAGAATTGCCAGTGGCAAAAAGAGAGCTATAAGCTCGAACATGAAAGAAAAGCAAGTGTTTAAAAGCAAAGAGGCTAAGAACTAAAGTAAAAAGAGAAAGAGAAAAGAAAAGAAAAGAAAGAAAATATAAAGATAAAACGGGAGAACCTACGGAGTGAAACGCGGCCCATGTTGGAGTTGCACGCAGTGCCCCTCTCCCGGGTAGAGACCCGTTCGGGACGTTTCTTCCGTAGGACGGGGTAACACTTGCGGGTGTTATCGGCAACCTTAGAAATCTTATCTTATGGTAGCAGGACTACCGGGCTGGGGCCCGTTGGATAAGAATTTCTGAGGGTTAACTTGAACTAAAGCACCAGAATTTAAAGAATAAAGAGAAAATAGAGTGGCCAAGATGGTCGGGTTAGTTTGACCCTGTATACAGCGGCATAATGGCCGAGTTGGTGCTTAGCAGCCTAGTGTGGATAGACAGAGTAGTGCTGGGTCGATGAGTATACACAGATAGTATAGTGACCCGTTATTTGCATAGCAGCATATTATTATTGAGGATTTTAGTTTCCTAGCACTCTATTATTATTGCTTCCATTGGACCAAGTGGTGTAGGACACTTTTTCTCGGTGGTTGAACCCACTGGGAACTCGGTCGTAGTTCTCACACCCCTTGGGTGACCTCCCCACAGGTTCAGGTATGGATACAGCGGTCGTGACGGTTCAGATGCAGACGGCGAGGCATACGACAGGGGCAGGGGCCCAGCAGCATAGAGACCTAGAGGGTCTAGCAGAGGTATCCCTTTTTATATATTTCTTTAGTGAACCTTGTATGGTGAGGAAATTATGTAAAAGAATTGTAATAATTTTATTTGCAAGTTCAAAAATGTAAAGTGTAATAAATTTAATTTATGGTTCACTCTTGTATGCTTTCATTTCCGATTAACTGTTTGTTATTGAATGAAAGTTTTAAATTAGTAGTGATTTTTAGTACTCTGATATTGAGCTTCCGCATACACTTGTTGTATTATTATGGATGTTACCGTTCCTTTCGGGTAGTGAAGGGTCATACCCGATTGGCGGGTCTGTTGGCGTGCCCGAACCGACCAAATTGGCGGACTCGGGGCGTGACAAAAAGTTTCAGCAAAATTTCCTCGTCAAGAGTGCAAGTTGTTTCTCGAAATCCTCCATTGATATATTCTCATCTACATCTGAGGAGGATGAATCCGCGTCTTCTTCCTTTGTTGATTTCAATGCAAAACCTGAAGACTTAGAAGAAGAGGAAGGCTTTCCAGAAGAATAGTTAGTAGGAAAAGTCATTTCATACGTTTGAAGTGCACCAACTAAGTCTTCTACTTTGATTTCGTCCGGGTGTTTTACTGTTTCAATGGCTACGACCTTAGGGCGAAATCTTTCCGGAAGAGTTCTCAAAATTTTTCTTACAACTTTTTATTCCGAAATTTTCTCTCCCAAGTTAGCACATGTATTAACGATATCTTGCAATCGTGTATAATAATCTGTGAACGATCCTTTTTTTGCCATAAAAATTGAGTCAAATTTGCTTGTAAGCATTTGCAGTTTTTGAATCTTCACTAAACTTGTTCCCTCATGTGTAACTTGTAGAACATCCCAGATTTCTTTCGCAGTCTCACATGCCGAGACGCGAGAGAATTCGGTTTGCGACAAAGCATTAAATAAGGCATTAATTCCTTTGCCGTTGTAAGAAGAAGAATCAATTTCTTCCTTAGTCCATTTCGACCTAGGTTTGATGGTGACAACATCGACAATAATCTCAGTAGGATTTGTCCATCCAAACTCAATTGATTGCCAAACCCGTTCATCGATGGAAATTAAAAACGCTCTCATGCGTACTTTCCAATATGCATAATTTGTTCCATCGAAGAACGGTGGTCTATTGATGTTTCCACCTTCAACCATTGTTTACAACCCTATTCCCTCTCTGATACCACTTGTGGGTTATGGATTATATGGATCTGAATAGGAGAAAAACCACCTAGAGGGGGGGTGAATAGGTGTAAACAATAAACACACCAAATCGTTGCGTAAAAATAACCCAATGCGGAAAATAAATAAAGTACGCAAGATTTACGTGGAAAACTCCATCACAGGAGTAAAAAACCACGGGACTGATAACACGGCGAAATCTACTAGAATTAAAACACGTACAAGGTGATTTACCGTAAACCTACGACTCAACCTTTTTCATACGCTTCTAGTTGATCTTCTCCGCTCACTCCGAACGCTCCTCGAATCCACGATTTGTGTCCCAACGTCGAGTCCACGACGTCCAACCGTATCCACGGTCTTCACGCGCCTCACTTCGAATCCCGAGAGCGATCACACCTTGAGTCCACAAGGCCACGCGAATCCTCGCGCCGATTCTAGATAGATCGTTGTTTTGTTTCGTGATGATCCTCCGAATACTTAGATCAAAGATAGATAAGGAAATACCATCTAAGTATTCTTCAATTTGATTCTACGAAAAATAGGTGTTTGAAAACCTAGAATCAAATTGAACAATATAGATGAAGAAACATAAGTTTAATCGTGTTTTCCTTTCTTCTCTATATTTGTGGATTTTTCGATAATTTTACTTAATTGATCTTTCGATTAATTCTCAGTTGTTCCACATATATCGATTACCCTAAAAGATGAAATTAGGGTTTATTTATAGGTTAGAAACCTTTGGAAGATGATAAGAATCAAAAACTGACTTAACAGAATTTTTCCCGCACGACGGTCCGGACTTGATTAAGGCTGATTCGGACTGTCGTCTTTTTCAGAAGATTTTCTGATAAAACACAGTTCGGGGTCCAGACTGAAACAGGGGAGGTTCGGACTGTTCATGCAATTTTGCAGAAATTAATGTTCGGGGTCCGGACTGGAACAGGGGTGGTCCGGACTGGAAAACCGCATGAACTAAACTATGTTCGGGGTCCGGACTGGATTGGTCTTGTCACGCCCCGGGGGTTTCTTTCAGCGGAAACGAATCCCAAAAAAAGTATGTATTTGGCGCGTAAATTTTTTTTGAAAAACCTTCTTCCCCGGTGCGTGCCCAGACCCGCCGCATACACAGAATCACTCTGCAAACGGACAGAGTCTCCCCTGTATATGCACGGCGTCGCGGCTAGTAAACATCCAAACACAGTCAACAATCCAATCACAACAGTTTCTAACATACACACAAGCACAGAACTGAATAAATCTCACGGCCGATCAGTTTGAAAGGATAAATTCACAATTGTTGAAACGGCGCCCACTCGGCGCCCAGATTTTGAAAACCAGTTTCCAAAGCAGCATAAATCCACAAGGTTTTGAAAACAGTGCCCACACGACACTTAGGTTTTGAAATCCATTTTCACAACCCATAAATCCCCAGGGTTTTGAAATCGGTGCCCACACGACACCCAAGTTTGAAAACAGTTTTCGCAATCTTTTCTTTTGTTTTATCTTTTCTTTTTCTTAAAGCGGCCAACAGAGATGAAGGGAAAATTTAATAAATAACGAGAAACCATACCGACATCCACACCGACCCCACGAGGGTGTCGAGAACCACACAATAGTCTACAAATAGTAAATGGAATGCGAAAAAAGAAGGAGAAAGTACAGCCCGGGGTCTCCAGGGACCCAGAAGCTCCTGCCGCGGCCTCACCGTCGCCTAACTCTCCCCCCTGTAGGACCCTGTCGCAAAGTGGGAAGTCAGCGACTAAGTAATAATAACAATAAAGAATGCAGGGTAAAGAAATGCGTCCAACCGTAAACTATCCGGAGCAACCACCCTCCCAAGAGGGAAAAGATAACACGAACACCTGTAAACCTGCAATACCCGACCACGTCGGACAACTAAACCGACGGGTCGCCTGTAACCCGGCAATACCCGACCACGTCGGACAACTAAACCGACGGGTCGCACCGCTCACACCTTGGCGCATCAAAACCCCACAACTACAGGGGCCCCACTACGTCACCTCGTGGGTATACACGGGTCATAGACCACTTTTCCGGAAAAGCGCACCCTTTGCGGTGGCCAAACCGCGGGTGCGCGTGCTGCAGCCTCGAGCAAAGTAACCATAGTACCAAACACGAACAAAGTAACCATAGTACCAAATAAATGAGCAAAGTAACTATAGTACCAAATATATTCAACAATAAACTCCACAAGGGCTACCATGTTAGCACGATTAGATACTGATATTAAACAAGGTACAATTGCCGGAAACCCGACGCTAAATCCGAAAACAAAACCCACCTGTCACGTGTAGTGATCAACGCTCGACTCCTCCGCTTCCCGGCGCGCTCCCCGAAACTACAAAAGAATCCCTGGGAAGAGAATCAGTACCCACCAAACACCGTCGATGAAAAAAACGATTACACTATCCGGTTCCCGTCTCGGAACGGGGCCCTCGGTTCCGACGGCGGCGGCGTCGGTGACAGTGGCAGAGGTGACCCCGCGCCGCCTCGCTGTCCGCGCGTGCGCATGGGCCCATGCGGTGTCAGATCCGCACGGCACCCTGTCGGCGGTGGCCTCGCGCGGCGCCCGGCCCGCGCGGTGCCCAGGCCGCACGCGCGGGCGGCCCCGCGCGGGTGCTCAACCCGCACGCGTGGGTGGCCCCGCGCAGCGCCCAAGCCCCGCGCGGGTGCCCAGCCCGCACGCGCGGGCGGCCCCGCGCGGCGCTCAGGGCCCGCGCGGGCGCACAACCCACACGCGCGGGCGGCCCCGCGCGGGTGCCCAGCCCGCCCGCGCGGGCGGCCCCGCGCGGCGCTCAGGGCCCGCGCGGGTGCTCAAGCCGCACGCGCGGGTGGCCCCGCGCGGCGCCCAGGCCGCACGCGCGGCGGCGCCCCCTTCTTTCCTGCGCGTGACCGGGTTCTTGCGGCGGCGGCGGTACGGCCGACCGGGATGTCCTCCCACCTTCTCCCTCTTCTCCGCCTCATCGGCCATGAAACAAAGGAAGCTACCCTAGTAAAATTAAAAACTCACCGATCTTGCGCTTCTAATCCGCCGATCAAAAAGGAGGAAGGGGAAGGATCGTCGCGCGCTCGCTTGTCGGTTTCGCGGGCCGAGCGATGGTTCTCTCTCTCCCTCTCGATCACCACCGTACGCCGTCCGGTAGAGGGAAGGAGGGTTTTGGGGAAAAGGGGTTTCGCGTCCTCGCTCCGAGTTGACCTACGCACAGGACAAGAGGAGTGGAAAATAACACCAAATCTTAAAACGCTAAATAAGCCGATCGGGCGAAAAGGGAAAGTGGAATTAAAAGACTAGGTCGAACGGGTGCGAACCAGGGTCCGGTCTGCCTCGATAAATGTGTAAGTCCTCAGAACTGCTAGCAACCTTCCGGAATTTATTTCGGGAGATTCTGGAGTCGGAATCCAAAACCGATCGCGCCGCCGTTCTCCGTTTCGCGAGCTTTATTGTCTAAAAATACCCGCGAGCCCCGACGGTCTGTCCAGAAGAAAAAGGAAGTTAAGCAACAATCCGGACCCCTAGGCGAGATGCGATGCACTTAAAACAACCTATAAAATTCCGAAAAAGTATTAAACGAGCGGTTACTACAGGTCTGATCCGGATCCTGAACATCCAACTTGTCCATTTTTTGATTTTTATGCAATGAAAACTTATCCAAGTGTTTCTAAACTACTCAAATGTATTCGGATCACCAAAATTATTTAGTTAAACGTACCTGATCATTCTGAATGCATTCTTCTTGAGATTGATGTAGTTGATCCACAATTCTTCATCTTCAATCTTCAAGACTTATACCACTTCACAAAATACGCCAATACAAAATACTTAACACGGTAAATGGGGTATAAATATATCTTATTATTAATTTATTTTCTTTTATTTTTCCTTTTCATATGTACGTATAAAGGAAAAATTCCCATATCCGGTATTCTAAGGGTATTCTTAATTTTAGATACAAGAGATAAAAATCTCCATCTCCTCGAAAAGCATGCCAAACTCTTAGCACGGATTCCGGTGCACACTATGGATACCGCGACGTTCAAAACCCCATTCCGGGAGATCCGTAAGTCGGATTTCAGATCCGATCGCAGTACCGTTCACCGTTTTTCGGCCTCTATCATAGAAAAATACCCGCATGCGCCAACGTTCTACCCAAGAAAGCTCGATAAACTAGGCCCCTAACAACCAATTTATCCCAAAAGGGATTAAAGAAAAGCAGGATAGGTCGTGACATTACATCACTCACCCCTTAAAAGAAGTTTCGTCCTCGAAACTTAACCTCAACCCACGCCAAGCGAGTCTGGAAGACACTCCCTCACATTCGATTCCAGTCCCCAACTCACCTTGCGCCCTTTATGGTTCCTCCGCAGCACCTTCACATAGGGAATATTCTAGTTGCATAACTTCTTGTCTTCTCGTGTCAAGATCCATACTGAACTCGTGAACGCTACTCAACTACCCTCCACCAAGCTTCTTGCCCACGACGACGAAAAGAAAAGCGAGCAGAAGGCGATCCTACAAGCTAAGTTCACAAGTTCCGGTAAGCCCGGTTCCCGGAGACACACTTGGAACTTCAAGCAGTCAACTACCGCTTAAAGATTGCTGTGACCGTCGGTCCCAAGCGCCACACCGATAACCCTTAACGGAAACTCCACTAGTTCTTAGAGCCTAAGAACCTGCCCAACCTCGCTGGCCAGGAGGGAATAAAGCCACCTGCCTCGAGGGGTTGCCCAAAAGTCCAACCGAACTTATTTCTACGATGGGGGTCTCTTCTAATAACTAAAGGTAGGGGCGGAAACACGACGCGAGGTGAAAGAGTGGGATGCTCATGTGTCAACACAAAAGTTCTAGCACGATAATCTGAGACTCGAGTATTACCTGCTACGACGTCCTCCGGTGGGTCCGTCCCCTGGTGGGTCATCGTATAGACTCTCCCTCCCCCCGATTGCGGCCGCGTTTCCCCTTCCCGTTGCTGCGACGAAGGTGTAGAAGCTGCTGAGGATGATGTCCCCATTTTCAAGGGGCAGTTGAAATGGAAGTGCCCCGGCTTGCCGCAACGAAAACAGTGGTCTTGCTTCGGGGAACATTCGGTCACCTGGTGTATTACACCGCAAATGATCCAACGCTTGTCCACCGGCCTTTGTCCTCCCGTCGGCGTGTTCTTGGTTCCTTGTTGCGATCTCGGTTGTTTAGGGGGCCGGCTCCCATTGGAGTGCTCTCCCCCGGAATAAGGCTGAGTTCGTTTCTTATCCCCGCTGTGTTCCGAGCTCTCCTGTCGGGCTCGTGTAATCGTAAATCCGCGCTCCACTATGGTGGCTCTATCGACCACCTTCTGGAAGGTGTGCAAATCCGCCGCTTGCACAACCTCGAAGATATCGCTCCGCAAACCGTCCATAAAAAGACGGGCTTTGTGAGATTCGTCTCTTATAACAAAGGGGACACAATTGACCAACCTCACAAATGCCCGTTGGTACTCCATAACTGTCCGACTTCCTTGCTTGATGTGTTTCAGGTCATCTTCCATCTGCTGTTTGACGCTGTTGGAGAAAAATGCCCTAAATAATTTTTCTCGGAATGTGGACAATGATGGAAGGGCGGTGCCCTCCGAGGGGTCCGAGCGCACCGTCTTCCATCACATGCGGGCGTTTCCCTCAAGAAAGTGGACTGCCAGGGGGACCCGCTCATGTTCCTCCATCAGCAAATCTTCGAAAGGCTTTTCCATGGTGTCTACCCATTTTTCCACGACCCAAGGGTCGGTCGTCTCTCCCTCAAACATGGGTGGGTCGTACTTTTTGAAATCCGTCAAGTTCGCTCTCACCCTGTCCCGTTCGGTTCGTCGGATAGGAGCTTCCCCTGCAGCGACGGCGGACACTCTGGGAGTAGGTATCACCATGGTCTCTCTCAAGGGGTCTCCAGCAGTGGCTCCCGGCGTAGGTCCCGAAGTCGTTGGTGTTGGTGCTACCGAAGGCGTTGTTGGCTGAACTGACGGTATTCCGGTCACCGTGGTCTGAGGTGGGGCGACCATAGTCTCGCTGTCAGCCACCGGCGGTCCCGTCACTGGTGCGGTTGGTCCGAGTAGAGGAGCCTGGGCGACCTCCACTGGTGTGGTCGGGTGTTGCGTCTACTGACGTACCTGCTCCATGAGGGTTGTTAACTGCCCAGCCATCTCTCGTAGTTGTTGTCGGAGAAGCTGATACTTTCTGCCCCTGCATTCTCAGTTGACGACCTAGTCCGGGCCATTATCCGCTGTATACAAAGAAACCAAGTCAACCCTAGACTTAACTGGTCTAATACCATGACCTACGATCAACCAGGGACTCTATCCCCTCCCCAAGACACTCACGCTCTACGCACCTATTCTTGATTATCTCATCGGTTAGTTGCTAGTGGCATTGCACTCTGTGGATGTTGGACACCAACTACAGTGGTTAAAGTCGTTTTTCTCTGATACCATATAATCTGTCACACCCCGGAGGTTCTAAATAAGCGGAAAAGCGTATACATTTTTTTTTGAAAACAACCCTGCCTACCGGTGCGCGCCAGACCCGCCACATATACAAATTCGCCCCGCGAACGGACGGAGTCTCCTTTGTATATGCACGACGTCACAATCACAATACATACTTTAACCACACAGTCACATTGAGAGCCGATGGGGAAATACAATTTATCACAACTACTAACATTAACACAAGACCGAACTAGGATAAAGCCACAAGTTTGCCAAATCGGTGTCAACGCGACACTAGGTTTTTAAAGACGTTTTCGTAAATATCTTTTAGGCAGCAACATAACTTGAAAGAATAATTCCACGGGTTTGGAAAGCAGTGCCCACACGACACCTAGTTTTGAAACCATTTTCGCAATCATTTTTGCTACTTGAAAACATGCCGCATGCAAGACAAATAGAAACACATTAAAGATGGTCCAACGCTAAGTCCAAAGCTCAATCCAACATCCACATAGTTCCACAATAAAGGCAACAACAAAACTAACTAACCAAACAACCAAGATAATCGAAAGCAAGAAAATGGAGTGTCACTAGCCCCAAACGGGTTATAACCCTTTATTCGTAGCCTCACCATCGTCCCGGGTCCTACCTCGACCTAACCTGTCACAGTATGGGCAGCCAGTGACAAGAAGAGTAGATGTAAACAAGTACAAAGCGGTAAATACTGAAGTAAAGGCAAACCGATAAACCAGAGCATCCAAACTTTCCCTCATGAATCCCCCGCACCCCCTGCAAAACGAAACCAACCACCTACCAAAAGGTCTAAAGACCTCGGGTAACAGTGAACAACTTGCTCTCAACTTTGTGCTTTAACCCCTCCACGGTACTTGTGCAGCACCGTAAGTAACCGCGTGGCGTCCCCACCACCACACATTGTGGGGTACACAGGTCAACGTGCCATCTTTCTGAAAAAATGCACCCTGTGCGGTGGCCAGGCTGCCGGTGTGCGTGTAAGCAATCCTTGAACAGAATGACCGCAGCCATTGTGTAACGTAGAGCACCGCGATGCTCAATCGCAACAGATAGTAACAAAGAGGAATACTAATGCAAAAAGGGGTTAGACAATAACAATTTGCACCTCTACTCTACTCTGACATATTACGAGATGAAACCATACTTCAAAACACAACAAAGGTACCCACCTCATGTTGCGTCGACGGAACGCCTGAAATCGTCCGGCGCTCTTGCACGATTCTCGGACCCCTAAAAGTCCCAACAAAGACGTTAGAAAAGCCTAATTTAGAACCTAGCCCACCCGAGTATTGAATCGAACTAGGAAACACACGGGTGGACAACGAAGACCGGGCGGCGGGGCAAGACAACACCTCAAGCGGCGGACGTTGCAAAAACTGTCCCCCATGTGGCCGAACTCCCACGTGCGTCGCCGCTCACGGACGGCGCCCCGTGCGACGGCAGGGCACGTTGCGCGCGCGCCGCTTGCGGGCGACGCCCCGCGCGGCACCTGCCCGCGCGGGCACCGTCGCCTGTGGGCGGTGCCCCGCGCGACAGCAAGTCGCGCGCGCGCGCGGCACCTGCGGGCGACGCCCCGCGCGGGCACCGTCGCCTGTGGGCGGCGCCCCGCACGACTGCAAGTCGCGCGGGCGTGCATCACCTGCGGGCGGCGCTCCGCGTGACAGCAAGTCGTGCGGGCGCTCGCCGCCAGTGGGCGGCGCCCCGCGCAACAGCAAGTCGCGCGTGCGCGCGTCACCGGCGGGCGGCACCCCGCCCGGCATCTGCCCACGCGGGCACCGTCGCCTGTGGGCAGCGCCCCGCGCGACAGCAAGTCGCGCGGGCGCGCGTCACCTGCGGGCGGCACTCCGCGTGGCACCTGCCCGCGCGGGCACCGTCGCCAGTGGGCGGCGCCCCGCTCGACAGCAAGTCGCGCGGGCGCGCGCCGCCTGCTGGCGGCGCCCCGCCCGGTAGCAGGCCGCGCGGGCGCGCGCCGCCCGCGGACGGCGCCGCGCGCGGCACAAGGCCGCGCAGGCGCGAGCCGCCTGCGGGTGGCACCCCGCGCGGTGTCTGTGGCAATGCCCGCGCGGTTCCGTCCTGCGCGGCGGCGGCGGCGGTTCGCCCGGGCGCTGCGGCGGCAACACGACGACGACGAAACCATGACGCCTACGACAACGACAAAAACATGAAAATTAAAGCCGCATACCTTGATCTACCGGAGAAGACGACCCGATCTCATTCTTTGCGGTGGTGGGAATCCGGATCCGCCCTCCGATGACGGTGACGTCTTGTTCCTGGCTTCCGGCACGTTGATCGAAGAAGGTGGAAGATCCGTTCTCTGATGACGGTGACGTTTTGTTCCCCGCTTCCGGCACGTTGATCGAAGAAGGTGGAATATCCGCTCTCCGATGACGGTGACGTCCCGTTCCCTGCTTCCGGCACGTTGATCGAAGAAGGTGGAAGATCTGCTCTCTTTTCTCTCTTTTCTATCTCCGAACTAGGGTTTCGTTTTGGTCTTCGGCATGCACAAGAGGGAGAGGTTTGAGGAGGCGATCTTTTAAAACTTGGGTTTACCTTTCGGTAAATGGGGTATAAATATATCTTATTATTTATTTATTTTTTTTTATTTTTTGTCACGCCCCGAGTTTAAAAAAAACAGCGTCTAAAATTTTTTTTTTTTTGAAATCAGAGTTTAAAACCAGCCAGGGCGCAACAGACCGCCACATATATAGAACAGTCCCAATCCCACTGGGGATTGAGCCTTTTCTATATATGCACGGCTCACTTGGCATACAATCAGAGTACTAACTACGTACATGTACTAAGCAAGATTAAATTACAATATCAATAACTTCTCAATTACATTGCATTACACTTGATACTACAAATAACTAAATACTTGATCTTATCGGCTGTCCAGGGTCAAGCTCTATCTCGTGATCTCACCAACTCGTCCCGACATCTCAACACCCGCTCGACCTGAAAAACAGTCACCCGAGGGTGTGAGACACACCGGAGTGTATCCCACTGGACACGACGAGCCGAGAAATAGCAGATCGTACCTACTGGTATACAATGCTAGAGGATAGTAATAGATCAGGGGTTAGGGTAAAGCAGATATATAACTGGTGCTGTAAAGAAAGCAAAACTCATAATCTGGGTACAAGCATAGGAGATAATTTTAGCATAATTTAAAACATGTATCAGGATAATCAACACATCAAGGAGTTAGGACAATCAGCAAGATAACAATGAAACTATAATCAAAGGCATCACATAGAATCATATAAAGGTAGATAACTAGAAGCCAGATCAAAGAATCAAAGAATCATGTTAAAGCAACTTAACAACACATGCATCAAATAGATGAAAACGTAAAGACCCAATCACAAGCTACCATATTGGCCTTCACAGGACCTCAGGCAAGGCTGCCCAACCTAGCACCAACCTGGTTGACATTCCCCAAACTAGGGTCACGGGTTGCCACAGCTAACCACTTTACCGGTAAAGAACATCGCTACGGGTAGCAAATCCGCTGATGTTCGTGAAGTACAACGGTGCGGGCGAATCATATGCAAATGCTCAAGCTCACGGTCCACTGACCGGGTAATCGGCAACAAGCCGGGAAATCCCCACTGGGATGCAATGACAAGATCAACTGAATCTCAACACTTATGCAGGAACACTCAGCAATAAATCTCAACTCATATGCAAGATCAAGGCAAATCTCAACTCAGCAGAAGCTCACATATAAACTCAACTCAACCACACAAACCAACCAAATGATACAAAACTTAAACACATATTTTTAAGAAAACTGTTTTGAAAAGTCCAAACCCCGAAAAGCATTGCCCTCGTCCTATCAAACAAGAACAGACTCAGGCGACACTACGAAGCTTGGGTTTCCAAACCTCGTAGAGCAATTGCCTTTGTCCTATCAAACAAGAACAGACTCCGGCGACCCTACGAAGCTCGATAAAAACATCAGTTAAACAATTCTATGTGCTCAGCAGTGTATCATTTGATCGACAGGACAAACAGGCTTACTCATCAACCATGGAAATGTTCCAAGATAAGATATAAATACCAGAGGCACTAAGAATAATCATGTAAGGCAGAATAGAACTGATAACAGGCATGGCTCAACATCTCACCCAATCAGACAGACTAACCCCTTATGCAACTAAACACATGTTTTTAAGAAAATCTTTGAAAACAATAGGTTTTTGGGTCCCAACCCTCGTAGAGCGTTACCCTCGTCCTATCAAACAAGAACAGACTCAGGCTACCCTACAAGGCTTGGTAAAAAAAACATTTATTTTAAAAGATCATGTATTTAGCAACATAACGGGCGAACAACAAGGAAGCAGGTATAAAGCAGGCATAAGGTAGCAAATCACTGAATCAATGGAAAGGCAAGCTCAAGCATTAATAGACTGATATAATAATCAAGCATAGGAGTGCAACTACGAAATGGCCAATTAGTCAGAGCAACTAACAGTAATATATATTGCAACCAAAGGCAGACAGGCTCAAAATAAACTAGGTTACCAAGAACAGGAGTCCAACCAGTATCGCACCCCAGAGGGCCGAACTGATAAAACCCGGACCGAAGATAACCCACCTGATATAACGCAGGCGGCTAATCGTATCTGCAACTTACTCGAAGATCAGAGCTACTGGAACACCTGAATCAAATATATATATTCTTTTATGTTGATTCTACTATATCTTTTATTTTAAACTTCAAACAAGAATATTTTGTATATCAAAGTTGGTCTGGGCACTGCCAGGACCTCAGTGCTCACCCTGGTTGAGGCCCAGGGGTGCTGGTTCAAGTAGAACCAAGGTCAAGCTTACACCCTAATTCACAATGCACCAAACTTTAATCCACTCAGTTTCTGTTTGAACTGAAGTGAGCACAGAGCTCAGGGGACTATTTGGAGCAAGTTTCATATACAAAGTTTTGTCAAATTCCAACTCTTTCTTCTCAGTGGCATTTAATCAAACATCTTAGGGGCATATTATATACACATACACATAAGCAACTTTGAAGTTGGAATCTCTGCAAATACTAAACTAGAGGCAGTCTAACTTGGATTGATTTGATCCATGAAGAATCTGGAGCTTTCCCCCCCTACTTGGAGCAACTCGAAACCCCTCGGATGGCCGAGCTCGAGGAAGAAGAAAATGGGGACAACATTGAAAATCATGATGCTCCAACTAGAGGGTCTGGGGCTCAACTAAATGCACCTTTAGGTGCAACTCACCCCACTGAAGCTTTCCATGCATGCGGCTGGCCCCGGGGTGCGGCGGCGGCGCGGCGGAGCAAGCTCCGGTTTGGAGCTCAATGGGCTCTAATGGCGAATTTGCACAGAGACCACCTAGAGCTCTATAACTTAGAGGGAAGGCTCCTTGGGTCACCACGAAGCTTCCCAACCATCTCCCCCCCGGCCGGAAGTGGCCGAAGCTCCGGCGGCCGCAAAGTTATCAATTTCGGGTTCATCCATGGCCGCCACCGTCCGAGGCTGCATGGGCCACATGCAAAAGCACGTACGCACTCCCCTTGGTCCCAGCAATCCTTGTGGGCAAGTGGCCGGCGGCGGGGAGGCGCGCCGGCGCCGGAGCATGGTGCTCGGCCAACTTGCCATTTTTCGAAAAGCTAGGGCAATAAACTGCCACTCAACGGGACAACCATACTCCACCAAATTGGGTGGAGTTGGTCCCCTCCTCCTACAGTCCAGGCACCTAAATTTTGGGCCGTTTTGGTGCAAGGGATGCTGAGTTCCCTCGAGGCGAAGGAAAACTAGGTTTCCGGCGACCCACTTTGGCCGCCGGCCAACCGGACTGTTTGGGGCACGGGGCTCTGCAGGGAGGAAGCTAAGGACCTAAGGAGTAGACTGCAGGTGGCCTAGGGGGCTAACACTCATTGGTTTGAAGTCCTCACCTTGGCCGAGCTCGGGGATGATAGGTAGTAGCCGGTACTTGGTCCCCTCTCCACGTGCGGCCACAGCAAGCTTCAGCAAGGATCCTCCTAACAGCAGGAACTCCACAGGCCTTCTAACTCCAACCTTGGTGAAACTTGGTCCCAACTTCTTCAATCTCCCTTTCTCTCTCGAGTTCTCTCTCTCTCTCTAATGTGTTTGCTCTTTTGGCTTCTCTCCACTTGGGCTCGGTTTTGAAGACAGCAGGGAACCAAAGGACACCTGAGTGGAACGGTTTCAAGAAGTCCAAGAGGCAAACTTGGAGTTTAATACAAGATTCTTTTGGGAAAAACCTTGAAGTTGGGTTCACACTAAACCCTAGCATCCGAGGCTTCTTCATTAGGTTACAATTACACCCAACACCTTATCCTATAAGCCCCTAGCACTTAGGCACATAAAATGTGAAGTTTTTATTACAATTTAATCCATTTTGAGCACTCTTCACGCATTTCGAGACCATCCGGTCGCCGTTTCGCGAAACGGACTTCGCCACGACGTCCGGCTCGTCAAGACCTGTCAGGTAGTGTATTTGTTTGGTTCGTTCGACGCTTGGATTAAAAGTCGTTACATAAAGTTCGTCGAATTATCGCGCGTGGCACGCACTTCGATGCACCCGGGTCGCCAAACGCGAAATCCGTCAGTGCCATTGCGCTCAGAACGTCGAAATTAGCTAGGTTCCATTACTCATACCTCTAGGTTAAAACTCTAGATAGTGGTTCGGCCATTAGTGAAAGCGAGGGATTAAAAACTCGAGGGTTACTATTCACTTAAGTCGCGGGGCCCACTTTTGATTTCTGATTTCTGGAAGATCCGACCGTCGGATCGAAAACATATGAATATGAAACTTCTATGTTTCGACGAGACGATCGCAATGGTGATCTCGGATTTTCCAGATCAGACCCCGATCAAAAGTCGATATTTCTGGGCCCACTATTGACCCACTATCTCTTCACTTTTGCCAAAAATTAATAATTTAACATCTTTAAAAGCAAATAGAGGTTTTATAATTCTGGATTACTACATCACCCACAACTTCTAAGAAGTTTCGTCCCCGAAACTTAACAAAACATACTTTTAGTAGGTCTCTAATGGATTCACGATAGTGACAACTAGTCACAAGACATCAATAATCTTCAAGGCTACTAGGTTAGACCCAATCTGAATATTCCCCATCACAGGGCAGAGTATTTCTCAATTCTTTCGAAAGTACGTTGTCGGCCGCCAACGTGCTTACCAAAAGAAAGGCGAAATACCATAGATCTGTCTCCAACGACTGGTTGGGGACACAACTTACACCTGAAGGTACATCACATACCTTCCCATACAGTCTCTATGCCGTTAATATCACCTCTACTAAAGGTCACTATACTCCCGAGGTCATGAATGCTAACTCACGAGAAACTGGAACCATACTTCAGTGTTTACTAATTACAACACGGTGGTCTATCTTTTAGTCTCTGATACCTGTAACCGATCTGAGCCTTTTGGCCCTACTGAAACTTCAAGCCCACGGTCGAAACCATGACCGCGGCAAATCCTGAAATGTGAACACGAAACACTTCTAAGTTCCCAACTTACTGTACCAAAACCCAGCGCTCTCACGTGACACGAGTCATCCTAGGGTTCGTTCCTAGCCAAACCTAGACATTGCGTTTCCTATTGCTCTGATACCATCTAATCTGTCACGCCCCGAGTTTAAAAAAAACAGCGTCTAAAATTTTTTTTTTTTTTGAAATCAGAGTTTAAAACCAGCCAGGGCGCAACAGACCGCCACATATATAGAAGAGTCCCAATCCCACTGGGGATTGAGCCTTTTCTATATATGCACGGCTCACTTGGCATACAATCAGAGTACTAACTACGTACATGTACTAAGCAAGATTAAATTACAATATCAATAACTTCTCAATTACATTGCATTACACTTGATACTACAAATAACTAAATACTTGATCTTATCGGCTGTCCAGGGTCAAGCTCTATCTCGTGATCTCACCAACTCGTCCCGACATCTCAACACCCGCTCGACCTGAAAAACAGTCACCCGAGGGTGTGAGACACACCAGAGTGTATCCCAGTGGGCACGACGAGCCGAGAAATAGCAGATCGTACCTACTGGTATACAATGCTAGAGGATAGTAATAGATCAGGGGTTAGGGTAAAGCAGATATATAACTGGTGCTGTAAAGAAAGCAAAACTCATAATCTGGGTACAAGCATAGGAGATAATTTTAGCAGAATTTAAAACATGTATCAGGATAATCAACACATCAAGGAGTTAGGACAATCAGCAAGATAACAATGAAACTATAATCAAAGGCATCACATAGAATCATATAAAGGTAGATAACTAGAAGCCAGATCAAAGAATCAAAGAATCATGTTAAAGCAACTTAACAACACATGCATCAAATAGATGAAAACGCAAAGACCCAATCACAAGCTACCATATTGGCCTTCACAAGACCTCAGGCAAGGCTGCCCAACCTAGCACCAACCTGGTTGACATTCCCCAAACTAGGGTCACGGGTTGCCACAGCTAACCACTATACCGGTAAAGAACATCGCTACGGGTAGCAAATCCGCTGATGTTCGTGAAGTACAACGGTGCGGGCGAATCATATGCAAATGCTCAAGCTCACGGTCCACTGACCGGGTAATCGGCAACAAGCCGGGAAATCCCTACTGGGATGCAATGACAAGATCAACTGAATCTCAACACTTATGCAGGAACACTCAGCAATAAATCTCAACTCATATGCAAGATCAAGGCAAATCTCAACTCAGCAGAAGCTCACATATAAACTCAACTCAACCACACAAACCAACCAAATGATACAAAACTTAAACACATATTTTTAAGAAAACTGTTTTGAAAAGTCCAAACCCCGAAAAGCATTGCCCTCGTCCTATCAAACAAGAACAGACTCAGGCGACACTACGAAGCTTGGGTTTCCAAACCTCGTAGAGCAATTGCCTTTGTCCTATCAAACAAGAACAGACTCCGGCGACCCTACGAAGCTCGGTAAAAACATCAGTTAAACAATTCTATGTGCTCAGCAGTGTATCATTTGATCGACAGGACAAACAGGCTTACTCATCAACCATGAAAATGTTCCAAGATAAGATATAAATACCAGAGGCACTAAGAATAATCATGTAAGGCAGAATAGAACTGATAACAGGCATGGCTCAACATCTCACCCAATCAGACAGACTAACCCTTTATGCAACTAAACACATGTTTTTAAGAAAATCTTTGAAAACAATAGGTTTTTGGGTCCCAACCCTCGTAGAGCGTTACCCTCGTCCTATCAAATAAGAACAGACTCAGGCTACCCTACAAGGCTTGGTAAAAAAAATATTTATTTTAAAAGTTCATGTATTTAGCAACATAACGGGTGAACAACAAGGAAGCAGGTATAAAGCAGGCATAAGGTAGCAAATCACTGAATCAATGGAAAGGCTGGCTCAAGCATTAATAGACTGATATAATAATCAAGCATAGGAGTGCAACTACGAAATGGCCAATTAGTCAGAGCAACTAACAGTAATATATATTGCAACCAAAGGCAGACAGGCTCAAAATAAACTAAGTTACCAAGAACAGGAGTCCAACCAGTATCGCACCCCAGAGGGCCGAACTGATAAAACCCGGACCGAAGATAACCCACCTGATATAACGCAGGCGGCTAATCGTATCTGCAACTTACTCGAAGATCAGAGCTACTGGAACACCTGAATGAAATATATATATTCTTTTATGTTGATTCTACGATATGTTTTATTTTAAACTTCAAACAAGAACATTTTGTATATCAAAGTTGCCTTGGGCACTGCCAGGACCTCAGTGCTCACCCTGGTTGAGGCCCAGGGGTGCTGGTTCAAGTAGAACCAAGGTCAAGCTTACACCCTAATTCACAATGCACCAAACTTTAATCCACTCAGTTTCTGTTTGAACTGAAGTGAGCAAAGAGCTCAGGGGACTATTTGGAGCAAGTTTCATATAAAAAGTTTTGTCAAATTCCAACTCTTTCTTCTCAGTGGCATTTAATCAAACATCTTAGGGGCATATTATATACACATACACATAAGCAACTTTGAAGTTGGAATCTCTGCAAATACTAAACTAGAGGCAGTCTAACTTGGATTGATTTGATCCATGAAGAATCTGGAGCTTTCCCCCCCTACTTGGAGCAACTCGAAACCCCTCGGATGGCCGAGCTCGAGGAAGAAGAAAATGGGGATAACATTGAAAATCGTGATGCTCCAACTAGAGGGTCTGGGCTCAACTAAATGCACCTTTAGGTGCAACTCGCCCCACTGAAGCTTTCCATGCATGCGGCTGGCCCCGTGGTGCGGCGGCGGCACGGCGGAGCAAGCTCCGGTTTGGAGCTCAATGGGCTCTAATGGCGAATTTGCACAGAGACCACCTGGAGCTCTATAACTTAGAGGGAAGGCTCCTTGGGTCACCACGAAGCTTCCCAACCATCTCCCCCCCGGCCGGAAGTGGCCGGAGCTCCGGCGGCCGCAAAGTTATCAATTTCGAGTTCATCCATGGCCGCCACCGTCCGAGGCTGCATGGGCCACATGCAAAAGCACGTACGCACTCCCCTTGGTCCCAGCAACCCTTGTGGGCAAGTGGCCGGCGGCGGGGAGGCGCGCCGGCGCCGGAGCAAGGTGCTCGGCCAACTTGCCATTTTTCGAAAAGCTAGGGCAATAAACTGCCACTCAACGGGACAACCATACTCCACCAAATTTGGTGGAGTTGGTCCCCTCCTCCTACTGTCCAGGCACCTAAATTTTGGGCCGTTTTGGTGCAAGGGATGCTGAGTTCCCTCGAGGCGAAGGAAAACTAGGTTTCCGGCGACCCACTTTGGCCGCCGGCCAACCGGACTGTTTGGGGGCACGGGGCTCTGAAGGGAGGAAGCTAAGGACCTAAGGAGTAGACTGCAGGTGGCCTAGGGGGCTAACACTCATTGGTTTGAAGTCCTCACCTTGGCCGAGCTCGGGGATGATAGGTAGTAGCCGGTACTTGGTCCCCTCTCCACGTGCGGCCACAGCAAGCTTCAGCAAGGATCTTCCTAACAGCAGGAACTCCACAGGCCTTCTAACTCCAACCTTGGTGAAACTTGGTCCCAACTTCTTCAATCTCCCTTTCTCTCTCGAGTTCTCTCTCTCTCTCTCTAATGTGTTTGCTCTTTGGCTTCTCTCCACTTGGGCTCGGTTTTGAAGACAGCAGGGAACCAAAGGACACCTGAGTGGAACGGTTTCAAGAAGTCCAAGAGGCAAACTTGGAGTTTAATACAAGATTCTTTTGGGAAAAACCTTGAATTTGGGTTCACACTAAACCCTAGCATCCGAGGCTTCTTCATTAGGTTACAATTACACCCAACACCTTATCCTATAAGCCCCTAGCACTTAGGCACATAAAATGTGAAGTTTTTATTACAATTTAATCCATTTTGAGCACTCTTCACGCATTTTGAGACCATCCGGTCGCCGTTTCGCGAAACGGACTTCGCCACGACGTCCGGCTCGTCGAGACCTGTCAGGTAGCGTATTTGTTTGGTTCGTTTGACGCTCGGATTAAAAGTCGTTCCGTAAAGTTCGTCGAATTATCGCGCGTGGCACGCACTTCGATGCACCCGGGTCGCCAAACGCGAAATCCGTCAGTGCCATTGAGCTCAGAACGTCAAAATTAGCTAGGTTCCATTACTCATACCTCTAGGTTAAAACTCTAGATAGTGGTTTGGCCATTAGTGAAAGCGAGGGATTAAAAACTCGAGGGTTACTATTCACTTAAGTCGCGGGGCCCACTTTTGATTTCTGATTTCTGGAAGATCCGACCGTCGGATCGAAAACATATGAATATGAAACTTCTATGTTCCGACGAGACGATCGCAATGGTTATCTCGGATTTTCCAGATCAGACCCCGATCAAAAGTCGATATTTCTGGGCCCACTATTGACCCACTATCTCTTCCCTTTTGCCAAAAATTAATAATTTAACATCTTTAAAAGCAAATAGAGGTTTTATAATTCTGGATTACTACATTTTTTCTTTTCATATGTACGTATAAAGGAAAAATCTCCATATCCGGTATTCTAAGGATATTCTTAATTTTAGATACAAGAGATAAAAATCGTCATCTGCTCGAAAAGCGTGCCAAACTCTTAGCACAGATTCCGGTGCACACTATGGATACGGCGACCTTCAAAACCCCATTCCGGGAGATCTGTAAGTCGGATTTCATATCCGATCGCAGTGCCGTTCACCGTTTTTTGGGCTCTATCATAGAAAAATACCCGCATGCGCCAATGTTCTACCCAAGAAAACTCGATAAACTAGGCCCCTAACAACAAATTTATCCCGAAAGCTATTAAAGAAAAGAAGGATAGGTCGTGACATTACATAAGTTAAGACTCTAGGGTTCCAAGATGCCCCAAGGACACTAATCTAGTCTCATACCACTCTAATTTAGAGTTCAGTGACTCTATATTGAAACTTTACTATTTCTGTCACGCCCCGAGTGTAAACCAGAACTCGAGTGCGACAACAGATCCACCGTATATGCAGTATTTCCCACATATACGAAGCGATACAATAACTCAAGCAACCAAGTGTAGTGTACAAGAGAATGTATAGAATAGATCGCACAAGTCAACACGCTAAAATACAGCTAACACCACACACAAAATCAAACCGCCGCTCGACCCAATCTAGCGAAAGTCCAAGACATCGCCCCACTTCTGTAGCCTTATGTTGTCTGCAGCCAACATAATTGCCCAGCAGAAGAAGGGTATGTAAAATTCCTCTCTCTACTCCATCAGAGAGTTAATAAACCAAATCACTGACTTTCGCATAATCACGTCTCTCACGTGCTATTATCCTAGGGTCAGCCAATAGCCTAGGGTTTCCTGAGTCCCAAATGACCTATTCCCTAAGCTCTGATACCAACTTAATCTGTCACGCCATGAGTGTAAACCAGAACTCGAGTGCGACAACAGATCCGCCGTATATGCAGTATTTCCCACATATACGAAGCGATACAATAACTCAAGCAACCAAGTGTAGTGTACAAGAGAATGTATAGCCACAGAAAGTGGCACAGAGCGAGAAATGAACATAGACTACTATAAAACAACACACAACCAACACCGCCATATGCAAAACATCCTCCAACAATGAACAAGTTTCCAACCAAGATCAACCCATCCAAATCCATAATAGAGGTACAGCTCAACTTGAAATGAAACTAAATACAAAAATTCCACAATACTCAAAAACATCAATAATACCACTCCACCAACACTACTACATGAATCAACTCCAAAATATACAACTCCAAAATCATCATAATACAAGTCTACTACAATATTCCATACACAATCAGTATACCCCACAAAATACAACAAATGTAACTCCCAAATGAATACAACTCGAGGACTGACATAATACATACAGCTGGCTCCAGCCAGACCAAAAATACAGTAGTCGGGGTACATAAAAAAAACTGAAAGAGATAAATAAACTATAGGGCGACCTCTATCAGAACCATCGGGGTGGAAGTCTATCTAGTCCGCGACTCCCTTGCCGCGCTCTGCCTGTATCGCTGCTCCAGAAGAGATCACTGGGGAGCAACAACGGGTGTGAGAACTACTAACAGCAGTCCTCAGTGGGTAAATCATCGAACCTCCAACCTACCCACCGAGTCTACCAGAAGGGCAAAGTAGGTGATAGTAGAAGAATAACAGTAATAGCTGAAAGGAAACTACTCTACTATGCCCAATACTAACTGAATAAAAGAGAGTGTATGCATGAATAAAAGTAACACTATCCTCATGTATCAATAATGCCCTCAACTGTAGGATCTCAAATAGACACATGCATACCTCATGGAACAACTACTGAGCTATATGATATCCTCAACTGTATGAATCTCTAATATGTATATATATATGCATCATGAAAAGATAACTGCCAAAGTATAACCCAATCAGATGGTCCTAGATAGGGCCAGACTTGCCTGTATAAATCAATCTCAATAGAACTCCTCACCGTCGTGTATCAACGACGTGGCATCACTACCGTGTATCAACGGCATGGCATCACCACCGTGTATCAACGGCGTGGAATCATACTCAAGTATCAATCTCTCTCGCCTACTCCGAAGTGGCCCTCGAGGGGAGCGACCCGCTCGAGTCAACAAGTAACCCATGTCCAACATCTCTGTCAAGTATCTCAGTCAAGCAGGCATAAGTCGACACTATGCTCAAAGTGGAAACTCACTCTATCCACAATGCAAAACCCAGCCCCAACTGATGCATAACACTAATCGGTCCATCCGCCCACAATCCGCGGTTGCCGAAACAAAACTCGAGTCGATAATCTGATGCTATCCCACACGACTCAACAAAATAGCTATACTATCCCCATCCCTGCTCTCTAACCCGAGCAATAAAAGTATAAGAGAAAAGAAAAGGTTTTCTCCTATGTTTGATTCCAACATTAATAGTATAGCATGAATAAAATAGATATGGCCTATCTATATGTCCAGATGTCAAGGAATAGTTCTCACACATGATCAATATAGTTCTCACAAGAAACTTAGATATAAGCATGATTAAACCCATATAGATAGCAAGCATCACACAAGGTTGCACTTTTGGTTGAGTCGACTTGTAGGCCGCAATTTCGATGTGCTCAACAACCCACCTGTTTACTCGCTGCTTTGAAGTCCGATTGATCTAAATTTTGACGAGCACACCCCTTACGTTCTCATCTTTCCAACAAACCTAAAATCGCCTCAAAACTCCTGTCGGATAAAAGTTATAGTAAAAACATTACTAATTACGCAGAATTTCAGCAACTCGAACCGATAGTGAAAGAACTCAAAATCTGCTCTGTATGTCTCATGAATCTCTAATGCCACAACCCAAACTTGATTTCTAAGTTCCCAATTAACATATAAATTGCATTAGGTTTACAAAAAGCCAAACTTAACTCTTTCAAATAAACTCATCTGACAAATACATCAATGCTGTCCCAAATTCCAACATAATCTTAAGCTACAATTCAACTTGATATACCTCCCAATTTAGACATAATTACAAGTTGAAACCTAAAGGAAATTATCCATCATGCTTCTGAGTTTACAAATATCCATTTGAGTTAACTCTTACAACAAGTAGTAACCACGAAATTAAAGCCAACACTCAATTAGGTACATAAGTCATTCCCAACTTACATGCAGATTTTTCAGCAACAATGTACTACAAAGAGGACTAAAGATGGTATATCAAATCTTATCTAAATTTTAGAGAGTAAGGTATCAAAGTGTTCCTCTTGAAGTCTAGAAAATTACCAAACTTGAAATTCACCATTTCATAAAGAGGAGAAAAAGATATCCGAAGATTACCACATGCTGTCCAAAACTGCAATCTGAACAAAGGGCTTCAAAGATGATGAAATTTACCTGAATTTTAGCAAGATTTAGCCCTCCTCTTCAACATGGAAAATGTAGGTCTCTGAGTCATGGTGAATTCCCCGCAAAAATTATCCTAAATTTACACTTCTTCAGTCCTAGGGAGCAAAAACACTGAACATTGCTCAAAACCACATCCAGAATCTCAGCTGTGCACAAAAGTCTCAGAAATGGTTCAATTTACCTATTTTGATGTCCAAATTTGAGAATCCAGAAAATACAAAAGTTGAAGATCTTTAAATCCTGAAAAATGTCCATCAAAAACCAACTCAAAATTCCACTTGTACATCCCAGGGGAGTAAAAACACTAACCTATGCTCGGAATCCCAAACTGAAAACCTATGGTTCAAAGATCACTAAATTTGCCTGACTTAAAGCTCCAATTAGCTCCCCTCTTCAATACGAAAGTTGAAGGTCTTGAAGTTGTGAAGAGCATCCCGCAAAAATCATCCCAGAATTCCACTTCTACAATTCTAGAGGTCTCCCGGAAGAAAATGTGACGAAGTGGTCAACTCCAATAGTGAACTTCAAGTTCCATTCATGGAGTTCTTGGGTGAAGAAGATGATGGAAATCCCCCTTAATTTCCTTCACAACTGAGTGGAGATAGGCTAGGAATGTAAAAGAACCAATTTGCTGTCTAATGGTGCAATTTATAGCCTCAAAATCCCCTTAAAATGCACCAAACATCCATCCAAACACACACACACACACTCCACACTCCCTTACACCGGATCCCGCGCAAGGCGGGTCGGACCATGCGTCCGACCGGGCGCCCGCGCTGCGACACGTCCGCAGGGACCCGACCGCAGCGCGTGCCACGCGCGCATAGCGCTGGCGCGTGTTGCGGCCTCCGGTGCATGCGCGGTGCAACGGTCGCCCCAGCCAGCGTCGCGAGCCCGGTCCAGCGCCGCGTGCTCCCCCGCGGAGCACGCCCGTGCGCCCGCCTGCCGTGGACCCGGTGCACGCGCCACCCCCTGCACCAGCGCTGCACCTGCCGGTGCATGGCTCGTGAGCCGGCCGCCGTGAGCCCGGTCCACAGCCCCAGCAACACCCAAAACACTATTTTAAGCCCAAAATATCCAGAAATAGTGTATTTCGCACAGTTTTTGTCACGCCCCGAGTCCGCCAATTTGTACGGTTCGGGCACGCCAACAGACCCGCCAATTGGGTAAGACATTTTCCTACCCGAAAGGAACGGTAACATCCATAATAACACAACAAGTGTATGAGGAAGCTCAATATCAGAGTACTAAAAATCACTATAAATTTGAACTTTCATTTTATAAACAAACAGTTTAAGCGATAATGAAAGCATACAAGAGTGAACCATAACTTAAATTTATTACACTTTACATTTCTGAACTTGCTAATAAAATTATTACAATTCTTTTACATCATTTCCTCACCATACAAGGTTCACTCAAGAAATATAAAAATGGGATACCTCTGCTAGACCCTCTAGGTCTCTATGCTGCTGGGCCCTTGCCCCTGTCGTATATCTCGCCGTCTGCCTCTGAACCGTCGCGATCGCTGCATCCATACCTGAACCTGTGGGGGGGGGGAGTCACCCAAGGGGTGTGAGAACTACGACAGAGTTCCCAGTGGGTTCAACCACCGAGAAAAAGTGTCCTACACCACTTGGTCCAATGGAAGCAATAATAATAGTGCTAGGAAACTAAATCCTCAATATCAAAATGCAGCTATGCAATATAACATATCACTACACTATCTGTGTATAACCATCTACCCAGCACTACTCTGTCTAGCCACACTAGGCAACTAACCACCAACTCGGCCACTAAGCCGCTATATACTGGGTTACCCTAACCCGGCCACCTTGGTCACTCTCTGTTCTTCTTATTCTTTACCCTATGGTGGTTTAATTTAAGTTAACCCTCAGAAATTCTTATCCAACGGGCCCCAGCCCGGTAGTCCTGCTACCATCAGATAATATTTCTAAGGTTGCCGATAACACTCGCAAGTGTTACCCCGTCCTGCCGGGGGGACTTGTCATACGGGACACTGCCCGATAGGGTCACTGCCCAACTCTGACAAGAGTACTCTAGAACCTGTCATACGGGTCGCTGCCCGGGAGAGGGACCCTGTCCAACTCCGACAGTTGTACGTTCACCCCCGGAGGTACGCCCATTTTATCTTTTTCTTTTCTTTTCTTTCTCTTTTCTTTTCTTTCTATTTTCTTTTCTTTCTCTTTTCTTTCTCTTTTACTTTAGCACTTGGCCTCTTTGCTCTTAACACTTGCTTTTCTGTCTTATACGAGCTTGTAGCTCCCTTTTGCCACTGGCAATCTCTTTCTTTAAGCATTTAGCTCTTTACTTTCACTTTTAGCCTTTCGAAAGTACCTCGTCCGACGGGTCACTGCCCAGGGAGTCCTGCTCCACAATGACGAGTCTCAAATTCGAAGGCGCTCTTTACATTCTCGATATGCTCTTTTAGCCGCTTTTAGCTTGCTCTTAAACTTTACCTTTTACATTTATTACCTCTTATCCTAGGTCTTGCCATAAGGATAATTAGAGAGTCTCCTGGACTCTTAAACATTTCACCTTCATTTATTTAACTCAAATTGAAGTTAAAGTTATTGTCCATTTGCCCAGACACCCTATGACTTTCTAGGGTTATATTTGATCAACTCTTTAACCTTGGGATCTTATCACACTTTCCTGATTCCTCATTGAATCCTAGAGTTAACTTAACTCTATTTTCCTGTTCCACTATTAACTTAGAGTTACATCGACTCTAATTTCCTGTTTTCCCTTTCATGTCTCCACACTTGATCCATTTTTCCCTTCTCTTGATTCCTTACTGAATCCTAGAGTTAACTTAACTCTATTTTTTCTGTTCCACTTTTAGCTTAGAGTTACACTGACTCTAATTTCCTGTCTGTGAGTTTAAACTCCTCTGGATCACCTTAGGTTCCCTTTACCTAAGTTCCATGTCATACTCATCCTAGAGTTCCTTGACTCTATGTTGATCACTAGTTCACCTTAGGTCCCCTTTACCTAAGTTCCATGTCATACTCATCCTAGAGTTCCTTGACTCTATGTTGAACACTAGTTCTCCTTAGATTCTCTTTACCTAAGTTCCATGTCATATACACCTAGAGTTTTCTGACTCTATGTTGATCACTCTATCCAGTGTCCTTAGGTTATCACCTAAGACATGCCACTCATCCTTCTTAGGATAACTCCTAAGTTGATGTCACTCGTCAAACCCCTAAACTAGGTTTTCTCCTAGTCTTACTACCAACAAGTTCTGTTCCCTTATGTCACATGATTCCTAGGGTTGTACCCTAACATGATCACAGTCATCAAGTAATTACTCATTTCTACGCATGAAATTATTTTCATATCCATCATAAAAATAATATTTATCCTCTAAGTCCTTTTTGCACATGAAAATGAATTATCTTCTTTTGGCAACTGACAGTTGCATTTATCATCTGTGTCCATCTACACATACAAATTTATCCCCTATTGTGGATAAATCATAAATATCACTTTTCCTCTAAATTTCTCTACACATGCACATATATCATCTGTTATTGGCAACCAACAGTTGCTCTTTTCATCTGTGTTCCTCTAAACATGCAATCTTATTCATAATTACCTAATGCCTCTAACAGGCTACTATCATGCTTCAAATCGAAAAGCAAAGGAGCAAGTGGAGAGGTCACCCATTTTCGGCAGAATTCCCCACCTTGTAGTGTACCCAATTGCTTGTAGACACTTGCAATTGGTCCCTGCGCGATTCCACTTGTCTCCTCGAGCTTGCACGCAAAATGGTGCACCTCCCTCGAGTCCGCACGCAAAACGGTGCACGTCCTACAATCCTGCACGCAAAACGATGCATGTCATTAAAAACCCGCACGCAAAACGGTGCGCGTCATTTTAGTCTGCACGCAAAACGGTGCGCGTTAAATCAACCGGCACGCAAAACGGTGCACGTACCTCGAATCTGCACGCAAAATGATGCACGATCTACTGTAGGGTTGCACGCAAGACGGTGCACGTTTTTCTAACCCTGTACGAAAAATGATGTATAATATTAGAAAGTGCACGCAAAACGATGCACGACAACACAACCGACACGCAAAACGATACACGTACCTCAAATCTGCACGCAAAACGGTGCACGTCTTTTTCAACCCTGCACGAGAAACGATGCATAATATTAGGGTCGGCACGCAAAACGGTGCGCGACAACACGATCGGCACGCAAAACGGTGCATGTACTTCAAATCTGCACGCAAAACGATGCACGCCTCACTGTAGGATTGCACGCAAAACGATGCACACTTTTCTAGTCCTGCACGCAAATCGATGCAAAATATTAGGGTCGGCACGCAAAACGGTGCACGATAATACGATCGGCACGCAAAACGGAGAACGTACCTCAAATCTGCACGCAAAACGGTGCACTTTTCTCTTTCAATGTTGCACGCAAAATGGTGCACGTATCTCAAATCTGCACGCAAAACGGTGCACGTCTTTTCTAACCCTGCACGAAAAACGATGCATAATATTAGGGTCGGCACGCAAAACGGTGCGCGTTAAATTGATCGGCACGCAAAACGGAGCACGTACCTCAAATCTGCACGCAAAACGGTCCATGGTTCACTGTAGGGTTGCACGCAAAACGGTGCACTTTTCTCTAGCCCTGCACGCAAAATGATGCGTCATATTAGAGACTGCTCACAAAACGGTGTGCGATAACACAACCGGCACGCAAAACAGAGCACGTACCACGGGTTGGCACGCAAAACGGTGCATTTTTGTTTTTCAACGTTGCACGCAAAACGGTGCACGTTTTTCGAGTTTGCGTCCAAAACTGCGCATTTTTGTCGAATCCGCACGCAAAACGGTACATTTTCTACAACTTGCACGCAAAACGAGGCGCACCAAAATGCCCCCGACAGTCTGCGCAGCAAAACGGCACAGTATACACGGTCCCTAACACGTAAAACGACGTGGGGTCAAATTTAATGTCCAAAAAGGAACCCTACAAATTGTGCCCAAAAATATCGAAAATAACGTTACCTCGTACAGTCGCACTGCCCACGAGGTCCACGGCGCGCCGCACCATCTCCCACGAAATTTCCCCTCTCTCTCTCTCTCTCTCCCTCTCTCCCTCTCTCGTTCGTGCTCGGGCAGAGAAGAAAAGGAAGAAGGAGAGGAGATTCTGCGGGGAGAAGGAAGAAGAAGAAGAGAAAAAAGAAAAATGAGGAAAGGAAGGGAGGGAGGGAGGTTGTGGACCGGGTCCACGGGCCTCCCAATGGGGGCCCGCCACTTGGCGGCCACCACTCACAGGGGCGCACGCACTGCGCGCCCCTGCGCCATGCGGGCGCGCGTCCCCGCGCCCTGTGCGCGCCAGCTGTGCGCGTGCCGCAAAGCGCCGCGCGCCAGTAAATCCCTTTTTGTCCCGTTTTCTGTCCGTTTTTCGTCCGTTTCCGTCCAAATTTGACAGGCAGCTTCGTTTCAGCCTAATTTATCACAGAAAAATTTAAATTTTCAGTTTGGACCATTTCTGGGTCACCAAAGCCCTACTGTGTCCAGAATCATTGGCGGACCCCGTTCTCGCAATCCGGATATCCGATCAACACGAAATTTTTACTGTGACCTTAAAACATAATTACACAGCTCCTGTAATTTTCTCAGAATTTTTCGACACTGTTGACGGAGCCCATTCTCACTATCGGGTATCCGATCAACGCGAAACTTTTTCTGTGATCTTAAAACATATTTACGGGACTCCCGTAATTTTCTCGGAATTTTCCGACACTGCGAATTTTGCACTAAAAATCTAGGCCCCCTTTCACAAATAAATTTTTAGATCTCTCCATTTTAACCCGATTTGGGCCTAACTCGCGTCCAAATGTTCCTTACTTCCCCAACTTTCATAACACTAGTATTTCATACCACCTTTATTTACATTTATTTATGTGCCGAAAATTCGGTACATTACATTCTACCCCCCTTAAAATAAGTTTCGTCCTCGAAACTTGAATCACATCTCGACTCCTACTTGATCGAGAGGGAGGAAATCTTGCCCTCACTACTGGGCTCACTGTATATCGTGACCGGCATCAAATTTTCTGCTCGCCAGGACTACACGAGCAACTCATTCATGAATCCCTATCGCAATTTAGGGACAAACACAGACCTGGTGTCTGGCCACTTTCACCAAGTAGGTGAAAGACACAGTTGAGCACTTGTTCTCTCAATTGCCACGAATGATCCAATCTTTATTTGCGAAACTTCCACTTTAATTCCGCCGTCATTCTTTCACAACGAGGTTGCATCTGCAACAATTACATTTACCGCATATTCTTTCCAATCGCTCCCCTGCCTAATGTGGAGGGCAAAGGCCAATCCACAAGTCCTCAGCTATCACGCACACTGCTAGTGCTCTAAATCCACAGGTTATCAGCTAACCCGACATCTCAGACTACTAATAGGTTCACAGACCACGGTCAAATAGGGGCCTATAGCCCAAAACTAGTCCACAGACCCAATCGTCAAACGGGTAGATCCACACTTAGGATTACTCCCCCAACACTCCCACTAGGAGCTACAATACCTCAATCATCACTAGCCCTACGGCCTGATCACATCACACACTCTCAGTGTACTAACAGCCTCAAGGCTCACACGTGGCATTCCACGTTCTCGGGTCATCGCTCGGACTACCGCCCCGACCAAATCTCTATCATGCCCCGCCCTCAGGTCTCGGGCCGCTGTCTCTCACAGCCGACTGCGCCTGCCCACTGGGCTACAGGCCCACAGTCCACAAACATGGTCCAGGCACGGATCGTCCCCAAGCGAACCCGCTAATCGTCGCAACGCGACCACTACGCTCACTGAGCAAAACCAACTAACTAGTCGTCAATTCACGACCCGAACCCTCTATCAACTCTGGCCACACTGGGCACAGGCTAATGTGTCACCTAATCAGCCCTCTCTGGCTAAACAATACTCGTGCTCCATGAGCACCCAAACAGTTGGGCGTCCTACGCCCCCATGCTGACTCATAAAGTCCAGCGTTAAGCAACTTGCTTAAACACGCGTATGACTCCTATACACCTCTCCCAACTGGGTTGAGGCACCACTATAACCCGTTCACCACTCTGGTGATTAACACGCAAACCCTGCGGTGGCAATCCTTGCCATTATACCGATCCATCAGACCGTCAACATAAAACTCTCGCTCTTTCGAGAGATCCTCGTATCTTGAAGCCTACTCTGGGCCTCACTAACTTTACTATGCGGCAACTCAGCCACAATCGTCACGCCACACGGTTACTACCGTCATCAGGGCGAACTCACGCCGCCAGGCCCATAAATCTTCCTTGCCCTAACCCTTAGGGCACAGCAACTTGGCTCTCGCGACATAGCGATCACTATTTACCTCGCGAGTCGGTCACTCACTGGACCTACTAACCATACTTTGCCAGCAACCTAGCTGACACAAGCGTAAAACACCCTATGCTGAAGGTGTTGGCTGCGCCGACAAAAGTTCGGCGGCCGCTGCCATTCCCTTTACTGTCGCCCCTACAGGCGGCGACGCCGTATACTCACACGTTGTTTGTGCAGCCTCAGCTTGCTGCGCTATCAGCCACCGGAGCCTATCTATCTGCTCCGACTGTCACATCGACGCCACACTTAGGCGTTGGAATCAGCCTTCCTGTCGGCGGAAAATTTCCGCTGACGGCAAGAAGCTTGATCTGCTGCTGGACCACCAATAAGTGCGGCCCCTGCTATCGCAGCTCGTGTACCTTGTTCGACCCAGAGCCCTCTCGTGGCTCGAGTCGAGACAAGCGCGTATCCCTGCGTGGTGTCATCGCTAATATGCACACCACAACGAAATGATTTGCCCAAATTTTAGCCATTTGAGCAACGCGCACTCTATATACCGACAAAATGGCTCGTCGATCCAATCATGCGAAAGTATAAGAGGGTACTCATTTTCATCTCCAACATTATGTGGTCGGCCGCCAACGTAATATCCGAAGAATAAAAGCTCGTCGCCCTCGATCAGTCCCAACATCCTTTTTGGGAACAACAATAACAATTCAAATACTTTCGCTCAATAATCCACACACTCTCTCGTGCTAATCCCTAGGGTCTCCCTAAGATTCGCTAACCACCTAGGACTATTCCTAGGCTCTGATACCACTATAATCTGTCACGCCCCGAGTCCGCCAATTTGTACGGTTCGGGCACGCCAACAGACCCGCCAATCGGGTAAGACCTTTTCCTACCCGAAAGGAACGGTAACATCCATAATAACACAACAAGTGTATGCGGAAGCTCAATATCAGAGTACTAAAAATCACTATAAATTTGAACTTTCATTTTATAAACAAACAGTTTAAGCGATAATGAAAGCATACAAGAGTGAACCATAACTTAAATTTATTACACTTTACATTTCTGAACTTGCTAATAAAATTATTACAATTCTTTTACATCATTTCCTCACCATACAAGGTTCACTCAAGAAATATAAAAATGGGATACCTCTGCTAGACCCTCTAGGTCTCTATGCTGCTGGGCCCTTGCCCCTGTCGTATATCTCGCCGTCTGCCTCTGAACCGTCGCGATCGCTGCATCCATACCTGAACCTGTGGGGGGGGGGAGTCACCCAAGGGGTGTGAGAACTACGACAGAGTTCCCAGTGGGTTCAACCACCGAGAAAAAGTGTCCTACACCACTTGGTCCAATGGAAGCAATAATAATAGTGCTAGGAAACTAAATCCTCAATATCAAAATGCAGCTATGCAATATAACATATCACTACACTATCTGTGTATAACCATCTACCCAGCACTACTCTGTCAAGCCACACTAGGCAACTAACCACCAACTCGGCCACTAAGCCGCTGTATACTGGGTTACCCTAACCCGGCCACCTTGGTCACTCTCTGTTCTTCTTATTCTTTACCCTATGGTGGTTTAATTTAAGTTAACCCTCAGAAATTCTTATCCAACGGGCCCCGGCCCGGTAGTCCTGCTACCATCAGATAAGATTTCTAAGGTTGCCGATAACACTCGCAAGTGTTACCCCGTCCTGCCGGGGGGACTTGTCATACGGGACACTGCCCGATAGGGTCACTGCCCAACTCTGACAAGAGTACTCTAGAACCTGTCATACGGGTCGCTGCCCGGGAGAGGGACCCTGTCCAACTCCGACAGTTGTACGTTCACCCCCGGAGGTACGCCCATTTTATCTTTTTCTTTTCTTTTCTTTCTCTTTTCTTTTCTTTCTCTTTTCTTTCTCTTTTACTTTAGCACTTGGCCTCTTTGCTCTTAACACTTGCTTTTCTGTCTTATACGAGCTTGTAGCTCCCTTTTGCCACTGGCAATCTCTTTCTTTAAGCATTTAGCTCTTTACTTTCACTTTTAGCCTTTCGAAAGTACCTCGTCCGACGGGTCACTGCCCAGGGAGTCCTGCTCCACAATGACGAGTCTCAAATTCGAAGGCGCCCTTTACATTCTCGATATGCTCTTTTAGCCGCTTTTAGCTTGCTATTAAACTTTACCTTTTACATTTATTACCTCTTATCCTAGGTCTTGCCATAAGGATAATTAGAGAGTCTCCTGGACTCTTAAACATTTCACCTTCATTTATTTAACTCAAATTGAAGTTAAAGTTATTGTCCATTTGCCCAGACACCCTATGACTTTCTAGGGTTATATTTGATCAACTCTTTAACCTTGGGATCTTATCACACTTTCCTGATTCCTCATTGAATCCTAGAGTTAACTTAACTCTATTTTCCTGTTCCACTATTAACTTAGAGTTACATCGACTCTAATTTCCTGTTTTCCCTTTCATGTCTCCACACTTGATCCATTTTTCCCTTCTCTTGATTCCTTACTGAATCCTAGAGTTAACTTAACTCTATTTTTTCTGTTCCACTTTTAGCTTAGAGTTACACTGACTCTAATTTCCTGTCTGTGAGTTTAAACTCCTCTGGATCACCTTAGGTTCCCTTTACCTAAGTTCCATGTCATACTCATCCTAGAGTTCCTTGACTCTATGTTGATCACTAGTTCACCTTAGGTCCCCTTTACCTAAGTTCCATGTCATACTCATCCTAGAGTTCCTTGACTCTATGTTGAACACTAGTTCTCCTTAGATTCTCTTTACCTAAGTTCCATGTCATATACACCTAGAGTTTTCTGACTCTATGTTGATCACTCTATCCAGTGTCCTTAGGTTATCACCTAAGACCATGCCACTCATCCTTCCTAGGATAACTCCTAAGTTGATGTCACTCGTCAAACCCCTAAACTAGGTTTTCTCCTAGTCTTACTACCAACAAGTTCTGTTCCCTTATGTCACATGATTCCTAGGGTTGTACCCTAACATGATCACAGTCATCAAGTAATTACTCATTTCTACGCATGAAATTATTTTCATATCCATCATAAAAATAATATTTATCCTCTAAGTCCTTTTTGCACATGAAAATGTATTATCTTCTTTTGGCAACTGACAGTTGCATTTATCATCTGTGTCCATCTACACATACAAATTTATCCCCTATTGTGGATAAATCATAAATATCACTTTTCCTCTAAATTTCTCTACACATGCACATATATCATCTGTTATTGGCAACCAACAGTTGCTCTTTTCATCTGTGTTCCTCTAAACATGCAATCTTATTCATAATTACCTAATGCCTCTAACAGGCTACTATCATGCTTCAAATCGAAAAGCAAAGGAGCAAGGGGAGAGGTCACCCATTTTCGGCAGAATTCCCCACCTTGTAGTGTACCCAATTGCTTGTAGACACTTGCAATTGGTCCCTGCGCGATTCCACTTGTCTCCTCGAGCTTGCACGCAAAATGGTGCACCTCCCTCGAGCCCGCACGCAAAACGGTGCACGTCCTACAATCCTGCACGCAAAACGATGCATGTCATTAAAAACCCGCACGCAAAACGGTGCATGTTATTTTAGTCTGCACGCAAAACGGTGCGCGTTAAATCAACCGGCACGCAAAACGGTGCACGTACCTCGAATCTGCACGCAAAATGATGCACGATCTACTGTAGGGTTGCACGCAAGACGGTGCACGTTTTTCTAACCCTGTACGAAAAATGATGTATAATATTAGAAAGTGCACGCAAAACGATGCGCGACAACACAACCGACACGCAAAACGATACACGTACCCCAAATCTGCACGCAAAACGGTGCACTTCTTTTTCAACCCTGCACAAGAGAAATGATGCATAATATTAGGGTCGGCACGCAAAACGGTGCGCGACAACACGATCGGCACGCAAAACGGTGCATGTACTTCAAATCTGCACGCAAAATGATGCACGCCTCACTGTAGGATTGCACGCAAAACGATGCACACTTTTCTAGTCCTGCACGCAAATCGATGCAAAATATTAGGGTCGGCATGCAAAACGGTGCACGATAATACGATCGGCACGCAAAACGGAGAACGTACATCAAATCTGCACGCAAAACGGTGCACTTTTCTCTTTCAATGTTGCACGCAAAATGGTGCACGTATCTCAAATCTGCACGCAAAATGGTGCACGTCTTTTCTAACCCTGCACGAAAAACGATGCATAATATTAGGGTCGGCACGCAAAACGGTGTGTGAAGACCCGGACCTTCGTGGTCATTACAGTGTGATCGACAGCTTGCGGAGGCCTATTTCTGTGGATAGTGTGGATTGCGCGCAAATCGGACCCCGGAAACGGACTCAGTGCGAGAAATTCATCAAGATTGGTTAATTGGGAATTTCGTCGAAAAATAGAGGTGGTTTCGCGCAAAATGGACACCGTATTTGGATTCAGCGCGGAAAAACGATCAAAACGGCTATTTGGTTGCATTATTTGGAGTTTTGGAGGTCGGAATTGGACTCGGCGCGCGAAAATAGCAAAAATAGGCATTTTTGGAGCTTATTTGGACTTATTTAAGGCGGCCGGTCCATGGAGCGCGCGTGCACCAGGCGCATCGACTGCGGGAGCTCCACGTGTCGGCGCAGGAGAGGTGGGCGCGGGCCACGCGTCGCGCCCATGTGCACGCACCGCCTCGCGCGTTCCCGCGCAGGGGACACGCGGCACCTCGCCACTGGCGGGCGCCGCGTCGGACGTGGCCCCATCCGGGCCGTCCGCCCGGGGGCGGGGCGCCCGGATGGGCGCCACGTGCCCCCGCCAGCGCGCGGGCTGGGCCGGGGTTGGGCCTGGCCCAGCACTGTGCCTTGCACAGTGAACCGAAGGGGGTTTTTTCCCCTTCACACCTTCTCCTTCCTCTTCTAGTTAGGAGCTCATGCCACCTCCTTCTCCCTCTTTTGATGCTTCCAACCTTGGGGACTTCTACAGAGGAATTATTGGAAACCCTCCTTCATCTTCATCAGCAAAGAGGTGGATTATAGAGGCTTTATCACCATCATCTTCTCCTTGAGGCAAGCACCACCATTGTTGCAGTTTGTGAACCTCTCCGTCGCGTTTCAGTGCGAAAATTCCCCCGGACTCATTTCTTGGAATTTTGAGCTCATTTTTGGTTCTACGTTCTCACAAGAGGTAAGGCTACAATTTTTGTATTCAACTCTTCCCCCAGATCTCATGTTTTTACAGAGTTATAAGGCCATCTTTGGAACCCTTCATTTCAGTCTGGAATCCTGAACAGTCCTCAGTGTGTTGGCCTTTCTGGGCAGTAGGATGGGAATATTTGGATGATTTTTGCGGGAAAATTTTCAGGACTCGAAGATCTACAATATTGGTATGTATCATTCTCCCCAGATCTGAGTTTTTATTAGGGTTTATTCATGATCTTTGGAGCACCTTGCTGCAGTCCTGTACAGATGGAACTTGGTGATAGTTCAAAGTGTTTATGGGTTTTCTCCTTCATCCGAGCACGAAAATTGGAGTTCTTTAGCTCAATTTGTATTTACTCTCGACAAGGAATCCAAGGGTACCTCTCTTGCAGGATTTGGAGTACGTTTGATTAGATAACTTTGTGGATATAAGGTCTTTTTCAGAAATTCAAGTTGGGACTTCTTCTTATCTTCAAGGAAAATTAATGGTGGATTTTGAGGACTTAAAGATGTTTGTATGAAAGAGGATATCTTTGCTTTACTGCTGGGAACTTTATTTTGAGGTATTTGTGGTTGCACATACATTTTAATTAACCTTGTTGCACATGCCGAAATTCTGGAATTTGAATGCGCAGTGTGCATTGTTTCAGTGATTGCGCCCAATCCGTGAGGCGGATTTGGATGATTTTCGGGGCATTGGACTCCTGGGAGGATAAGGATTACTCACGCCAAAATTCAGCCAGATCGGGCATCGGATCATCAAGTTTCAGGTGGGTGGTTGTGCTTAGCCGAAAACATCGATTTACCCACTTGGGCTATTGGTTTCCCTCATGGCATTGTGGTTGATGTTCTCTTTTCCTTGGTATAATATGCTTGGATACCCATGTCTAGATTAAGTTAATTGATCCTCAATGTATACATGAGTGAATGAATAGCTTGATTGAGGTTATATTATCTCATATGAAGTTCATTATAAGTGATCATTCTTAAACCTATGCTATGTGAGGGTAATTGGGAAATTAATCTTTAACCTACACCTTGTGATGAATGGTTAACCTAATCATGGTGAATGATGGTGATTGTTATATGTGACTGGTTGATTGATTTATGTGAGGACTTGATGGGGTTATGTGAGAAGTGCTCGGTTGCTTATGTGAGAAGGACTTGGTTGATTTATTTGAGAATGGCTTATATGAGAGTAGTTGGTTTTGCTGATCCTTAACTTGCAATGTTTGATGTTGGGCATAGATGTTAATTCATAACCTATCTATGTGAGAATAATTAGTGGATTGATCATTGATCTAACTTATATGAAAATGGGTGATGATGTGGGTTGTTGATCTAGTTGATGTGAGAATGACCTAGGCTTTTGATTTCTAATTCCTTCATAAAAAGATAGATATCATTGTTGAGTTGAGGCCTATTCCTTATGAGACAAAGCAATTTCATGACTCCTATCACTTACAGATGAGATTGGACGTGGTTGGTAGATCCTATGTTCATCCTATGTAAGATCAATGAAGGTTGTTGAACCTTAAGCTATTCATTGGTGATACTTGATTGAATGTCCCTGTTTAAGTGATGTTAAATGATCTTGGGCTTATTCCTATATGAATGTGAGGGTTGACCAGCGTTGTACCATCTTATGAGATTTGTGATTAGGTGTGGCACTTCCTTATTTTCATACTTTGTGAACATCGTGTATGTGGTATTGGCAGGCATAGGCTATGTTGCACTTAATGTTCTTATGCAATCATCAATATTATGGAATAGCATACTCTAATAAATGTAGAACATCGACACCTGTTTTCTTTTTATCATCTTGGGACATTTGCATGCTTGTATGGTCATTTAGATAGGCCACCTTTTTCTGCTACACTATCATGTTGGACTTGACTTAGGAGAAACCATGTTTCTTGCTTTTCTCCTTTCATACTAGGCTCAGGGCATTTGTAGCTCGTGCGCGAGCAGGTGGTTTTGAGATAGTGTAGGCAGACTCTTGGGATCTGGGATAGGCTGGCTTGAGGGCAGGGTATTGCGGCTACCGCGGACTTTGGGCGGTTGACCGGATGGTGACTTGTGCATCGGATTAGGGATGACGGGTCGGGCTTGATTTGGGAGATTGGTGGGATATTGCGGCGACCGCGGACTTTGGGCGGCCGACCGGATATTTACAGTGCATCAGATTGGTGGGATCGGGCTCTCTTTAGTGGATGGGTTTTTCCACTTTGATCAGTGTCATGATCCAGTCCTGCTGACTTATTCTACTATGATACTTGTTACTACGACCTTGAGTCCTCGAGACTCCTATCCCCTATCGGTACTATGCATTGGCCGGCATACCCGATTTGGCAAGTATAGTGTGCACGTTATACAGACCTTGAGTTCTTGAGACTCCTATCCCCTATCGGTGTTATGCGTAGGCTGGCATACCCGATTTGGCAGGCACCGCAAGCAGTACCAGTGTTCACTGGAGTATAGATTGGGTTTATCCAGGCAGGCTTTGATATTCTGATGCATACGTTTAGCTATACTTCTTAGCACGGCATTTAGAGGCATATTAGTGGTAGCTTTCTCTTATCAGTATTTCTATTTATAGCTTACCACCTCTCTTACTCCTTCTCTTGCCTCTGGTAGACTTAGCGGGTACATCGGGGTTTGAGGCCTTACCCACAGGGGGAGGCTACTGGTTTTACTAGTGGTTCTCACCCGCATTGTTGTTTTTCCCCTTTCCTCCCTTTGTTTTGCAGTGTCTGCTGCGGGAGTTACGGATCTTCGGTTGACAGTTCGAGGCGAGGGAGTCGCGAGATAGATCTTTACCAGTGTTGATGTCTACAGTGGGATAGATGTACCAACCCAGATTGTGGGTTTCACTGTACTCAGTTGTGTTTTATTATTTCAGTTATCTCCCTTTTGGATTTATAGATGTTGTATAGGTGGCTTTACTTGTATTACAGTCTCGGTGGACCGGATTATTGTATCATTATTTATGGGAGATGGATATTGTACTTTTACTTTTCAGTTGTACAGTGATTTAGACTTTTTATTACAGCAGTTTTTCTTCAGCTCTGATATCTATTTAGTTGGTAGATGATACTTTGCAGGTCAGACGCTTCGCTTATGCGGGGTTCCGCATAGGTGGCGGATCTGTTGGCGAGCCCGGGTCGCAGTTTTGACCCCCGGGGCGTGACACGGTGCGCGTTAAATTGATCGGCACGCAAAACGGAGGACGTACCTCAAATCTGCACGCAAAACGGTGCATGCTTCACTGTAGGGTTGCACGCAAAATGGTGCACTTTTCTCTAGCCCTGCACGCAAAATGATGCGTCATATTAGAGACTGCACACAAAACGGTGTGCGATAACACAACCGGCACGCAAAACAGAGCACGTACCTCGGGTTGGCACGCAAAACGGTGCATTTTTGTTTTTCAACGTTGCACGCAAAACGGTGCACGTTTTTCGAGTTTGTGCCCAAAACTGCGCATTTTTGTCGAATCCGCACGCAAAACGGTGCATTTTTCTACAACTTGCACGCAAAACGAGGCGCGCCAAAACGCCCCCGACAGTCTGCGCAGCAAAACGGCACAGTATACACGGTCCCTAACACGTAAAACGACGCGGGGTCAAATTTAATGTCCAAAAAGGAACCCTACAAATTGTGCCCAAAAATACCGAAAATAACGTTACCTCGTACAGTCGCACTGCCCACGAGGTCCACGGCGCGCCGCACCATCTCCCACGAAATTTCCCCTCTCTCTCTCTCTCTCTCTCTCTCTCCCTCTCTCCCTCTCTCGTTCGTGCTCGGGCAGAGAAGAAAAGGAAGAAGGAGAGGAGATTCTGCGGGGAGAAGGAAGAAGAAGAAGAGAAAAAAGAAAAATGAGGAAAGGAAGGGAGGGAGGGAGGTTGTGGACCGGGTCCACGGGCCTCCCAATGGGGGCCCGCCACTTGGCGGCCACCACTCACAGGGGCGCACGCACTGCGCGCCCCTGCGCCATGCGGGCGCGCGTCCCCGCGCCCTGTGCGCGCCAGCTGTGCGCGTGCCGCAAAGCGCCGCGCGCCAGCAAATCCCTTTTTGTCCCGTTTTCTGTCCGTTTTTCGTCCGTTTCCGTCCAAATTTGACAGGCAGCTTCGTTTCAGCCTAATTTATCACAGAAAAATTTAAATTTTCAGTTTGGACCATTTCTGGGTCACCAAAGCCCTACTGTGTCCAGAATCATTGGCGGACCCCGTTCTCGCAATCCGGGTATCCGATCAACACAAAATTTTTACTGTGACCTTAAAACATAATTACACAGCTCCTGTAATTTTCTCAGAATTTTTCGACACTGTTGGCGGAGCCCATTCTCACTATCGGGTATCCGATCAACGCGAAACTTTTTCTGTGATCTTAAAACATATTTACGGGACTCCCGTAATTTTCTCGGAATTTTCCGACACTGGGAATTTTGCACTAAAAATCTAGGCCCCCTTTCTCAAATAAATTTTTAGATCTCTCCATTTTAACCCGATTTGGGCCTAACTCGCGTCCAAATGTTCCTTACTTCCCCAACTTTCATAACACTAGTATTTCATACCACCTTTATTTACATTTATTTATGTGCCGAAAATTCGGTACATTACAGTTTTTCGCCCTGAGTCCATTTTTCTCGTCCATTTGGCGAATCGAGGATTCCGACACACCGAAAAAGTATACTCAAAGCTCTCCAAATCGTAACTGTACAATCACCGCACTTCCGTACATCCCTTTATGCGGTTTTTCGCACTGGATCTGAGTTTCGTGTCCTTTTCGCGCACTGACAACTCTAACACACCCAAAATGTCCCGATGAGCTACCAATCCATTAGTAACCCAACTCACAAAGATTTTGGTCTTCACATCCTTCCCCACTACAAAATGTTTCGTCCTCGAAACTTAACGTCTTCTCGTTGAGGCCTCAATAAGTGGGGGTGTGCCTTCCTCACGGCATTCATCACAAGTCTGAAAGGTGTGTCCTCACTATCAATCAATACTGCGCACAGTAGTATCGAGTATCTATCCTCTACTTCCTGAGTCAAAGAACATATTTACCCGGTCCTTGTCCCTCGGTACCCTCGAGGCAACACTAATAAAATCGTCACTCTGATCTTACTGAATCTGATCTCAACCCTCTCAAGGTAGGGTCCATACTCTATTTCCCACTAATCTTATCCATGTACAGCTGCTACTGCGCTATCCGCTCCCAAGAACACTCATCTGAATAGGGAGACAGGGGAACTGATTTGGTCAATCCATCACAATAACTCTTATAGCCTTCGCGCTACTCTGCGACCTTGGGAATCCTGTAACAAAGTCCATGGTCACATAATCCGGTTTCCATTCTGGTATTGGAAGGCTTTGTAACTTGCTGGCGAGAACCTGATGTTCAGCTTTAACTTGTTGCCAAGTTACCATAAGAAAGGAACCTCCCAATATCTATCTTCATTCCAGTCCACCAGAATTGTGCCCGGAGGCCTCTATACATCTTAGTACCACCTGAGGGAATGGTATAAGGTGTATAGTGAGCCTCCCTCAGTATCTGCTCTCCAATCCTTAAATCCATAGGCACACAAATGCGATCCCTGTACCTAAGTACTCCCGCTGTAATGATGGCAAAATCCTCAACTTGACCCTGCTATGTCTGATCTCTAATCCTCGCCAAATAGGGGTCCCCACTCTGTTTTCCTTAATCCTATTTAACAGAGTTGGCTGCAAGACTAAAACTATAAGTCTTGCTACGACCTCAATGAATATACAGCTTGTCTACTCAAGATATCTGCATCCATAATCACTATCCCAGGGTGGTACTATAAACCCAAATCGTAATCTTTTACCAATTCCAGCCATCGGTGTTGTCTCAAGTTGAGCTTATTCTGAGTGACAAGTATTTCAGCTCTTGTAACCAATAAAAATTTTACAATCCTCCCTAAACAGATAGTGGCACTACAGCTTTAGTGCGAACCCACAGTGCCCAGCTCCCACTCATAGGTAGGATAATTCTTCTCATAATCCTTCAGTTGATGTGACGCATAAGTAATTACCTTACCATACTATATCAGAACACCTCCTAGCCCGCTACGGAAAACATTACTGTAAATGACAAAACCCTCTCCCCACCGGTAATGCAATAATCAGTGCCAATATTAATCTTGATTCCAGCTCTTCCAAGCTTTATTGACACTGTTCACCCTAAGCAAATATGATCTCCTTTCCAATCCATCCGGTGAGAGGAGTAAGGAGCTTCGCAAAGCTCTTCACAAAATGACAGTAGAAGCCAGCCAAACCCAAACACTACGAACCTCAGTGACAATCGTCGGTCTAGACTAATTCCGAACTGCATCAATCTTCGTCAGGTCTACTGCCACACCTGTGGCTAAAATCATATGGCCAGCAATGCAACCTCCTGAAGCTAAAATTCACATTTCTTAACTTGGCATACAACTTCCTTTCTGGGAGAAGTTGCAGCACTATCCTCAAGTGCTTCTGTGACGCCCCACTTCCCAGGGGGTCACCCATCCTAGAACTACTCTAGCTCTAGCACGCTTAACTCTCATGTTCCTCTTGGATCTTGCTACCATCCAAAATGCTATAGCCGGGTTAGAGATTTTAGTCCTATTATATCATTTATATAGAGGACTAATCCAAATTCCGGGGGTGTCACATTCTTCCCCCCTTTAAGCCCTGACGTCCACGTCAGGCTCAAGCACATTCACAAGCACCAGGCGATGTGAGACTCGTCTCGCTAGCCTTAACCGACCTTGTGAGGAGCTGCACTCCACTCACAACGGTCATTAGCCGGGGAGCCTCGCTCTACCCGCTATATAACCCTGGCTCAGCCGAGACTCATCTCACATTTCCGGCTGGTGAATGGCTCTGATACCAACTGTGACGCCCCACTTCCCAGGGGGTCACCCATCCTAGAACTACTCTAGCTCTAGCACGCTTAACTCTCATGTTCCTCTTGGATCTTGCTACCATCCAAAATGCTATAGCCGGGTTAGAGATTTTAGTCCTATTATATCATTTATATAGAGGACTAATCCAAATTCCGGGGGTGTCACAGCTTCCCGTGCTCAAATCGCTTCGGAAGTATATCAGAAGTATCATCCATGAAGACCACCACGAACTTATTCAGATAAGGTTGGAAGATTCTACTCATTAGATTCATAAAGGTGGCAGGGCATTAATTAATCCAAAATGCATCACCGAGAACTCATAATGCCCATACCGAGTCTGGAGTGCGATCCTCAATAAGCCTTCGGTCCTCAGTCTCAACTAGTGGTAACACGACTGAAGATCTATCTATTTTTGATGGCCACTTTATTCAATTCTCTATAATCCACACAAAGCTTGAGTGACCCATCCTTCTGCTACCCAACAATACCGGCGCTCCCCACGATGAAACACTGGGTTCGATAAAACCTTTCTTTATCAAGTCTTGCAGCTGCGCCTTTAGTTCTCTTAGCACAACAGAAGTCATCCTAGAGGGTGCCTTAGAATTGGTGCAGTTCCCCAGAACTACATCAATAGCAAACTCAACCTCCCTATCCGGCGGCATCAATAAAAGCTCAGTAGGGAAAACTACTGGGTACCCGTGGACAACAGGAATGTCTTCGATCCCCAGTGCCGCCGTAGGCACCTCCACCATCGTAACCAACAATACAACACATCCTCTACTCACCACATGTCGTGCCCTGGCAACAGATATATAATCGCTGCGAACAGCGTGTTGTGGCATCCTCTGTAAACAAACTCCTTCTGACCCGACTCTCCAAGGATCACTGTCCTTTCTCTGTAATGGATCGTGGCATAGTATCGAGATAACCAATCCATACCAAATACCACATCGAAAACCTGGAGCTAATGTAGGACCAATAACTCAATGGGTAAAATCCATGATCCTAACTACACCTAACAGGATCTACAGCACTCTCTTACTCCGAGAAGGCCCCGCCATCTGTAATGGCACAAGAGGAGTCGATGCAGACGTCGGTGTAAAGGTCCCAACTGGCCACATCCATAGCATCAGCCCTGTCACTGCTCGCACTGATGAGGTGGATGAAGTCTGCCACCAATAACACACCTGTCAGAACCTCTCTAGTACTACTGTTGTCCTTGCTGCATGGTTATCTCTGCTGCTGTGGCCATCTTAACAATCGAAATTCTCCTAAGCTTCGTCCTCCTTGAGATTCATGATCCCAAAACTGAAATCATTGAACTTCCATGCTCTGACACTGCTTGAAGATACCACTGAGGGCTTTAGAGCTCACTGTGCTGACCGCTGCTCCAAAGCTCCTTCTGTCTACGGTTCCTCTTTTCTCGACGGATCATCTGAACTCTCAACTCATCCATCATGGCAGATCTCTCCTGCCCAACCCTCACAGGGTATCGGATTGGAATGCGTAGAATAGATCGCACAAGTCAACATGCTAAAATACAGCTAACACCACACTCAAAATCAAACCGCCGCTCGACCCAATCTAGCGAAAGTTCAAGACATCGCCCCACTTCTGTGGCCTTATGTTGTCTGCAGCCAACATAATTGCCCAGCAGAAGAAGGGTATGTCAAATTCCTCTCTCTACTCCATCAAAGAGTTAATAAACCAAATCACTGACTTTCGCATAATCACGTCTCTCACGTGCTATTATCCTAGGGTCAGCCAATAGCCTAGGGTTTCCTGAGTCCCAAATGACCTATTCCCTAAGCTCTGATACCAACTTAATCTGTCACGCCATGAGTGTAAACCAGAACTCGAGTGCGACAACAGATCCGCCGTATATGCAGTATTTCCCACATATACGAAGCGATACAATAACTCAAGCAACCAAGTGTAGTGTACAAGAGAATGTATAGCCACAGAAAGTGGCACAGAGCGAGAAATGAACATAGACTACTATAAAACAACACACAACCAACACCGCCATATGCAAAACATCATCCAACTATGAACAAGTTTCCAACCAAGATCAACCCATCCAAATCCATAATAGAGGTACAGCTCAACTTGAAATGAAACTAAATACATAAATTCCACAATACTCAAAAACATCAATAATACCACTCCACCAACACTACTACATGAATCAACTCCAAAATATACAACTCCAAAATCATCATAATACAAGTCTACTACAATATCCCATACACAATCAGTATACCCTACAAAATACAACAAATGTAACTCCCATATGAATACAACTCGAGGACTGACATAATACATAAAGCTGGCTCCAGCCAGACCAAAAATACAGTAGTCGGGGTACATAAAAAAAACTGAAAGAAATAAATAAACTATAGGGTGACCTCTATCAGAACCATCGGGGTGGAACTCTATCTAGTCCGCGACTCCCTTGCCGCGCTCTGCCTGTATCGCTGCTCCAGAAGAGATCACTGGGGAGCAACAACGGGTGTGAGAACTACTAACAGCAGTCCTCAGTGGGTAAATCATCAAACCTCCGACCTACCCACCGAGTCTACCAGAAGGGCAAAGTAGGTGATAGTAGAAGAATAACAGTAATAGTTGAATGGAAACTACTCTACTTTGCCCAATACTAACTGAATAAAAGAGAGTGTATGCATGAATAAAAGTAACACTATCCTCATGTATCAATAATGCCCTCAACTGTAGGATCTCAAATAGACAAATGCATACCTCATGGAACAACTACTAAGCTATATGATATCCTCAACTGTATGAATCTCTAATATGTATATATATATGCATCATGAAAAGATAACTGCCAAAGTATAACCCAATCAGATGGTCCTGGATAGGGCCAGACTTGCCTGTATAAATCAATCTCAATAGAACTCCTCACCGTCGTGTATCAACGACGTGGCATCACTACCGTGTATCAACGGCATGGCATCACCACCGTGTATCAACGGCGTGGAATCATACTCAAGTATCAATCTCTCTCGCCTACTCCGGAGTGGCCCTCGAGGGGAGCGACCCGCTCGAGTCAACAAGTAACCCATGTCCAACATCTCTGTCAAGTATCTCAGTCAAGCAGGCATAAGTTGACACTATGCTCAAAGTGGAGACTCACTCTATCCACAATGCAAAACCCAGCCCCAACTGATGCATAACACTAATCCGTCCTACCGCCCACAATCCGCGGTTGCCGAAACAAAACCCGAGTCAATAATCTGATGCTATCCAAAATGACTCAACAAAATAGCTATACTATCCCCATCCCTGCTCTCTAACCCGAGCAATAAAAGTATAAGAGAAAAGAAAAGGTTTTCTCCTATGTTTGATTCCAACATTAATAGTATAGCATGAATAAAATAGATATGGCCTATCTATATGTCCAGATGTCAAGGAATAGTTCTCACACATGATCAATATAGTTCTCACAAGAAACTTAGATATAAGCATGATTAAACCCATATAGATAGCAAGCATCACACAAGGTTGCACTTTTGGTAGAGTCGACTTGTAGGCCGTAATTTCGATGTGCTCAACAACCCACCTGTTTACTCGCTGCTTTGAAGTCCGATTGATCTAAATTTTGACGAGCACACCCCTTACGTTCTCAGCTTTCCAACAAACCTGAAATCGCCTCAAAACTCCTGTCGGATAAAAGTTATAGTAAAAACATTACTAATTACGCAGAATTTCAGCAACTCGAACCGATAGTGAAAAAACTCAAAATCTGCTATGTATATCTCATGAATCTCTAATGCCACAACCCAAACTTGATTTCTAAGTTCCCAATTAACTTAGAAATTGCATTAGGTTTACAAAAAGCCAAACTTAACTCTTTCAAATAAACTCATCTGGCAAATACATCAATGCTGTCCCAAATTCCAACATAATCTTAAGCTAAAATTCAACTTCATATACATCCCAATTTAGACATAATTACAAGTTGAAACCAAAAGTAAAATTATCCATCATGCTTCAGAGTTTACAAATATCCATTTGAGTTAACTCTTACAACAAGTACTAAACACGAAATTAAAGCCAACACTCAATTAGGTACATAAGTCATTCCCAACTTACATGCAGATTTTTCAGCAACAATGTACTACAAAGAGGACTAAAGATGGTATATCAATTCTTATCCAAATTTCAAGAGTAAGGTATCAAATTGTTCCTCTTGAAGTCTAGAAAATTATACAACTTGAAATTCACCATTTCATTAATAGGAGAAAAAGATATCACAAGATTACCACATGCTGTCCAAAACTGCAATCTGAACAAAGGGCTTCAAAGATGATGAAATTTACCTGATTTGTAGCAAGATTTAGCCCTCCTCTTCAACATGGAAAATGTAGGTATCTGAGTCCTGGTGAATTCCCCGCAACAATTAGCCTAAATTTCTACTTCTTCAATCCTAGGAAGCAAAAACACTGAACATTGCTCAAAACCACATCCAGAATCTCAGCAGTGCACAAAAGTCTCAGCAATGGTTCAATTTACCTATTTTAATGTCCAAATTTGAGAATCCAGAAAATACAAAAGTTGAAGATCTTTAAATCCTGAAAATTTCCATCAAAAACCAACTCAAAATTCCATTTGTACATCCCAGGGGAGTAAAAACACTAACCTGTGCGCGGAATCCCAAACTGAAAACATATGGTTCAAAGATCACTAAATTTGCCTGACTTAAAGCTCCAATTAGCTCCCCGCTTCAATAACAAAGTTGAAGCTCTTGAAGTTTTGAAGAGAATCCCGCAAAAATCATACCAGAATTCCACTTCTACAATTCTGGAGGTCTCCTGGAAGAAAATGCGACGAAGTGGACAACTCCAATAGTGAACTTCAAGTTCCATTCATGGAGTTCTTGGGTGAAGAAGATGATGGAAAACCCCCTTAATTTCCTTCACAACAGAGTGGAGATAGGCTAGGAATGTAAAAGAACCTATTTGTTGTCTAATGGTGTGTCACGCCCCGGAGGTTCTAAAATAGCGGAAAACGTACCCCTTTTTTTTTTTCATTAAAAGGAAACTCACCCCCCGGCGCGTACCAGACCCGCCACATATACAAATTCACTCCCCGCTCGGGCGCAGTCTCCTTTGTATATGCACGGCGTTGCCAATAATGCACCTACTTTAACCATTCCAAGCATGCCAGACAAAATGGGGAGAATACTTTAAATCATACCATCACCGCTATCTCATACAGCCTACAGCATAAACCCATGGGTTTTGAAAGTCGGTGTCCAATCGACACCCAGTTTTTCCAAAACGTTTTCGCAAACTCTTTGGGCGGCTTTTTAACTTGAAAGGATAATTCCACGGGTTTTAAAGTCGGTGCCCACACGGCACTTGTTTTAGAAATCTCTTTCGAAACCAGGTTTGCATTTAGAAAACAGCCGCAATTGCACATCCTATCACTTGCTACTAGTTTATAAGAGTTCACCATTCCAATATCCATCAGAAACCACAGAAACGTATCACAGTCTAACTAACCATAGTAATCAAATAACCACAAGTAGAAATAAAAAGCGTATCGTCTACTAGCCCTCACGACAAGTGCACTCTAATCGATGCCTCACCGTCGTCCCGAGTTCGACCCCTACTCGAACCTGTCACAGTGTGGGTTGTCAGAAATTGATAAAGTAGAAAGATATATATGTAAATGCAAGAATAGAAAGAACACACCGAACAACCAAAGCATTTACTTCCCCCCCCCCCCCCCCCCCCCCCCCCCCCCCCCCCCCCCCCCCCCCCTCTCATGTGTCGCTAAATCCCCATCGAAGATCTCACTTGGCACCTACCCCAGCTTTCAAAATAATTTGTGCCCCAATCCCAATGTCGTACTCATTTTCTTGGTGCCTCCAACCCCTCCACTGCCCAAGTAGCAGTCGCCTCTCCTTGAGGGGCCCCCACTAACCTCTCCTTGTGGGGTACACGGGTAAATGACTTACCATCTTTCCAGAAAAATACACCCTGTACAGTGGCCAAACTGCCGGTGTGGTGTAAACAACATGAGTATAAAAATAGCCTTGCGACCTCAGCCGCTGTAGTCAGAAAAGTGTATAGACCCTGCAACCGTAGCCACTTTGATTAACATAATTAAAGGGATTCACATACTATGGGGTTAGTCAATTTACCAATATGTCTACTTTATCAAAACAAATATTCGGGAATGACACCATGCCGGTATTAACCACACCTACCCACCTCAATCGTGCGAAAACTGTGTTCCGGAGACCGGACCTTGCTCTCTGTCGACGCCCGGACCTAGAAGTAGTCCCCAAAAGAGCCGCGGTCAGATCAGAAGAATAATAATAAACAAACCGAGTCTAAACACTTAAAAACACTAATGACAACTTGACCAGGCGGGGTCGCTCGCGTGCGTCGAGCGACGCGCCGCCTACCCTTTCCTGCGGCGTTGCGGCCGAACGACCGCGCGGGCCCAAGCCCCGCGCGGCACCTACTGCGACCGCGCGGGCCCCAGCCCCACGCGGCGCAAGCCGCGGCCGTGCGGGCACCAACCCCGCATGGCACACTCCGCGATCGTGCGGTATTAGGCTCACACGGCTCAAACCGCGGCCGCGCGGGCAGCGACCCCGCGCGGCACTTGCTGCGGCCGCCGCCGCCGCCGCCGCCGGGCCCGCATGCCGCCGCGGCCGCGCGCGCATGTGCCCCGCACGGCGCGTGCTGCCGCCGCCGCGCAGGCGCCCGCTCGCGCGGCATGCAACCGCGGCCGGGCGGGCATGCGCCCCGCGCGGCGAGCGCTGCCGCCGCCGCGCGGGCGCCCACCCGAGCTGCATGCAGCCGCGGCCGCGCGGGCATGCGCCTCGCGCGGCGCGCGCTGCCCCGGCCGCGCGGGCGCCCGCCCGCGCGGCATGCAGCCGCGGCCGCGCGGCGTGCGCTGCCGTCGCCGCGCGGGCATGCGACGCGCGCTGCCGCGGTCGCGCGGGTGCCAGCCCGCGCGGCACGTGCCGCGGCCGCGCGGGCATGTGCCCTGCGCGGCGCGTGCCTTGGCCGCGCGGGCGCCCACCGGCGCAGCACTTGTCGCGGTCGCGCGGGCACCGGCCCCGCGCGGTGCTTACCCTAACCTCGGCCACGTGGGACCTTGGTCCCGCACGGCACTTGTTGCGACCGTTCGGGCACCATCCCTACGCGGCGCGCATCCCGGTCGCGGCGGTGATGCCCTACGGCTCCACGCCGACGACGCCTAGGGTAGCGACGACTCCTCCTAAGACTCCGTGAAAAAGATCGAAAACCCAAAAACCGCGCGAATTACACAACATAAACTAGTTTACCTCTAATTGCCGGAGACGGTAATCCGATCATGCTCCCGGCTTCGTCTCGCTCGTCGGGAGTGTCTAGATCCTTTCGTCTTCTCATTCTCTCCCACCGTTTCTTTCCGATTAGGGTTTCGCCTTCCCTTTTCTTTTCTTTCGCTCTTTCTTTCTTTTTCGGTTAGGGTTTCTCCTTTTTCTTTCTTTCGGGAGAAGTCACCAATTAAATCTTTTGTACGGCAAAAACCACATCGGGTATTTTTAAAAACTAATTAATTAATTCCTCAATTAATTAATTCCTCAGATAAGATCATTCGGGATAATTCTTTAAAGATTACCCCTTAAAGATAATTCCTTAACTCCTCGAAAATCATGCACAATCACTTGCACGGATTTCGATGCATGTCCCGGACCATTGCGATCACTTTCTACCCCTTTCCGGGAGTTCCGTAAATCGGAATCCGGATCCGATCGCGCTTCCGTTCACCGTTTTCCGAGCTCTATCGCAGAAAAATACCCGTACCTCCAAATTTTCGACTTAAGTAAACCCGTTTCAAAGGTTGCACTAAATGAAACTTTATTAGCAGGAGGTAAACAGTGTTACAAAAATCTATGATATTACACCACTCACCTCTTAAAATAAGTTTCGTCCCCGAAACTTAACCTCAACCCTCGTTAAATAACTCGGGGTAACACTCTCTCATTTTCGATTCAAGTTCCCACATCGCCTCGCGCTCCTCGTGGTTACTCCATTGCACCTTTACGTAGGGGATCGTCCGGTTACGAAGGTTCTTTTCTTCTCTTGCCAAGATCTGCATCGGCGTTTCCTCGAAGCTCAAATCCTCCTGCAGTCCAACGGCCGAGACGTCGAGGACATGCGACGGGTCCGATAAGTACTTCCGGAGCATTGAAACGTGGAAAACGTTATGCACCCGTTCAAGGTTTGGCGGTAAAGCCAATCGGTACGCCACCGGGCCCACGCGCTCCAGAATGTCGAACGGTCCCACGTGCCGTGGGCTCAACTTCCCTCGTATGCCGAACCGTCTTGTCCCCTTGACACGCATAGCAACACATGATCCCCTACCTCAAATTCCAAATCCCGTCGCCTCTGGTCCGCGTAACTTTTCTACCAGCTCTGAGCGGTCAACAGCCGCTGCCTGGTAAGGCGCACCTTTGCTTCCGTTTCCTCGACGAGGTCTAGCCCCAAGAGCCTCCGCTCTCCTAAGTCGTCCCAGCAGATAGGCGATCGACACCGGCGTCCGTACAAGGCTCCGTACGGAGCCATCTGAATACTCGCTTGATAGCTATTATTGTAGGCAAATTCCACGAGGGGTAGGTAACGCGACCATCCCTCTCCCAGGTCTAGCACACAAGCTCGAAGCATATCCTCGAGAATCTGGATCACTCGCTCCGACTGCCCGTCCGTCTGCGGGTGAAAAGCCGTGCTAAACTGCAGCTTGGTTCCCAGTGCCTGTTGCAGACTCTGCCAGAAGTTTGACAAGTAGCGTGTGTCCCTGTCCGAGGTTATGGATGACGGTACTCCATGCAACCTCACCACCTCGTCGATATAGGTCTGCGCCAGCCGATCTCTACTCCATGTTGTGTGGATCGGTATAAAGTGGGCCGATTTCGTCAGACAGTCCACCACGACCCATATCGCGTCATGTCCTTGATGCGATCGCGAGAACCCAGTCACAAAATCCATGGTGATCCATTCCCACTTCCACTCCGGTATGGGCAATGGTTGTAGCTTCCCCGCCGGTCGCTGATGTTCCGCCATCACCTATTGGCACACCAAACATCGTGCCACAAACTGCGTCACATCGCTCTTCAATTTAGGCCACCAGAAGGTCTGCCTCATGTCTCATACATTTTTGTACCTCCGGGGTGCGCAGTGTAGGGGGCGCTATGCGCCTCTGCCAATATTTCTTTCTTCAATTCCGGCACATCGGGCACGCAGACTCGACCCCGGAACCTCAGCATGTCGTCTGCGCCGACTTTAAAATCCCCACCTGGCTCCGAGGATATCCTGTCCCGTACTTGTTGTATTTGTACGTCCGTCACCTGGTCCTTCGCGATCCTCTCTATCAGCGTAGGCTTTATTGCAAAAGACACCAATTCCGCAACTGCTCCTGCTGGCACTACCTCCAGTCTCAGTTGCGAGAATTGCGCAACTAGCTGATCCTGTCGAGTAAGGGCGCTCAGTGCCGTTTCCCCTGCCTGTCCCTTCCGGCTCAGGGCGTCGGCTACCACGTTCGCCTTTCCGGGGTGGTAATGAATGGACAAATCGTAGTCCTTCAGTAGCTCCAACCACCGCCGTTGCCGTAAGTTCAATTCCTTTTGCGTAAATAAGTATTTGAGGCTCTGATGGTCGGAGTACACATTGCAGTGCGCCCCGTAAAGGTAGTGCCTCCAGAGCTTTAACGCAAACACGACTGCCGCGAGCTCCTAGTCATGTGTAGGATAGTTCTGCTCATAATCCTTGAGCTGTCTTGATGCATATGCTATAACTTTCCCCTGTTGCATCAATACGCTTCCCAGTCCGCTACGAGATGCGTCACAATAGATCTTGTAGTCTTCACCGGGCTGAGGCAAAGTGAGTACCGGTGCCCGCGTGAGCCTGTCCTTAAGCTCTTCGAAGCATTTCTGGCATTGAGCTGTCCAGACGAATTTCTCCCATTTTCGGGTTAGCCGAGTAAGGGGAGTGGCTATCTTTGAAAAGCCTTCTACGAAGCGTCTGTAATATCCTGCTAGCCCGAGGAAACTTCGGATTTCTGTTACCGTGGTCGGGCGAGCCCAGTCGGTCACCGATTCTATTTTTCTTGGATCCACCGCGATTCCCGCGGCCGAGACAACATGTCCCAGGAAATCGACCTCACGAAGCCAAAACTCACACGTTTTGAGTTTGGCATACAGCTTTTGATCCCTTAGGGTCTGGAGGACCACACGAAGGTGCTCCTCATGCTCTCTATCCGTGCGGGAATAGATGAGAATGTCATCGATAAAAACCACCACAAACTGATCCAGGAAAGGTTTGAAAATCCGATTCATCATGTCCATAAACACCGCTGGGGCGTTGGTAAGCCCAAACGGCATTACCGTGAACTCGTAGTGGCCATAGCGAGTCCGAAACGCGTCTTTGGCACGTCCTCACCTCTGATTCTAAGTTGGTGATACCCTGACTGGAGGTCGATCTTTGAGAATACTGTTGCCCCTTGATGTTGATCAAGCAGGTCATCAATACGTGGCAAGGGGTATTTGTTCTTCACCGTGACCTTGTTTATTTCCCGGTAATCTATGCATAAACGCAAACTCCCGTCCTTTTTCCTTACGAAGAGCACAAGCGCTCCCCAAGGCGACACACTTGGTCGGATGAACCCCTTATCCAGAAGGTCCTCAAGTTGCGCCTTCAGTTCCTTTAGTTCGGCGAAGGCCATTCTGTATGGCGCCTTCGTGATGGGTTTTGTCCCCGGGATTAGCTCGATAGAGAAATCAACCTCGCGCCCAGGTGGCATCCCCGGAAGTTCGGACGAAAAAACATCCGGGAAGTCTCTTACAACTGCGATGTCGGACAGTGGGGTGGCGGGTCGGGTTGCCAAATCCACTGAGGCTAAGTACGCCACGCATCCACTCTCCATCATTTTCCTTGCCCGGGTTGCGGAAATGACAGTCGAAAAGAAGGTACTCTTGCACATGAGATATACGTTTTTTGGGAAACTCGGTTCCTGAAGTCGTATTTGACGTTTGTCGCAATCGATCTCCGCTTGGTAGTTTGTAAGCCAATCCATTCCCAATACTACGTCAAATTCCTTCAGTGGAATGACTACCAGGTCTCCGGGGCAGTCTAACCTTCCCAACCTTATAGGGCAGGAAGGCACATGGTTGACGGCCTCGATAGGCCCCCCAAGAGTCCGGACGGTGAGGGGATGGCAAAGAGGTTTCATTTTTAAGTCATGGGCGAGGGCAAAGGTACTAGATACAAAGGAGTGTGATGTCCCGGTGTCGAAAAGTGTTCTTGCACGAGAATCTGAGATTAGAGCGGTACCTGCCACTACGTCCTCTGGTGGGTCTGCTCCTTGGTGGGCCATCGAGTAGATCCTGCCTCCAGATTGCGGACGCGTCTCCTCCTGTCGGGTGGGCGGTGGGCGTGCCGAGGGTCCCGAGGGGGTCCTTCCCCTTCCCGACTGTTGTGGCTGCGGGGCGGAGGCTGCAGATGAGGTTGATCCCGCGTTCGTGGGGCAGTTGAAACGAAAATGGCCCTGCTTGCCGCATCGGAAGCAATGGTCCTGCCTCTTCGCGCACTCAGTAACCTTGTGGGCTCCATTGCAGATAACACAGGTCTGTCCCCTGGCCTTTGACTGCCTGCTGGCGCGCTTCTAGCCCCGTGGCATGATTTTGGATGTTTAGGGGGCCGACTCCCGCTGGTAGGTCCCCCTCATGTGGAAGGCTGAGGTCGCTTGCTATCCCTGTTGAAGTCCGCGTCCTCCCGCCGAGCGCGCGTCACCGCGAAACCGCGCTCCACAATCGTAGCTCTGTCCACCACCTGTTGGAACGTGTGAAGGTCCGCTGCCTGCACCACCTCGAAGATATTGCTTCGCAATCCGTCAACGAAGAGACGGGCTTTATGTGCTTCATCCCGTACGACGAAGGGGACGCAATTAGCTAACCTTACGAACTCTCGTTGATACTCCATGACGGATCTGTTTCCCTGCCGAATATGTTTCAGGTCGTCCTCCATCTGTTGTTTCACACTGTTGGAGAAAAAAGCTCCGAAAAGCTTTTCTCTGAACTCGGTCCATGTCGGTAAAGGGTCGCCCTTCGTGGAGTCCGGGCGCACCGTTTTCCACCACATCCGAGCGTTTCCTTCAAGACAATGAACCGCTAGAGGAACTCTCTCATGTTCCTCCATCATCAAATCCTCAGATAACTTTTCCATAGTATCCACCTACTTCTCCATGACCCATGGGTCGGTCGTCTCGCCCTCGAGTACGGGTGGGTCGTGTTTCTTAAATTCGGCCAGGTTCGCCCTCACCATGTCCCGTTCTGCCCGTTGGGTGGAGGCTTCGCCCATAATGGGTCCCGAAGCCGTTGGGCTGGGTGCGGCTGAGGGTGCCGTTGGTTGGTCCATTGACACCCCTGTGGTCGCCGTCTGGGGAGGGGCGGCCGTCATCCCTTCGCGCACCCCAGATGGTCCTGCCACGGGCACGCTTGCCTCGGGTGGCGGAACCCGGGTGTCCTCCCCAGGCACGGCCCGTTGCTGCTGCGTCAATTGTCGCACGTGCTCTGTGAGGGTCGACAGTTGTCCGGCCATCTCATGCAACTGTTGTCGAATTAGTTCATTCTCTGCGGTTGCTGGAGTCGCCTCTTCGACTCCTGCATTCTCAGTCAACGACCTTGTACGAACCATTCTCCACTGTGAGCAAAGAAGAATCATTAATCATAGTTCAATAGGTCTAGCACCTTGACCTACTAACCTGGGACTCTACCCCTTATTCCCCCGCGCTCACGTTCGTACGTGACACCCCTATACCTTGGTTATCAACTAGGTTAGTTACTCGTGATAAAACATTCTGTGGATGTTGGTCACTGGCCGCAGTGGTTAAAGTCGTTTTCTCTGATACCATATAATCTGTCACGCCCCGGAGGTTCTAAAAGAGCGAAAAACGTACCCCTTTTTTTTTTCTTTAAAAGGAAACTCACCCCCCGGCGCGTACCAGACCCGCCACATATACAAATTCACGCCCCGCTCGGGCGGAGTCTCCTTTGTATATGCACGGCGTTGCCAATAATGCACCTACTTTAACCATTCCAAGCATGCCAGACAAAATGGGGAGAATACTTTAAATCATACCATCACCGCTATCTCATACAGCCTACAGCATAAACCCATGGGTTTTGAAAGCTGGTGTCCACCCGACACCCAGTTTTTCCAAAACGTTTTCACAAACTCTTAGGGCGGCTTTTTAACTTGAAAGGATAATTCCACGGGTTTTAAAGTCGGTGCCCCCACGGCACTTGTTTTAGAAATCTCTTTCGAAACCAGGTTTGCATTTAGAAAACAGCCGCAATTGCACATCCTATCACTTGCTACTAGTTTATAAGAGTTCACCATTCCAACATCCATCAGAAACCACAGAAACGTATCACAGTCTAACTAACCATAGTAATCAAATAACCACAAGTAGAAATAAAAAGCATATCGTCTACTAGCCCTCATGGCTAGTGCTCTCTAATCGATGCCTCACCGTCGTCCCGAGTTCGACCCCTACTCGAACCTGTCACAGTGTGGGTTGTCAGAGACTGATAAAGTAGAAAGATATAAATGTAAATGCAAGAATAGAAAGAACACACCGAACAACCAAAGCATTTACTTTCCCCCCTCCCCCTCTCATGTGTCGCTAAATCCACATCGAAGATCTCACTGGGCACCTACCCCAGCTTTCAAAATAATTTGGGCCCCAATCCCAATGTCGTACTCATTTTCTTGGTGCCTCCAACCCCTCCACTGCCCAAGTAGCAGTCGCCTCTCCTTGAGGGGTCCCCACTAACCTCTCCTTGTGGGGTACACGGGTAAATGACTTACCATCTTTCCGGAAAAATACACCCTGTGCAGTGGCCAAACTGCCGGTGTGCGTGTAAACAACATGAGTATAAAAATAGCCTTGCGACCTCAGCCGCTTTAGTCAGAAAAGCGTATCGACCCTGCGACCGCAGCCGGTTTGATTAACATAATTAAAGGGATTCACATGCTATGGGCTTAGTCAATTTACCAATATGTCTACTTTATCAAAACAAATATTCGGGAACGACACCACGCCGGTATTAACCACACCTACCCACTTCAATCGAGCGAAAACTGCGCTCCGGAGACCGGACCTTGCTCTCTGTCGACGCCCGGACCTAGAAGTAGTCCCCAAAAGAGCCGCGGCCAGATCGGAAGAATAATAATAGACAAACCAAGTCTAAACACTTAAAAACACTAATGACAACTTGACTAGGCGGGGTCGCTCGCGTGCGTCGAGCGACGCGCCGCCTAACCTTTCCTGCGGCGTTGTGGCCGAACGACCGCGCGGGCTCCAGCTCCGCACGGCACCTGCCGTGACCGCGCGGGCCCCAGCCCTACGCGGCGCAAGCCGCGGCCGTGCGGGCACCAACCCCGCACGGCACACTCCGCGATCGTGCGGTCTTAGGCTCACACGGCGCAAACAGCGGCCGCGCAGGTACAGACCCCGCACGGCACTCGCTGCGGCGGCCGCCGCCGTCGCCGCCGCCGCAAGCAGCCGCGGCCGCGCGGGCATGTGCCCCGCGCGGTGCGTCCTTCCGCCGCTGCGCGGCACCTGCCCGCGCGGCTTGCAGCCGCGGCCGCATGCAGCCGCGGCCGCGCGGGCATGTGCCCCGCGCGGCGTGTGCTGCCGCTGCCGCGCGGCACCTGCCTGCGCGGCTTGCAGCCGCGGCCGCGCAGGCATGTGCCCCGTGCGGCGCGTGCTGCCGCCGCCGCGCGGCGCGTGCTGCCGCCGTAGTGCGGCACCTGCCTGCGCGGCATGCAGCCGCGGCCGCGCGGGCATAGGCCCCGCGCGGCGCGCGCTGCCGCCGCCAAGAGGGCGCCCGCTCGCGCGGCATGGAGCCGCGGCCGCGCGGGCATGAGCCCCGCGCAGCGCGCGCTGCCGCCGCCGCGCGGGCGCTCTCCCGCGCGGCATGCAGCCGCGGCCGCGCGGGCATGCGCCCCGCGCGGCGCGCGCTGCCGCCGCCGCGCGGGCGCCCGCCCGAGCGGCAAGCAGCCGCGGCTGCGCGGGCGCCCCCCCGCGCGGCATGCAGGCGCGGCCGCGCGGGCATGCGCCCCGCGCGGCGCGAATTGCAGCCGCCGCGCGGGCGCCCGCCCGCGCGGCACGTGCCGCGGCCGCGCGGGAATGTGCCCCGCGCGGCGCGTGCCTTGGCTGCATGGCCGCGCGGGCACCGGCCTCGCGCGGCGCTTGCCCTAACCTCGGCCACGCGGGACCTTGGTCCTGCGCGGCACTTGTTGCGACCGTGCGGGCACCGTCCCCGCGCGGCGCGCATCCCGGTCGCGGCGGTGATGCCCTAGGGCTCCACGGTGATGACACCTAGGGTAGCGACGACTCCTCCTAAGACTCCGTGAAAAAGATCGAAAACCCAAAAATCGAGCGAATTACACAACATAAACTAGTTTACCTCTAATCGCCGGAGACGGTAATCCGATCACCCTCCCGGCTTTCTCTCGCTCGTCGGGAGTGTGTAGATCCTTTCGTCTTCTCCTTCTTTCCCACCGTTTCTTTCCGATTAGGGTTTCACCTTCTCTTTTTATTTCTTTCGCACTTTCTTTCTTTTTCGGTTAGGGTTTCTCCTTTTTCTTTCTTTCGGGAGAAGTCACCAATTAAATCTTTTGTACGGCAAAAACCACATCGGGTATTTTAAAAAACTAATTAATTAATTCCTCAATTAACTAATTCCTCAGATAAGATCGTTCGGGATAATTCCTTAAAGATTACCCCTTAAAGATAATTCCTTAACTCCTCAAAAAGCGTGCACAATCACTTGCACGGATTTCGATGCACCTCCCGGACCATTACGATCACTTTCTACCCCTTTCCGGGAGTTTCGTAAATCGGAATCCGGATCCGATCGCGCTGCCGTTCACCGTTTTCCGAGCTCTATCGCAGAAAAATACCTGCAGCTCCAAATTTTCGACTTAAGTATACCCGTTTCAAAGGTTGCACTAAACGGAACTTTATTAGCAGGAGGTAAACAGTGTTACAAAAATCTATGATATTACATTGTGCAATTTGTAGCCTCAAAATCCCCTTAAAATGCACCAAAGGTCCATCCAAACACACACACACACTCCACACTCCCTTACACCGGATCCCGCGCAAGGCGGGTCGGACCATGCGTCCGACCGGGCGCCCGCGCTGCGACACGTCCGCAGGGACCCGACCGAAGCGCGTGCTACGCGCGCGTAGCGCTGGCGCGCGCTGTGGCCTCCGGTGCACGCGCGGTGCACCGGTCTCCCCAGCCAGCGTTGCGAGCCCGGTCCAGCGCCGCGTGCTCCCCCGCGGCGCACCTCGCTGGCGCACGCCCGTGCGCCCGCCTGCCGTGGACCCGGTGCACGCGCCACCCCCTACACCAGCGCTGCACCTGCCAGTACATGGCTCGTGAGCCGGCCGCCGTGAGCCCGGTCCACAGCCCCAGCAACACCCAAAACACTATTTTAAGCCCAAAATATCCAAAAATAGTGTATTTCGCACAGTTTTTCGCCCTGAGTCCATTTTTCTCGTCCATTTGGCGAATCAAGGATTCCGACACACCGAAAAAGTATACTCAAAGCTCTCCAAATCATAACTGTACAATCACCGCACTTCCGTACATCCCTTTATGCGGTTTTTCGCACCGGATCTGAGTTTCGCGTCCTTTTCGCGCACCGACAACTCTAACACACCCAAAATGTGCCGACGACCTACCAATCCATTAGTAACCCAACTCACAAAGATTTTGGTCTTCACAATTTCCATCTTAGGTTTTCCCCTAAGTGTAATGCCACTCAAAACCTTGATCTAGGTTTTCTCCTGAGTCCATATCCTTGCAAACCTTGATCTAGGATTCCGACACACCGAAAAAGTATACTCAAAGCTCTCCAAATCATAACTGTACAATCACCGCACTTCCGTACATCCCTATATGCGGTTTTTCGCACCGGATCTGAGTTTCGCGTCCTTTTCGCGCACCGACAACTCTAACACACCCAAAATGTGCCGACGACCTACCAATCCATTAGTAACCCAACTCACAAAGATTTTGGTCTTCACAATTTCCATCTTAGGTTTTCCCCTAAGTGTAATGCCACTCAAAACCTTGATCTAGGTTTTCTCCTGAGTCCATATCCTTGCAAAACAACCTACATCTAGGTTGCTTACTTCGTATATATGCAAGGCTAGCCCATATAACTCGCTTTTCACAACTTAGAGTTAAACCCTACATTTTTCTCATGAAATCTTGTGTCTCTATACATCTATTCTTACAAAAATGTTTCTAATCATGAAAAGTAAAGGAAAAAAGATATGAGTTCACCCTTTTTGGTAAAATCCCCCACCTTATATGTACTCTTGTAAGAAGAGTGGCTCGATCACTTGAATCTTCAAGAAATCTTCTAAAAATAAGGGGAAAAATACATAAGATATCATAATATCCTTTTTGAAACCCATAAAATACATAGAACCCGAAAATCCTAATTTTCTCACATACCCTTCTCAAGCTTCCAAGCAAAAGAGATGGAGCAAGGGCTACTTTCTTCCCCCAAAGCCTTCTTGGAGGTTCTCTCCACCTTTTCCTAGCTGTTTGGAGATCAAAACCCCAAGCTACAGGACCTCCACAGTGCAAGCTGCCACTTCCCCTTCTTTTGTTTCTTCTTCTCCTTCTCTGGAAGAGAACGCATGGAGGGAGAGAGAGAGAGAGAGAGAGAGAGAGAGAGGGGGGAAAGGAATAGAGTAAGAGAGAGCGTGAGAGAGAGTGAGAGAGAGAGAAGGGGTTTTAAATGGGTTTTGTTAGGAAGGTAGTCAGGTGTGAGAGAGGGGGTTAAATGACCCTTTTGCCCCTAAAAAAATTCTCTATTTTTCACCTGCGACCTTGTTCTGGGCGTCCAAATCTTCATAGCTACATTCTCGCGAGGCCTCGAGGGCGCCCGCAGCACAATTAGGGCGTCCAAACCTCTACACACACAAAATAATTGCTCTCGAGTTGAGAATCCACAAGTACGGACCCGGATTGTCACGCCCCGGGTCGAAACTGCGACCCGGGCTCGCCAACAGATCCGCCGCCTACACAACCCTGCATAGGCGAAGCGTCCAACCTGTAAGAAAAGATACTACAGCTAACAGATATCAGAGCTATAAAGTAAATCTGCTATAAAACTAAAACCAAACAACTGTACAACTGGAAATAATACAATGATGTCCAACTCCCAAAAAAGATAATCATACAATATCCTCAATTACAAAACCCAGAACTCAACAGGGAGGTATCTCCAATAAATACATCAGTGTACAGGCTCTCAATACATATTATATCCTCACTACATCAGTCTCTCAAAAGAGAAAAATAAAATAACTAATCTACTGAAGATCTCCTCAGAAGGGGTACCGCTACTCTCCAACGACGGGTAGGGATCGAGCTCGCAACTCCCTCGCCTCGGTCTGAAGGATCAGCAACTGGAGCAACAGGAATACGAGAAGGGGTCCCTGGGGAAAAATACACCACAGCGGGTGTGAGAACTACATCCCACAGTAGTTCTCACTGGGTACCGCCACCAATCCCGACGGTCTGCCCACTAAGTCTACTAGAGGCATAAGATAACGGAAAACTGAAGAAAGGAAAGCTGAAAATTACTCTACAGCTACCATGCCTCTATCTACTATGCTCAAAGGGTGATACAGATGAAAATGATGCATCGACTCAAACTCAGTATACTCAATCAACCCAATCACAGTGACTGCCACATAGGGTCCAGTCAAACCTGCGCCCACCTACTGCCGCACATCCACAAGAGGACGGGTCTACCGTAGGGCATCCGTGACTGCCAAAACTGGCCCAGCCAGAGGGACTGCGTCGACAAGTCGCGATAGTAAAGTAACAGGCCTAGCTCCGGAGTGGCACTCGAGGGGCGCGACCCCACCGAGGAAAGTATCAACGCATCTCTGTCGAACTCAATATGGCTCATGCAGGCTATAGTCCAAATTCACGATCAACAAGATCGACAATAACTAACATCACCTCTCTAACTCACTAGCTGGAAATATCCAACAGCTAGGACTGCCGTCAACCCAACGGCTCCCCAAAACAGAACACCAACCCACAACGACACAACACAGACCGACACCATAAGGGTTCGGAAACCCTGATAGGTCGGTGCCTAGAACCCTAATCAAACAAGAACAGACTCCAGGCTCCGCCTTTCGAAGTTTCCGTCCTCCTTACAGTTCGGGAACATGACAACCTCAGAATGACAAGCGGAAGACACCAACCAGGGCCCGAAAGTTCCAAAGGACCAACACCTACAACCCTATCAAAAAAGAACAGGTACCAGGCACGGTCCCCGTAGCTTTCGTCCTGAAACAGAAACAGAAAAGGCCCCTAGAACCCAAATCACCCAAACTCTCTCGGGTGCCGAAGTTGTAATAAAAAGATGACAGTTATTACTGAAAGCTATTTTAATCTGAGAAACCCAATTTAATATATTTTAGTTCTTTAATAAAAATTAGTTCAAATAAGTTTTATTTTCCAAACCTCGAAGGGCTATTGCCTTCACCCAAATCAAACAAGAACAGGCTCCGGCGACCCATCAAAATTTGGAAGGAAAACATTAGTTTACAGAAATTATGTGTGTCTAAAAACAGTTTGGGTTCTAGGTCCTACTATCACTAGTATACTATTGCCACTAACACAGTGGCAACACAAAAAAACAGGGAAATAAGACAACCCGGGACCACCGTTCACCCAAACGGTTCCCGCCACAGATAAACGACCAACTACATCTACCAGACTCCACTCTGCTCCCAAGCACGAGTGTAACATGCATCCCACACTAAAAGGAATCCCGACCACTCGGCCCACTACCCGGGCGAGGATAACACTATGTCCAGGAATAGAATACGAAGTGTGGATGTCTAGAGCATAAATAAACCTAGCCCAAGTGAGGGTTTTCTACTAGTCTGGTTACACATGCAACATATGACGGGGTGCTAGGTCAAGTTCCAACAATAGCAATCAATTTAACTAAAGCAGGATCAGGGAATAATAATTAACAGGATATCAACCATAATAGGAAAGATAACATTTCCCTCTCTAACATGCATCCTAATCCATCTCACAACATGCATGTTTCCTATATTATAGAATTAACAGGCAGTCCATTGATTTTGGAGGCGAAGCAGCCCACCTGAAAGTGCTAAACTGTCCAAAATCCAACAGCTGAAAATACCCAGGAACAAATATCTCCAATTTTCCCTGACTCCAACGAGTTCAGAAACACCCGCAAACTCTCCTGGGTACAACAAAAGGTCCACAGTTACACTTTATTCCAACAAAATATCCAAGAACATACAATCTGCGGTAACAATCCCAAATATGCGATATTTTCACCTGCAGAAAGGACACCGAAAAATCCAATAAAAATACTGCTGCGATCGTCGCGTCGAGCCCTTCGAAATGAGTACCTGCACGTCCCAATCCGAGCCCCCGTAGGCTGAGTTACAAATTCCACAACACAGATAGCGCGAAACCCCACACCATAACAACTGTAACCCCATGCACAGATAAAGGGATAAAAATATACCTCCGAGCAAGCGTCAGAAAAATCCTAGAAAAATACGGCGATAATCCTCGCGACGCGTAGATGCAAAAAGAGTATTGGCACGCCTCAATCCGATGCTCGAGCGCGGAGAACTCCACGCAACAATCTGCGCTGTCCCAGAAATCCTCACAGAAAAAGGGGTCCCAGTAAGCTCGGAAAAACTCCAAGAAAAACTCGCAACCATCAAGACCCCGGTGGCAGCCGGCCTCGACCCCAACCTCCAAAACAACCCGACTACACTAGCTCAACACCCGAGCTAAACAGAGAAACAAAAATTAACAATCCCGCACTCTCGCATCTCTACGCACCTATACCCTGATCATTTCATTAGTTAGTAGCCAGTGGTAATTGTGCTTCTGTGGATGTTGGACAGCGACTACTGTGGTTAAAGTTGTTTCTCTCTGATACCATCTTAATCTGTCACGCCCCGGGGTTTAAACAAGCGGAAGAAACGTCACCGTTTAGCTCTCAAATTTGGCATATATATTTTTTTTGAAATCAATCTTCCCCAGTGCATGCCCAGACCCGCCGCATATACAAATTCACTCTGCAAACGGGCGGAGTCTCCTTTGTATATGCACGACGTCGTGACTACAAAGTCCATATCATCCTACCTTTAACCACACTAGTTCAATCGTCAAACACATACAACCATTTTCCATAAGTAATAAAGAGGCCGACTATTTTTTGAAAGGATAAAACCACAGGGTTTTGAAAGCGGTGTCCACACGACACCCAAGTTTTATAAAGTCATTTCGAAATCCATAAATCCACAGGGTTTTGAAAACGGTGCCCACACGGCACCCAGGTTTTACAAAACTATTTCGAAATCCATAAATCTACAGGGTTTTGAAAACGGTGCCCACTCGACACCGACATTTTTCAAATCATTTTCGTAATGTTTTCTTTTTTTTTCTTTTTGGTTTGAAAACGGCCAACAAGCAGACAATAAACCAAACATTCATCCACAGAGTTTTTTAATAATTCCAACATCCAAGTCAAACCCCATAAAAGTATCACACCCACATAGCTACTAACAGATAATGAAATAAGCACAAGGAGAACTAACCACAGTCTGTAGCCTCGAAGGGCCAATAGACCTCTCATCGCAGCCTCACCGTCGCCCTAGCTCTCACACCTGACTGAACCTGTCACAGAGTGGGGAGTCAGCGACACAAGATACAAAGTATGAAAAGCATGAAGGGCTATAACTAAAGCAAACTGTAAGAAAAACCCGAGCAACCGCCCTCATCATCGTGCAATCGACAGTAAAATGCAATAAGGGCTAAAAGTAAGGCAAACCACAGTAAAACCCTCCCCCTGTACAATCCAAACCCCGGCACCTGCCCCGGCAACCACACCGAGCACCTATCTTATTAAATCGCACCGAGCACCCGCCCCAGCACGACCTCGAGCACCGTCCTCGGCACCGCTCACACCCCCCACCCATGAGAGCCCCCATTACGTCACCCACACGTGGGGTACACGGGTAAACGTACCACTTTTCCGGAAAAGCACACCCTCGCGGTGGCCAAACCGCTGGTGTGCGTGTAGCAATCTCGAGCCTCGGCCGAGCACCCACCTCGGTGAGCCAGACTGAGCACCTGCCTCGGCAATCCCCTAGAACATGATGTATCATCGAGCATCGCGACCCTTAGTCGCCTTAAATATCACGATAATAAAAACATAAGCATGTACGGGGGTTAGCAATATTTTAACATGTCAAACCTTTGCTCTTACCAATTACCCTCGTTTCCCGACTCAAGAACTGTCGGGAGAGGAACCCACCTTTCGACGCCCGACTGGTCACACCGATCACCGTCCTCGTTGCTAGCATGCTCCAAACAACCCTACTGTTGTTCGGAGAAGGCGAACTGCCCGTCCAGTCTCCCACCGCGACGTTCATTAATCCGGAGGTCCACGTTGCCCCCACTACCCCTTACAAGACGAATATAACAATAACGGAAACATGCACAAAGAGGTTCTAAGGGGTACCCACCTCGAAGTCAGTCGAACCGACCACCTGAATGTAGGCCGATCCCGAACTCCCGCTAGACTACTGGGAGACTGGTGCTGAACTGCCGGGCCCTGAACAGAACTATGATCAGAAAAAGACTCACTCATACCCATCCCGACAACACTACAATAACATGTCGCTAATACGGCGGGGGGGGGGGGGGGGGGGGGGACTTTAGCCGAAACTCGGCTCTTACCGGAAATTTCGGAAAACCACTAAAACACCGGAACTGGCCCGCAGACAGTCAATATACATCCTAATACTGCGGAACAACACCTGCTGACCCTAAACATCAAAACATCAACGTTCGGGCAGACAGGGGCAAAACTGTAATTTCTGATGTCAAGATGTTGCCATAAACACTCGCGCGACTTCCGGAAAGCCCAATTCGGCTTCGGAGTCTCCCGATGGAATACCAAAAACACTGGACCAGCTAGGACAGTGTCGGGAATAACCAGAGGCAACAACTGACAACCAGAAATCCAAACCGGAATGCAGAACTCGCGCCGGAAACCGTAAAATCGACAATTTCGCCGATTTACGGAACGGGATCCAATTTCCGCTCAACGGAAACCCACGGAACTCTAACAAAATGCCCAGAAGGTGTGAAAATACTGTCTAAAGATAGCCAGCATGTCACAACTGCATTTAGGTCCTTGATACATTTTAAAATTGCATAAAAACATTAACTTGATTAATTGTTTCGACCCGTTCTCGCAGTCCAGGAAGCTTTAGGCAGTGCCGTAAGTTTCAGCATGTCCGCTACGTCGAGACGAAGCTCGTGCTCACCAGTTTGGGCTGGCACGAGGCCCGAGGGCAAAGTTAGCTATTAAACTCTTAAGGTCCAAAAAGACACTATGCTATATCTTATTTATTACTTGATCAAATGGTGATCTACTGTGAGCATGGTGCTCAGCAAAGACAGGGAATTGTTGTGCTCACCTGCGGGAGGTAACAGCATGGCTGGTGTAGTTGCCGGAGCAAGAACAAACCCGCACCTTCCTTGATGGAGCTCAACTTGGCCGAGTCCTCATGCCTCTCGGTCATCCTTCAAACTAAGGTGAGCACGGCCCTTCTTGAACTCCCAGAAGTGTAACACACCTCAACCGCGCAAGCTTGGGGGCTCCCTGAGCTCCCCCAACCGAGGAAGAAGAAGAAGATGCATTAGAGGGCCATTAATGGCAACTTGGGATTGAGGCTGCATAGGTCGCATGCAAGGGTTTGGGAGGAAAGTTTAGGGTGTCAGAGGACTTACCAAGGTTGGCCGGCGCTGGAGGAGCGACGGCGGCGGCCGGAGTCGAAGATCGGCGAAACATAGGCCTCTAATGGCGGATCTTCCACCACGGGCTCCCGGACCCAAGGAAGCACAAAGGATGGATCCTCTAGGTGCTGTGGAGCTTGCCAAGGGTCGGTCCGGCGGTTCGGGGCAGTGGCGGCGTCGGGCGGTGGAGCTCGGTCGTGAGGAAGACAACCCGAAACTAGGGCTTGCTCCCCCGCGTTCCACAACGTACCAAAGCCTACCAAACTTCGGGGAACCTCTTCTGGGGTCGAGCAGGTTGTGTTGAGCACAATGGTCCAGTTGCCGGAGCTTCGGAGGCAGCGCGCACCGCTCACGCCCAATAACTAGGGTTCCGGCGACTCGTTTGCACCCGCCGGCCATCCGGAGATCCGGAGACCTCGGGGCTTGACCCAGGGAGTCCCTGCGATGTCAGGAACCTACTGCAGAGGTCGGGTTGCAAAGAAATACAAGAAAAGGAAACTCCTCTTACCGGGCTCGAGGAAGAAGAAGATGGTGCACCTCCGGCGGCGCGCGGCTGTTCCAGACGTCGGGGCTCCTCGGGAAGGGTCTTATAAGGTCAAGGGTTTCCTCAGATGCGGTTTGGGGGAATCCCAAGCCCTTTGGTTTCTTTCTTTTCAACCATTCCCGAGAGCAAGCCTTCTCTTGCTTCTCCGGTGAAGGGTGGTGGCAGCCGGCGGTGTGACAGCCGTGGAGGGCGCAAAGGAGTCGAGGAGGCTCCTCTGATGCGGCTGGGCGGAACGTCACGCCCCGGGGTCGAAACTGCGACCCGGGCTCGCCAACAGATCCGCCATCTGTACGAAAACTGCCGTACAGACGAAGCATCTACCCTGCAAAAGATCTAAAGCAACACATGTATCAGAGCTGAAAGCAAAACTAGTAGCTATAGAATAAAACTGGACCTCTGGAATAGCAAAATCACCACTAATACACAAATCCTCAAATACATAAACCCACAAGAATAATACAAGTACTATTCTCACAAGTCTCTCAGAAAGTCCAGTACAAAAGTGGAAACATAAAAAAAATACACCGGGTACATCTACCTCAGACTCCCAATGCTGGTAAGGAACTAATCGGCCGCGTCCTTACCTCGATCTGCTGTCTCCGCGCGAACCAAGCCGGAACAGCTGCCTCAACCTGTCACCGCAGCGGGTGTGAGATCTACTACAGAAGGCAGATCTCAGTGGGTACCGTCCCAATATCCACGGTATGCCCACTAAGTCTACTGGAGGCAAAACAGATAGGTATGCAGATAGATAGGTAGATAGATAAATAATGGTAAGATGAAATAGAAAACTACAGCTAGCAACTCACAATCATAAGGCTCAAAAGGAAACTTTACCAATAACACGATATGCATACACTCTCTACTGCTAAGATGCCTCGGTATCAATGCTCAAAGGAAAGAAATCATCTATGAACATAATATGGAACCACCCGCTCATATCACCCAATCCCAAGGACTGCCAAATCTGGCTCAGTCCAGCCTGCGCCCGTCGTCTAGGAACGCACCTGCCTACTACCACGCATCCACAAGAGGACGGGATTTACGTGGGGCGTCCTAAACTGACTATCACAATCTCACGCAAAGTGACCCCATGGTAACTCGGCCAGGGGTATCAAGCGACCTCTAGTATATGAACTAGGCGCATCATCATCTCATCATCAACACGCACCCGGGGCGTAACTCGAGGGGAGCGACCCCAGCGAGCTCAAGTATCACATCAGTCTCAATACGCGGCACATGCAGGCTATGGTCCACGATCAAACAGATCGGCAACTCGATGCAAAAGGCACAACTCAGTCGGAAAAGACTCCTCGACTCGAACAGGAACAGCCCAAATCCTCACCTGATCTGTCGGAGAACCCTCGACGACACAATCTGATAATGCACGACTCGTGGCTAAGTCGGGAAACCTCCACGACTCGATCTGCCAGAACCCCAAACTCTCAAGCTAAGTCGGAGATCCACCTCAACGACTAAAACGGGAAACACAATCTAGAGCAATCACCCAATCCCCACAAGGAAACTCATCCCGCATGATACTAGAACTTGGCACACATGCTCTAAAAATCCACTCGGCCCCCGGGCACGAGTATACAAGCACCCTGAACCTATGCCATAACTTTGGCCTCTCATAATTTAAAAACCATCTTTGAAAACATTGATTTTCCTTAAAACGGGTTTCTCGATTTTTAAAACGGTTCAGGTGCAATCATGATGCAAACAAAGCATGAAACCTAGTGTCATACGATATCAGGGGTCTACTAAAAATAATCCGGGGTTCCAATAATTTTTTCAGAAAATTCCAGGCAACTATCAGATGTAAAAACAACAAAAATGCCTAATAAACATGATCAAGTAGTGTTCAATAGCATTAAAGGGCATTACATAAATTTTGGAAAAATTCCAACCCACCTGGAACGCTTTCCGCAGGCAATCGCTGAAGTCGGTGCAGCGCCGGATCCTCAAACTGGCGGAACCTCAAAAATCATGCCGCAAATCTCGGAAAAATCCTCGGAAGCTCCAATAAATTCTCTCGAGTCACACAAAAATTCCGGCGCACTCTGGCTCACTCCACAGCCAACCCACAACACTAACAGCACTCTTAAAATCCCAAAATTCCACACACATAAGTCCAGCACAATATCTGCTCTCCAAATAAATGCTTACATAACCACAATTCACTTAAGTCCACACAGCTTACAAGTAATCCATAGTGTACTTCCATAGCACACTCCAACTCTCACAATACTCCCAAAAAAGCTCTCTGCACAAGATAATTACAAGCTGAATAGCAACAAATTAAGTGAAAAGAAAAACCCTCTACACAGTCAAATTCCATCTCCTTGCACCCACACCACACACAGAACATTCACCTCTGCCTCACAATGGGTCCACAGCACACACACACTTCACACACACATCTTCACATCACCAATACAAGGCACATTCTCTCTCACATTTACAAAGAATTGCAGCACCCTCTAAAATTCCACACATTCACTTAACCATCCAACTCCAAATACACACACACACTACACTCTCAAGTCCCCCCCCCCCCCTCCTGTACACTCCACACACACTAACAGCACCATTAGCACACACACAACAACTCCTCTGCACAAAAAAAAACTCCTCTCAAACTGCATAGGTGAAAAGGCAAACACGCTCCGCGCACTCGAACCAGGATCAGCACGGCACCAAGGCGAAATTCACGCCACTCAGCATCATCCTGAGAGAGCAAAAGAAAAAAGAGGAAGAAACAACAAAAAGTCAGTCAAATCCGACCGCCACGCACGAACGCCGGCGAAAAAATAGGTCCAGCCGCGAAAATCCCAGCGCGCCGACGCGAGCCGCAAGCCGCAGCCCACTCAATAGCAAGCAGCGCGGCTGCTGTCGGCGCTGCCGGCGCGCCTGCCGCGCGGCGCCCAAGCCTGCCACGCGGCAACAAGTCTGCCGCGCGGCGCCTGGACAGCACCGCGCGGCCCCGGGCCTGCCCGTGCAGCGCCTACGCAGCTGCGCGCGGCGCCCTTGGCGCCCGCGCGCAGCACCCAGGCGCTGGCCGCGCGGTGCGCCGATGCGCGCGCCGGCGCCCCAGCTGCGCAGCCCCCCGCGCGCCTGGGCCCGCAGCGCGCGGCCCGCGCGGTGCCTGGGCCCGCAGCGCGCGGCCCAGGCCCGCAGCGCGCGTCCCCAACTTGCTCGCTGCGCGCCCGCGCGGCGCGCAAGCGTGCCCGCGCGGCGCCTGCGCAGCGCCTGTGCGGCTCCTGCGCAGCGCCCTTGCGCAAGCCCGCCAGCGCCAGTGCCCTGCGCGCGTCCGCTAGCGCGCATCCAACTTTCGCGCGCCCGCTTGGTGCCCTGCGGCCAAGCCAAGCTTAAGGACAAATAGTCCAAGCAGCACCAACCCAAACCGAAAATGACAAGGAAATAAATGCAAAATCCCAAGCTCTCCCAAAAAAGACTGCTACAAACCTTACCTTGCTTGGCGAACGACGCGCGCGCGCTCCGCTCCGCTTGGCGCCGCGGCTCCTTGCAGAAAATTCTCACCATCAAGCTCTTCCCAACCTTCACTTTCCCTTCTTTTCTTCTTCTTTTTCTTCCTTTTCTCTCTTTCTCTCATCCTCTGCTTCCTAGCTTTTCCTCTATTCCATTGGGATGAAGGAGGTGTGACGTGGAGCTTCCTAATTAGGCGATGCCTAATTAATAAGGAGGGGAGGTGGTTGACAGCATTAAATCCAATTCTCACTAATCCAATTCTCACCTTAAATCCAATTCTCACTAATCCACTCACTTCTTTCCTTCTGTACTACACGAACAAACGCAAATAATTCAACTAATTAAATTAATTAATTAAATAATCCATCAAAAGCCCCCGTCAACTCACTTTTTGCCCTCGGGGCCTCCGCACGGGTCCGAAACCTCCCGAACTCCGCTGTAAACTGAAAATACATATGTCCACAGCTTTTTCTCCTCAAAAAGCTCAACCGTTGAGTCGGGGGGCTCAATCCAAAAACCGGCTCCAAAATCGTCAGTTCCGACTTACTTTTCACCTTCGGGTTCTCCGTGTCCGTCCGGAACCTCCCGAACTCCGCTGTAATCCTAAAGTACATGTAAAAACTCAAAATATTTTATTTTAATAAATAGTCTAAAAGTAAATTTTGACCTGGCTTTCGAATTCAAAAGACCTATGTTGATTTATCTAGTCAATTGCCAGTGTGCGAGTTGCACGTTTTACGAGATAAAAAGGCTACTTTCCAATCCGGACATGACCTTGGAAATCCGAGTGGACCGTTGCGATCGTCTCGTCGAACTGAGCGAGATTCATTTTCAGCACTTCTCGATCTGACGGTCGGATCTTCCAGAAATCGATAAAGAAGCGAGTAAATAAACGCAATCATTGTGACAGTGCCTGTGCACAGTGTCACTTAAGTGGCCACTGTAGATGAACAGTAAACCTCAATTTCGGGACTACGGCGGTTACAACGCTGACTAATTCACTGTTCGGGACCCAAACATAGTGATTCAGGTAGTCGTTTTGATCCGTTTCGACGTTCTGAACACAATGGCACTGACGGAATTTCCGTCTGGCGACCCTAAGGCATCGTGACGCGTGCCGAACTGTATAATTTACAGTATAGGATGGAATTTAAAAATTCTGGAGCGAAACTTGAACGAACCAAAATCGCTACCTGATAGGTTTCGTCGAGCCGGACGTCATGGCGCAGTCCATTTTCCGTTTCGGCGACCGGATCACCTCGAAAAGCGTGAAATACGGGAAAAAGTGGCTTTTTACACATAAAACCCTATATTTTATACCTCGTATTGCGTGCCACCTCTGTGGTGAGGGACTTAAACGTGAAAAAGAGTTGCTGTGAGGGACTAGGCTCCAAATATGAAGAGTCGAGGGACTACATTGCGATTGTGCTAATGCACTATTAATACACCTCTCGGCTAGGGTCCCATAAACCCTAACCCCGCAACTCGAGCCCTGCAGCCGCCCACTCCAACAACCTTCCCCTCTCTGCCTCGCTCCCCGGAACCTCCCCCGCACCGGCCGCCGCCTCTCCATTGCCGGAGAAGAAGGGGATCAAGAACTCACCTTGATCTCGGGTGCTTGGAGAGGAAGGTGATCGAGAGGGTATGGGTGATCAAGACCTTGCCTGTGGAGTCCCTAGTGGAGCCGCAACCAAGCCCGAGTGGAACCCGACACCCCGCCGCCGCCGTGCGCCGCCGCGGCCATCTTCTCCTTCCACGGTTTTCCGGCGGGGTAAGTGTTTGTAAAAGTTTGTTTTAAACCTCCCCAAGAACACTTCTAGTGTATTCCTGACCTCGAGAGAAATCTCTCCGTGAAGCCTGAGCCGTCGCCGTCGTCCCGTCCGCCGGCGGGAGGGAAATATTGCCGGAATTCCTTGTTTCGGCTGAGGATGATCACTAGCTTCTTCCGGCCGACAAAATCAAGATCAAGACTGTTGATCTTGGTCTTCTCGGTGACTGAAAGCTGATCCTAAAGTTTGGAGTTGATCGGTGGAGGATCCGCGAAGATCCGGCATGCCCTAGAACCGGATATTTTGCATCTTCGCCGGAACTCCTCCAACCGGCGCCGCCGCTCGACCCCGTCGCCGGCCACCACTGTATAAATTACCCTGGCAACCAGCAGAACACTTTGGTCCATCTCGCACCATCCCGGACTTCGCCGGCCGGATTCCGCCATTAGAGCACCCGTTTTCCGGCGAACTCCTTTCCCGGCCAACCCGGCGCTCTGCGAGGTGGGAAACCGACTCGGGTAGGTTCAAATGATTATGTTGGAGCTTCTCATGCATTTGCATGCAAATGTTTACGTACGGTTTTTGTTTGGTGTAGTTGCACCCTTTTCTCGGTCCGGGCATCACCACCGCCGCCCCCGCCGCTTCGGATTGTCGGGCATCGATTCAGGTGAGCCCTAAACACCTTTTTAAGAGTTCCTACCATTTTAGTTTAGCCCAAGAACCCAGGGTTATTAAGTTGGCTCAATCTTGCTAATTAGAGGATAATTAGTGTGTTTTTTTCCGGCCGCCGCCGCCTCTGGACGTCGGCCGTGGGTCGGACCTGGTCCGGAGCTCCTCTGGGAAGTTGTTTTAATGTGTGCCCCACTTTGTTCCAGACGTGAAGCCGGTTTGATCCCAATTTGCCCAAAACCGAGCCTTGGCATTTGGTGGTGCTGCTCCGGCCACTACTCCGGCGGGTTTCCGGCAAGCCTCAGGTGAGCCCCACTGTCTACACTCCCTACTGAGTACCATGCTCCTCTTAGATCACCTTTTGATCAAGTTTGTATTAGGTTGCCACATAGTTGTATATTGAACACTAAAAGATTATGGGCCAACTTGTAAATGGGCCTGGTCTCGGCCCAAATATTGTGAGCATGGCCTCCGTCTCGTCGTAACAAACGCGCTGAAAGTTACGGCGCAGCTTTTGGACTCCCGGATTTTGAGAACGAGACGAAACATCGGATTAATGCAATAACTTTGGGCAAATTAAAATACATTTTGGACTAAAATGCGTTTCGGACTTGCTGGCTGACCTTAGACAGCGTTTACACGCCTACTAGGCATCTTGTTAGAGTTCAGTAGGTCCTCATTGATCGAGAGTTAGATTCTGTGCGGTAAATCGGCAATTTTGCCCCGTATAAACACTCCGTTACCGTCGTGTCGTCGGGACGGGTATATGTGAGTCTAGTTCTGACTACAGTCTCTGTTCAGGGCCCAACAGTTCAGCACCAACCTCCGGATAGTCTAGCGGGAGTTCGGGATCGGCCTTCATTCAGGTGGGTTGTTTTTACTTTATTCCTAGCCTCTAAATTCTATCTTATTGGACGGGGTCTATTCTAAGTGTACTGGGGTTACATAATGACGGGTGATAGCTTATGCATGTTAGTGGGTTCGCTATAATGACTAGCGTCGATTGCCGACGGTGTTCTTCTTTTTCAACCCTTATATGTCAGCGGGCCACTTTCGAGTGCGCGCAGTATTACCTCGTTTTCGATTATGCACTTTACCTCATTTACCTCATTACTCTTATTATTCTTATTGTGATACTGACATGATGGTGGTTACGGTTACTGGGCTCGAGGTTGCCACACGCGCACCCGCGGTTTGGCCACCGCAGAGGGTGCGCTTTTCCGGAAAAGAGGTCGTAGAACCCGTGTATACCCACGAGGTGACGTAGTGGGGGCCCCTTATTAGTTGTGGGGTTGAGGCGCCTAGGTGCGAGCGGAGCGGCCCGCCGGTTTAGTTGTCCGGCGCGGTCGCGGTGTTGCAGGTACGGTATGGGGCCGTCGGTAGTGGACCGACGCGGCCGGGTATTACAGGATGCAGGTGTACAGGTTGCCTTTCCTCCTTGGGAGGACGGTTGCTCCAGTTGTCTTCACGGTTTGTTTTACTATATTCTCCTGCTTTACTGTTTCTGCGTCACTGACATCCCACTTCGTGACAGGGTCCAGACGGGGAGGGAGGTAGGCGGCGGTGAGGACGGGACAGGAGCAGCTGGGTCGCTGGGGACCCTGGACTGTATTTATTCTTTTATTCTCGCTTTTCATTACTCTGTAGTTATGTGAGTGGTTCGCGATACCCTCGTGGGGTCGGCATGGATGTCGGTACGGGCTACATTTAGTGCCCCTGGTGCAATATTTTTCCCTTTTATTTCTATCGGCCATTTAAAAACCAAAAAGGCAGAAGCCAAAGAAAGGATTGCGAAAACCGTCTTTAAAAACTTGGTGTCGGGTGGGCACCGCTTTCAAACCTTGTGGATTTATGCTGATTTTGAAAACTAGCTTTCAAAACGTAAGCGCCGGGTAGGCGTCCTTTCAAACTTGTGGATTTATCCTTTCCAAAACGATCGGCCATGTGATCTTCTTTTATCAGTATAGAATGCTGGTTGGTTATGTATGATTGTTGTGATTGATTGGTTGTGTATGTTGGAACATGTACTGAACGCTACGCCGTGCACGTACAGGGGAGACTCTGTCCGGTTGCAGAGTGACCCTGTACGTGTGGCGGGTCTGGGCACGCGCCGGGGAGGAGGGGTTCTCTTTTAAACAAAAAAAAAAAAAAAAAAAATTTACGCGTCAAATATTCGGCTTTTATGAATCGTTTCCGCTAAAACAAACCCCCGGGGCGTGACAGATTAAATGGTATCAGAGCGTTCTTTCAATCACAACAGTTAGTGCCGACATCCGTGGACAACCCTCACATGCCTACATACGAATGAAATGGGTAGGGCATAGGACTGTAGAACGCGAGTGATCGGGGGAGCGGGGGGAAAAGTATATGTCCCGTTTTCTCGATAGTTGGTTAAGTGCTATACTAGCGGAGTCTAGAACTGACTTGTGGGGTGTGCGAGTACGGGCTAAGTTTTGTTTCTTGGTTTAGCTCGGTTGTCGCGTTTGTGTAGTCGTGTTGTTTGGGCTAGTGTAGTGGTGTTGTTGTGGGGGTCTTAGGATTCCCCCTGGGGTCGAGAAAGGAGACCACTGGGACTAGCAAATCTTGTTCGTTTGGGCTTGATTCTTCCTTTTGTTGAGCGGACCTAGAGCTTAAATACTCCTAGTTGGGAAAGTGATCGTTGGCCTGGGGGTATGCAGCTCGGCTCAGTATATGGTGCTTGGAAGGGCAATGGATTGGGACCGAGCGGTAGAGGTTAATCAGAGTGTCACACCCCCTTGGGTGCCAAGACGGAAGTAGGACCGTGCTTCTTGGGTTTTGTCGCCAGCTCCCCAGGACCAAGGCATAGTCTTGAGGTTTTTGGGTTGCGAGTTTGTGATTGTGAAGCAGTACAGATCACGAGGGGCGCAAGGCCAATGGGAAGCGCAAGTCGGACATGTTTGGCCACTTTTCCCATGTATTGGATCCCTGGCGTATTTAAGTTTCGGGGATGAAACTTCTTTTAAGGTGTGAGTGATGTAGCACTCGAGAAATTCTAGTGTGCTCGCGGGCGAGAAAGCAGATCTAACCTTAGCGATTTGCATACCGGTGCGTGAATTGCACAGTTTCCGATGCACAAATTTCCGCCCTTCCGATCCGATACCTGGGTTTTTGGTTAGGAACGACCCCTAGGATGACTTGTGTTCACAAGGGAGCGTAGGGTATTGGCACAGTGGTTTGGAGCTCTGGTGTGTGTCACACAGTTGAGTCTCGTTGTTCCGGTTATTAGTCGTACGCACTCCGGTTTTTGGGATCGTGGTTAGTGCAGGGTTAGCCGCGGTCATGGTTTCGGCTGTGGGCTGATGTTTTCAATGGAGCCAGAGTGCTCGGATCAGTTACGGTGGTTAAAGGTTAAATCACTGTTCTCTTCGTAATCGTCCAGCTGATGGCATAGCAGTAGATGACTGCTATTAGTGCACTAGCCTCACAGTTTGCTTAGAGGTTGAACAAGTTGCTGACCCTTCAGTGTCCCCGTGTCTTAATTCGTTGGCCTATGGGCCCGATGGTAACCCTGTTTTGGGACGGATGCAAATCGACCCCACCTTTTGCACAGGTTTTGTGGATCGACGTGGACTCGCCTATGTGTTAGTCAGGGTGATGTTTGTGACCACGAGGCGGTAGTAATCCTCGATAAAGGTTATGTTTCGGGCACTGAGATTGTGTTGGGAAGTATGTGATATACCTTCTAGTGGGAGTTGCGTCCCCAACTTGTTGTTGGCGACAAACCTTTAGTATTCCGCTGTCCTTTTGGTAAGCACGTTGGCTACAGGCAACGGACGGTCGAAAGAACTGAGGAAATACCCTGCCCTATAATGAGGAGTACCAGATTGGGTCTAAATTAGTAGCCTTAGAGTTGTAGATACCTTGCGACTGACTTGTAGCCCTCGATTAAACTTTTTGAGCATTTCTCATAGAGTGTGACTTCAGGCTGTAAGCTCCGGGAATGAAACTTTTAAGTTGTAAGCTTCGGGGACGAAACTTCTTTTAAGTTGTAAGTTTCGGGGACGAAACTTCTTTTAAGTTGTAAGTTTCGGGGACGAAACTTCTTTTAAGTTGTAAGTGATGTAAAAACTCAAAATATTTTATTTTAATAAATAGTCTAAAAGTAAATTTTGACCTGGCTTTCGAATTCAAAAGACCTATGTTGATTTATCTAGTCAATTGCCAGTGTGCGAGTTGCACGTTTTACGAGATAAAAAGGCTACTTTCCAATCCGGACATGACCTTGGAAATCCGAGTGGACCGTTGCGATCGTCTCGTCGAACTGAGCGAGATTCATTTTCAGCACTTCTCGATCTGACGGTCGGATCTTCCAGAAATCGATAAAGAAGCGAGTAAATAAACGCAATCATTGTGACAGTGCCTGTGCACAGTGTCACTTAAGTGGCCACTGTAGATGAACAGTAAACCTCAATTTCGGGACTACGGCGGTTACAACGCTGACTAATTCACTGTTCGGGACCCAAACATAGTGATTCAGGTAGTCGTTTTGATCCGTTTCGACGTTCTGAACACAATGGCACTGACGGAATTTCCGTCTGGCGACCCTAAGGCATCGTGACGCGTGCCGAACTGTATAATTTACAGTATAGGATGGAATTTAAAAATTCTGGAGCGAAACTTGAACGAACCAAAATCGCTACGTGATAGGTTTCGTCGAGCCGGACGTCATGGCGCAGTCCATTTTCCGTTTCGGCGACCGGATCACCTCGAAAAGCGTGAAATACGGGAAAAAGTGGCTTTTTACACATAAAACCCTATATTTTATACCTCGTATTGCGTGCCACCTCTGTGGTGAGGGACTTAAACGTGAAAAAGAGTTGCTGTGAGGGACTAGGCTCCAAATATGAAGAGTCGAGGGACTACATTGCGATTGTGCTAATGCACTATTAATACACCTCTCGGCTAGGGTCCCATAAACCCTAACCCCGCAACTCGAGCCCTGCAGCCGCCCACTCCAACAACCTTCCCCTCTCTGCCTCGCTCCCCGGAACCTCCCCCGCACCGGCCGCCGCCTCTCCATTGCCGGAGAAGAAGGGGATCAAGAACTCACCTTGATCTCGGGTGCTTGGAGAGGAAGGTGATCGAGAGGGTATGGGTGATCAAGACCTTGCCTGTGGAGTCCCTAGTGGAGCCGCAACCAAGCCCGAGTGGAACCCGACACCCCGCCGCCGCCGTGCGCCGCCGCGGCCATCTTCTCCTTCCACGGTTTTCCGGCGGGGTAAGTGTTTGTAAAAGTTTGTTTTAAACCTCCCCAAGAACACTTCTAGTGTATTCCTGACCTCGAGAGAAATCTCTCCGTGAAGCCTGAGCCGTCGCCGTCGTCCCGTCCGCCGGCGGGAGGGAAATATTGCCGGAATTCCTTGTTTCGGCTGAGGATGATCACTAGCTTCTTCCGGCCGACAAAATCAAGATCAAGACCGTTGATCTTGGTCTTCTCGGTGACTGAAAGCTGATCCTAAAGTTTGGAGTTGATCGGTGGAGGATCCGCGAAGATCCGGCATGCCCTAGAACCGGATATTTTGCATCTTCGCCGGAACTCCTCCAACCGGCGCCGCCGCTCGACCCCGTCGCCGGCCACCACTGTATAAATTACCCTGGCAACCAGCAGAACACTTTGGTCCATCTCGCACCATCCCGGACTTCGCCGGCCGGATTCCGCCATTAGAGCACCCGTTTTCCGGCGAACTCCTTTCCCGGCCAACCCGGCGCTCTGCGAGGTGGGAAACCGACTCGGGTAGGTTCAAATGATTATGTTGGAGCTTCTCATGCATTTGCATGCAAATGTTTACGTACGGTTTTTGTTTGGTGTAGTTGCACCCTTTTCTCGGTCCGGGCATCACCACCGCCGCCCCCGCCGCTTCGGATTGTCGGGCATCGATTCAGGTGAGCCCTAAACACCTTTTTAAGAGTTCCTACCATTTTAGTTTAGCCCAAGAACCCAGGGTTATTAAGTTGGCTCAATCTTGCTAATTAGAGGATAATTAGTGTGTTTTTTTTCCGGCCGCCGCCGCCTCTGGACGTCGGCCGTGGGTCGGACCTGGTCCGGAGCTCCTCTGGGAAGTTGTTTTAATGTGTGCCCCACTTTGTTCCAGACGTGAAGCCGGTTTGATCCCAATTTGCCCAAAACCGAGCCTTGGCATTTGGTGGTGCTGCTCCGGCCACTACTCCGGCGGGTTTCCGGCAAGCCTCAGGTGAGCCCCACTGTCTACACTCCCTACTGAGTACCATGCTCCTCTTAGATCACCTTTTGATCAAGTTTGTATTAGGTTGCCACATAGTTGTATATTGAACACTAAAAGATTATGGGCCAACTTGTAAATGGGCCTGGTCTCGGCCCAAATATTGTGAGCATGGCCTCCGTCTCGTCGTAACAAACGCGCTGAAAGTTACGGCGCAGCTTTTGGACTCCCGGATTTTGAGAACGAGACGAAACATCGGATTAATGCAATAACTTTGGGCAAATTAAAATACATTTTGGACTAAAATGCGTTTCGGACTTGCTGGCTGACCTTAGACAGCGTTTACACGCCTACTAGGCATCTTGTTAGAGTTCAGTAGGTCCTCATTGATCGAGAGTTAGATTCTGTGCGGTAAATCGGCAATTTTGCCCCGTATAAACACTCCGTTACCGTCGTGTCGTCGGGACGGGTATATGTGAGTCTAGTTCTGACTACAGTCTCTGTTCAGGGCCCAACAGTTCAGCACCAACCTCCGGATAGTCTAGCGGGAGTTCGGGATCGGCCTTCATTCAGGTGGGTTGTTTTTACTTTATTCCTAGCCTCTAAATTCTATCTTATTGGACGGGGTCTATTCTAAGTGTACTGGGGTTACATAATGACGGGTGATAGCTTATGCATGTTAGTGGGTTCGCTATAATGACTAGCGTCGATTGCCGACGGTGTTCTTCTTTTTCAACCCTTATATGTCAGCGGGCCACTTTCGAGTGCGCGCAGTATTACCTCGTTTTCGATTATGCACTTTACCTCATTTACCTCATTACTCTTATTATTCTTATTGTGATACTGACATGATGGTGGTTACGGTTACTGGGCTCGAGGTTGCCACACGCGCACCCGCGGTTTGGCCACCGCAGAGGGTGCGCTTTTCCGGAAAAGAGGTCGTAGAACCCGTGTATACCCACGAGGTGACGTAGTGGGGGCCCCTTATTAGTTGTGGGGTTGAGGCGCCTAGGTGCGAGCGGAGCGGCCCGCCGGTTTAGTTGTCCGGCGCGGTCGCGGTGTTGCAGGTACGGTATGGGGCCGTCGGTAGTGGACCGACGCGGCCGGGTATTACAGGATGCAGGTGTACAGGTTGCCTTTCCTCCTTGGGAGGACGGTTGCTCCAGTTGTCTTCACGGTTTGTTTTACTATATTCTCCTGCTTTACTGTTTCTGCGTCACTGACATCCCACTTCGTGACAGGGTCCAGACGGGGAGGGAGGTAGGCGGCGGTGAGGACGGGACAGGAGCAGCTGGGTCGCTGGGGACCCTGGACTGTATTTATTCTTTTATTCTCGCTTTTCATTACTCTGTAGTTATGTGAGTGGTTCGCGATACCCTCGTGGGGTCGGCATGGATGTCGGTACGGGCTACATTTAGTGCCCCTGGTGCAATATTTTTCCCTTTTATTTCTATCGGCCATTTAAAAACCAAAAAGGCAGAAGCCAAAGAAAGGATTGCGAAAACCGTCTTTAAAAACTTGGTGTCGGGTGGGCACCGCTTTCAAACCTTGTGGATTTATGCTGATTTTGAAAACTAGCTTTCAAAACGTAAGCGCCGGGTAGGCGTCCTTTCAAACTTGTGGATTTATCCTTTCCAAAACGATCGGCCATGTGATCTTCTTTTATCAGTATAGAATGCTGGTTGGTTATGTATGATTGTTGTGATTGATTGGTTGTGTATGTTGGAACATGTACTGAACGCTACGCCGTGCACGTACAGGGGAGACTCTGTCCGGTTGCAGAGTGACCCTGTACGTGTGGCGGGTCTGGGCACGCGCCGGGGAGGAGGGGTTCTCTTTTAAACAAAAAAAAAAAAAAAAAAAATTTACGCGTCAAATATTCGGCTTTTATGAATCGTTTCCGCTAAAACAAACCCCCGGGGCGTGACAGTACACCTGATCCAAATATTCCCCATATTTCTGCACTCCACAGAGAAGTCGAGGCTTTCCCGAAACCAGTCCTCTATCGGCGCACAATGCCCGAAAAACTCCAAATCACACTGGGGCTTCCGCGTTGATCCGAATCAATCCGAACTCATCTGTTACCATATATGGAACACGCTCGAGGCAATTTCCTCTCCAACACGCCATCTTGCGAGGTCGGTGCTGTTGGGTTATATGTAATAAGGATCTAAATAGGGGAAAAAATACCTAGAGGGGGGTGAATAGGTGTAAACGTATAAACACTCAAAAATCGTTGCGATAAAAACCCAATGCGGAAATAAAAAATAACTCGCAAGATTTTTACGTGGAAAACTCCATCACCGGAGTAAAAACCCACGGGACCGATAACACGACAGAAATCCACTAGAATTAAAACACGTACAAGGTGATTTACCGTACACACTTACGACTCAACCTTTTCCAGACGCTCCTAGAGGATCTTCTCCGCTCGCTCCGCGACGCTTCTCGAATCCACGATCTGCGCCCAACGCCGAATCCACGGCGTCCAACGTCGAATCCACGACGTCCGACCGAGTCCACGGTCTTCACCCAATAGCACCCTTCGAATCCACGAATGTGCCTCGCTCCGAATCCACGAGAGCGGTTGAACCTTGAATCCACAAGGACACGCGAATCCACGCGCCGATTTTTGGGGTAAATCGTTGTTTTTGGTGGTGATGATCCGCCGAATACTTAGATCAAAGATAGATCGGAAATATCACCTAAGTATTCATTAGTTTGATTCAACTCAAGATGTGAGTATGAATACATAGAATCAAACTAATCAATATAGATGAAGAAACAAAGAGTATTCTCTAATGATTTCCTTTCTTCTCTATATGTGGATCTAGGGCCGTATGAAATGATATATGAATATGACGGCTCTATTTGGATTCTGGATCCACCCTAGAAAAAGAGTCATAGGGTCTATTTATAAGTTAGAAACCCTAGGAAGGAGATAAGAATCAAAAACCTAACATTTCTGAAATTTTGACGGACGGCGATCCGGATCGGATTTGGGCGATCCGGATTGCAGTTGCAATAAAGACGGTTTCCAGAAAACAAACGTTCGGGATCCGGATCGGAATGCCTGATCCGGATCGTTCATACATTTTAGAAAACTCAACGTTCGGGATCCGGATCGTGAGATGCTGCGATCCTGATTGAAGTAATGTATGAAACAACAACCTTCGGGATCCGGATCGCTGGCTCTGATCCGGATCCTGAACATGTCCGAACACCAGTTTTTGATTTTTATACAGTTAAAAATTCTTCCAAGTGTTTCTACACTACAAGAAGTATTCGGATCACACAAAAATATTTAGTTAAACATACCTGATCCTTTTGAATTCTTCTTTCTTGAGATTGAGTTGAATGATCCAACTTTCTTTACCTTCAATCTTCAAGACTTGAAACTTTCACGAAACTACGCCAACTCAAATTCCGTAACAATCTCCCCCTTTGGCGGTTTCGTGACAAAACACAGATCCACTCAAGAAAATTCAAAAAGATATTTTTGTTGCTATCACCATACAACAAAAATTTACAATGGAGATCCGAAAATTTAAAAACATGAGATAAACTCCTAAAACAGACTCTAGACTTAGACATCTGTACTCTCTGCACAAAGAAATCATTCTTGACAAAAAGAGATCGTTAGATACCTCAAGAATATTTAGCATTCAAAACCTAGTACAGAGATAGAGTTTATCTGATCATCATGACATTTGAGAATTCAGATATGTAAGAGAATCATAGTCAAAAACCAACATATCTTCTATGCAATCAAAAACCAAATGTCATAAAATGTTAGTCCAACATCAACTTGTTAGTCATATTACATGCCCAAATAATTAGTCGAATAGTTAGTGGAGACATGCAACCAATCACTAGATAAAAACCAAAGTTGAAGTGATACTTACCTTGATGTATACAAAATTTTCACATCAGCATTGTTCATCATTGTACCTTGATGCAGTCATCATTGTTCATCATTGTACCTCGATGTATACAAAATTTTCACATTATCATTGTTCAAGTTCTCTAAACTCTCTCCCCCTTTTTGTCACAAACAAAGCCAAAATTACCAAAAATTGAAGGAGAGTTAAAAATTTCAAAGAAAATGTTCCGAAAATTAAGAACTAGAACTAAGAGTAAGTCCTAAAAACTGAAAAACCTGCACAAGAAAAGGTTAAAAATCTGCAAAAGAAAAAAGAAAAAAAAAAAAAAATTCCTGCATAAGAGAATTGTTAGACAGACGATTCAGGCATCTGAATCTGAGTCAAACGAGGCGGAGTCTTCAGAGCTCGTGCAAGCCAGCTTTTTCAAAATTCCTTTAAGCATTCCCGAAATCGTAGTACACTCTTGCTTCATCTGATGTATGTCCTTGGACATCTTTCTGAGTTCTAGAGCCATTTTATCTTGTTCTTGTTTTATGGAAGACTCTAAGTTTCCCTTTTGGTCAGTTCTTCTGGAAGTTGAAGAACGTTGTGTGACGATTGACGGAGCAGTCTGACCTTCATTCCGAGGAGATCGTCTTGGCAAAAAGGGTGGATTGCTTGGCACATTCTTTTTCTTTGCTTGTTGCTTAAGTATTGAGGAAGACTTCAGTAGCTTCTTTTTCTTTAGGTAAACCTTATTTTCTTCATCAATACCTTGTTGTACTTCGTCAAGAAATGTGTCCCAATCTTCTTCGTCTTCTGATTCAGTGTCAATTTGAGAGATATTCCTTGGGTTCTCTTGACATGGTTCATTTATTTCAATTCTACGAGCTCGTCCAGGTCGTCGAGCAAGTCTTTTTCTTTTTGGAAAAATGGAGGAAGAGGTCATTGGTGCTTTTCCTTTTTCCGCAGCAGTGAGCGGAGCCTTTTCCGTTGATGTCTCTGCATGGGCTTTCCCTTTCGATGCAACAGAGGTTTTCTGTGGCGATTCTCCAGGATGTGTTTCATCATCTGATAACTCATCCCAATTGACTTCATCCTTTTTAGCCCTCTTGGCAGTGTCTCTCGTAAGTACCATAGCAGCAAGTAGGAAAACAATCGAAGTGATCACCATTGCTATTGGTCTCTTGAGAAAAGAAATCCTATGAGCAACAACTCAAGAACACATGAAAAATTGTTAATTTTCAAAGATTCGAAAAAAAATGTACCCAAACAATCATAATCATGTAGAGAGACTAAGAATCAAATTAGTTTTGCAAAAGGACTTTTAAAAATAGATCAATTGCATGATTTTCGAAAATCCTTATTATATGCCCTAAAACCGAAATTTTAGAAATCGAAGCCTAAAAATCCGTTAATCAGGAGAATACCTAGCATATAATCAAAACTAATCTACCCAGAGTTCTTATTTCAAAAGAAATTTGATCAAAAACCATCCACAAACTAAATTGATCCAAGAAATTCACCACGTTTGAGGAGGAATAGAGAAAAACGATGAAAAACCGAGATTTTGATCAATAACACTTACTTGGAGTTGAAGAACTTGAGTTTGAAAGCTTTCAGGAAGGATGAAATCTAGAGAGAGAAGCTCTGGAAACTTTGGAACAAAAGATTGGAGTAAAAGAAAATTAAAACCCTTTTGTTCTTTATAAAACCCTAGCCGCGATCCAGATCAGTTCATGATTGCGATCCGGATCGGCTACCCGCAGTGAGAAACTGCGTTCGGGATCCGGATTGGCAGGTCCAATCCGGATCGTCAGCCCGCAGAAGAATATCTGCGTTCGGGATCCGGATCATCTTGCCCGATCCGGATCGGCTCCAACTTTTTCTTTAGAAAATTTCAGAGAAATTCAAGAAAAACCAGAAAAAGATTGTAAGCACAAATGTGTATCAACTTTAAACAGAAATCATCGTTTCATACAACAAGAATTAGATTATGCCAAATCTATCAATAATATCCAAAAATGAAACGAGAATTTACAAAAATTAAATCCCTTAAAGTTGAACACCTTCAATTACATCTAACTTGATCTTATGAGTAATGCCTTTATCAAATCATCAATTCAGTAAAGAAAATGAAATACAAAGATCAATAGATGTTTGAAATCCCAAATATAGTAGATAATGTATCTAGACAATCTGTTGAAGAGAGTGGCTCTTTGAGCATCTTTCTTTAAAAACCCACCTTATACCAACCTTGAAATTTGACGGGGTCAAGTATTTCAACATGCATTTTACTTAATCAAAATTTGAACAACCATGCTTGGTATACATGTGGTAGCTGCACACAATACTCGGACGACCGAGGTGGTAGCTCTTTCCTCCATGTGGTGGTAGTTTTCACACTCCTCATTGGGATGTAACTCTTTCCACATCTTTTGAGCATTTTACATTTCTTTGACTCCCCCTCAATTGGCTATCAATTATTTAAGATATAAAGTATTCAACCAAAAATTGATCTCGATTTCATACTCGACTAAACAGTCAAATAAGATAATGACTATACCAAGAGATCATTGAGAGAGAGAAATTGACTTTGATCACTCAGAAGATGATTTTATTAACATAAATGATTATTGCAACAGTGAAATATTATGATGGCGAAAGCATAATAAATTTCTAAATGTGCGAAAAGATGCAATTAAAGTCAATTATGATCTATGCTCAATTAATGTCCTATGTACAGACATAGATAATGAACAAAACAAAACAAAGACAAAACCTATCCTAAGCAAAGGTTTCAAAAAGAAGTTTATTTCAAGGAAAGCATTCCAATTGCTTTTCGCAAATGAATAAAATGTTTTTGATCCAAAGGTTTTGTTAGAATGTCAGCTAATTGATCCTCAGTTGAAATATATGAAAGTTGAAGAGTATTTGATTCAACTAGCTCTCTAAGAAAATGATATCTAAGTTCAATATGTTTTGTTCTAGAGTGCAACACAGGGTTTTTAGAAATGTTGATTGCACTTGTGTTGTCACAAAGAATTGTTACCGAAGATGCTGAAATCCGGAAGTCGCTCAATACGCTTTTCATCCAAATGAGTTGAGTTGAGCAACTTCCAGCAGAAATGTATTCCGCTTCGGCAGTCGAGAGTGCTATGCAATTCTGCTTTTTACTGTGCCATGCAACCAGGCAATGGCCAAGATAGAAGCATGCACCACTCGTGCTTTTCCGATCATCCACTGATCCTGCCCAATCGGCATCTGAGTATCCAACAATATCCAAACTTGTTCCCATAGGATACCAAATTCCGAAATTAATTGATCCTTTGATATACCGGATGATCCTTTTCACCGCTTTCAGGTGAACCTCCTTTGGTGCAGATTGATATCTCGCGCAGATCCCAACACCAAAAGATATATCCGGGCGACTAGCCGTGAGGTAAAGTAGACTTCCAATCATACTTCGATACAGTTTCTCGTCTACATTCTCACTTTGTGATTCACTTCCAAGTCCCATGTGGCTAGTTCCCATTGGAGTCGGAAAATCCTTCGAATTTTCAAGATCAAACTTTTTAACCAACTCCATTGCATACTTGGATTGACTCAAGTGAATACCTTCATCATTTTGTTTAATTTGCAATCCAAGGAAGTAAGTCAATTAGCCCATCATGGACATCTCAAATTCGCCTTCCATGGTCTCCGCGAATTTAGAAGCATCATTATCTCTTGTTGCGCCAAATACTATGTCATCGACATATATTTGTGCTACAATGAAATTGTTTTGATAATGCTTCACAAAGAGAGTCCTGTCAGCTCCCCCTCGAGTATAGCCCTTCTCCAAAAGGTGCTTTGTCAACCTTTCGTACCATGCTCGCGGTGCTTGTTTCAGACCGTAAAGAGCCTTTTTCAAACGAAAAACATGGTTAGGTTGTTTATGGTCTACAAAACCTTTCGGTTGAGCCACATAAACTTCCTCATTTAAAAACCCATTTAGAAATGCGCTCTTACCGTCCATTTGAAATAATTTGATTTTAAAATGACAAGCAATAGCAAACAGTATACGAATGGACTCGAGTCTAGCTACAGGGGCGAATGTTTCGTCAAAGTCTATACCTTCTACTTGAGAGTAGCCTTGAGCAACTAATCGTGCCTTGTTCTTGATGATAGTACCATCCTCATTTTTCTTGTTCTTGAAGATCCATTTGGTACCTATCACATTATGTTGCTTTGGAGGCTTCGTTAATTCCCAGACTTTGTTTCGCTCAAATTGATGGAGCTCTTCCTGCATTGCTTTAATCCAGTAGTCATCCTGAAGAGCTTCATCTATGTTCTTTGGTTCGATTAAAGATACGTAGCAAGCGAATCCACAAACCAACTGCCTCCGAGTTCTGACTCCTTCTTGTGGATCTCTAATAATATTCGATTCCGGATGATCCTTGGAGATTCGTAGCGTTTGTTGAAACGGAGTACTCGGAGATATATGAGATGATTCCTGCACATTAGATAAACTTGAAGAACCATTAGATGCATCATTAATATTGGAAGTATTATTATGAGAAGATGCAACAGCAGGAGAATCATCATCTAGAGAAATATCGAGGGTAGATTTTTCAGATGCAAAGTGAAAAGCTTCATCTACTTTAACATTTATAGATTCTACGATCGTCTTAGATTCCAAGTTAAATACTCGATATGCTCTACTTTTAGTAGAATACCCCAAGAAAATCCCTTCGTCACTTCGTGAGTCAAACTTTCCAAGGTTTTCACGGCCACGTAAAATGTAACACCGACTCCCGAAGATGCGAAAATATTTGATGTTGGGTTTTCTACCACACCATAGTTCATATGGTGTATTTAACGTTCCCGGGCGCAAGAACACTCGATTAATGACATAGACAGCGGTGTTCACTGTAGTGGCCCTAGTTCCCATGCAGCGTTTTCCGATGGATCCACTGTTAGAACACCTATTATTGGTGTACCTGGCCCACAGTGCATCAATTGGGTGCGATTGATGGACCCTGTGTGCTTTTATTTACTGTTTGGCCTTCGGCTGGGTTTGCCGAAGTTTCGGGGAAGATTTAGGCCAAACAGAGGTCGTAGATGGATTCAGCGCGGAAAAACGCTTGAAAACGACTATTTATTTGCTTAAATTGGAGTCCGGATGCCCAAAAACGGACACCCGGAAGTTTTTGGTAGAAAATGGTGCATGGGAGGGGCCGTAGACCGCCGGGATGCCACGTGGCAGGCTCTGATTGGCCGGTTCAGGATGCGCGGTCCACAGAGCAGCGCGGCGGGGTGCACAGACCCGGCGCATGGACACGTGGCACCGCCTGATTGGCGGGCCCAGGGCGCGCGGTCTACCGGGTGAGCGCGGCGGTGCATGGACCAGGCGGGGGGACACGTGGCAGCCTCCGGTTGGTCAGTGCATGCGGCGCGGTCCACGGAATTCTTGAGGAAAGCGTGGACCGGGTGCAGGGGACACGTGTCACTCCCTCAGTGGCGGGTGCAGCAGGCGCGGTGCACGGGGCGCGGAGTTGGTGCCTCGGGAAGCGTGCGCACGTGCAACCCACGTCGCGCGACCGTCGCGCACGTCGCGCGGTCGGCGGGTCAACCGGGGACACGTGGCGCCCGCTCATTGGCGGGCGCCACCGCCTTACTGTGGGCGGAGTGTGGACACGTGGCGGTAACCGAGTGGCCTTGCACCGCTGTTTCCTGTTTGGCGGGACACGTGGCAGTCGCTGAGTGGCCTTGCTCCGGTGTTGCCTGTTTGGGGGGACACGTGTCAGCACGTGGAACTTCCGGGCGTGAACAGTGTTGGGCCGGGCCCAACACTGTAGGCGCCCGAAAGTTTTCGGGCGCCCGAAAGTTGGGGCCCGAATTTGGTGGGCTTTGTCTTTTGGGCTGTTTCCTTTGGGAGCCTATAAATAGGCCCCTTTGGGCCGAAAATTTTCGCCTTTCTCGTGGGAATTAGCTCTTGTGCCTTATACAAAAATTCTTCCTCTCCCTCTTGTGCATCTTCCGGTGAAGTTTCGGATTTTCTGGAAGCCGTGGCGACAGCGTTTTCTGCCTCGTAGTGCGGAGCGACGGTATACTGTTGGAGGCCCGTTTCCGTCGCAGTTTACTCTGGGAGACCTGCAGAGCTACCCCGACTTCATCTTTGGGCGATTTCTTCGACAGAAGTTGCACGAGAGGTACATCTACGTTTTCCGTGTTGACCATATTTCCCAGAAATGAGCTTTTATAAAGGTTTGGGGTACATTTTTACACCTCTTTGCTACAGTTTGGAATCCTGACAGCAGCAACTTCACAGAATTTTATCTTCACTTCTGGATATCGGATTTCGACGATTCAAAAGCCTATCGACATCTACACTTCGCGAGGATCGTCGTGATATTTTTATTGGAATTTCTGGAAAATTATTGTCAGGTGGGATTTTCGTGTGAACAGTAACCTTGCTTGCAGATTTTGGAATAGTAATTGTTGTGTGTGAATTGTGTATTAATTGTGAAGTGTTGTTGTACCCAGGATTGTAAGAGCACTTTTTCTGTGCTCTAGGCTCTGTGGATCTGGGAAATTGTCGATTTTCTGGACTGTTTATCTGTGCCATCCCGGACAGTTAGCGTGTTAAGGTGGGTGATCCTGCTTTCAATATCTATGGACTGCACTCTAATTCTGCAACTATATATGCATGCATGATAGCATTTGAGCGAAATAATCTGTGCAAACTGTATGAAAGTACCCACAGTTAGAAATTGCTAAATTTGGTGATCTTATTGGAAAACTTGACTTAGCACATCTATTATGCATTGTATATCTTACTCAGATGACTACTGTTAGAATTATGCATCTGCTTTAGTTCTCCCACGTCAGTTGTTACTTATGTCATTCTGGACATAGTGGTCTTCCCTCGAGTTGTGGGTTGGGAGGTTTAGTAGCTTTGGATGCATTGTACTCGTGTCTGGGGACCGAGTAGAGTTGGTAGCAGTCTGTAGATTGTTCATCATTGAGATAGTGACATGTGGGACTGGGATCTTTGGGAGATGATCATTGGGACAGTGTGGATTCTTAGTTAGCGAGCGAGACAGTGATTGGATCATAGCCTGCAGGAGCCATACTTGAGATCGACAGAGATGCGCAGAGACTTTGCTCGGTGGGGTCGCTACCCACGAGTGCCACTCCGGAGTTGGGCTTGTTACTTCTATGGCGGCTTGTCGATGTTGGTGTCCCTCTGGCTGAGCCAGTTTTGGCAGCTACGGACATACCTACAACAGTAGGTAGGCGCAGGTTTGACTGGACCGTTTGGGCAGTCAGTTTGGATTGGGTGACTTGAGTCAAGCATCAGTAGAGACATATTGGTCTTCGGTCCTTTTTCCTTGAGCATTTGGATAGAGGCATAGTAGCAGTAGATGTTTACTTTCCAGCTTTTCATACTGCATTCCTTTGTTACTTTATGCCTCTTGTAGACTTAGTGGGCAGGCCGTCGGGCTTGTTGGCGGCACCCACTGAGAACTACTGTGGGAGGTAGTTCTCACACCCGTCGTGGTGTCTTTTCCCCAGGGACTTCAGCTCCAGTTCCTGCGGTGCCCGTTGCTGATCTAGCCCCTACAGACCGAGGTAAGGGAATCGCGAGGTAGATTCTTTCCCCCTTTCAGCAGCAGCGAGTGGTAGAGGTACCCGATATACTTTTTGGTTGTGTCTTTTGGTTTGAGAGATTATGTAGTGAGGTATCGAGTTGTACTCTGCTGTTTTCTTTTGAGAGACTCCTGTATTTGAGTGAGGACTTTATGTATATATATTTGTGTGAGACAGCTTTACTTCCTGCTACTGTTAGTTTTACTTTTACAGCTCTGATATCTGTTAGTTTAGATACTTACTTGCAGGTTAGTCGCTACGTCTCTACAGGGTTTCCTGTAGGGGCGGCGGATCTGTTGGCGAGCCCGGGGTACAGTTCCGACCCCGGGGGGGTGACAGATTAAAGTGGTATCAGAGCCTAGGATGTAGGTCTTTGAGGACTTAGGAACCCTAGGCTTATGGTTAAACCCTAGGATGACCCACGTGAGAGCCGAGACTTTTAGCGAAAGTCTTGATTGGGTATCTAACTCTCCCGAGTGGATAGGGACGAGTGATAGACATGTCTTCCTTTTGTAGCGACTATGTTGGCTGCAGACAACATAGTGCTTCGGAAAGGGGGACATGCCTTTTGACTTTCGCTAGATTGGGTCGAGTGTTGCTTCTGGTTTTGATTGTTTGCTTTGTCCCTCAGGTGGGGATGCCTCCTCGACGATCGATGGTGACTCGTTCGCAGCCTTCGTCCTCAGAGCCCGAGCAGGAGGACTCGGGGCGAGGACCTCAGGCTGAGGTTCAGGAGCTCCGTGCCCAGATGGCACAGATGGCTGAGGCGGCCAGACGCCAGGAGGAGGCAGTGGCGCGGCTGACGCTCTTATTTGAGCAGAGAGCACAGCCGGCAGTGGCACCCCCTGAGGCTTCGCCGGTGCCTTCTTCCCCTGTTGTGGCACCCCCTGTGGTGCAGTCGGCGCCAGCGATTCCTGCTGAGCCTGTTTCGAGTAGGCCACCGGCCGGGGCGACGGGAGCGTTGACTGAGACAGAGCAGCGTGAGGTTGTTGATTTGCTGATGAGATTTCGACGGTTCGATCCGCCCCGCTTTTCGGGCATGGGTGCTGAGCCTTGGGCAGCCGAGACTTGGATCACCACCATGGAGCGCCACTTTGAGAGCTTATTTGTGTATGAGAAGTATCGGGTTATTCTGGCTACCCATTTTCTGGAGAGCAACGCCGAGGCATGGTGGCGGCGTGTGCGACCAGCTGGTCCACCTGGGACGCAGCTTCTTCCCTGGGCCGAGTTCCGGAGCATGTTTTTGGGAGCCTTCTTTCCGGAGAGTGTCCGACAGCGACTGGAGGAGCAGTTGAAGAATCTCCGCCAGGGAGATAGACCGGTGCAAATGTACATAGCAGAATTCAACCAGCTTTTGGCATGTGTGCCACATGTGGCCAGGGACGAGAGCCATCGGGTTTATATGTTCGAGAGAGGACTTCGTCGAGACATCTATCAGTTCGTCCGCTCCCGTAGACTGCAGACTGTGGAGGCCTCGATGGAGCAGGCTTTATATGTGGAGTGTGGAGAGGCCGTGATGGATGAGGTATCTCCGGCCCCTGTAGCGACTTCTGGGGCGAAGCGCCCGGCCCCTGCGGAGGAGGGGCAGTCTAGCAGGCCGGGGCCCCCGAGACCTCCGCGTTTCCACCCTCAGGGCCGGGGGCACCAGGGACGCCAGAGGTCTGGGGCGTCTCGACAGTCACAGCAGCAGCAGCAGCAGCAGCGTCGACCCCCGCGACAGCAGCAGTCCTCACAGCAGTCTTCTCGGCAGCAGCGCTCAGATCGGTGTGTTATCTGTCGGGGCCCTCATCCGCCGACTCAGTGCCCGCAGAGGCAGGGCCGGTGTTTTCGATGCGGGGAGGCCGGCCATATTGCGAGTGCATGTCCCAGGGCCGGTCCTCCAGCTCCTTCTTCTGCATCAGCACCGACCGTTCCTTACCAGCCAGCCGGTCCTTCTGCAGCCTACAGCAGGCCAGACCTTGCCTCCTCTTCTTCTCGGCAGCCAGAGCGACGTCCCCCGGCACCGAGCGGTCGTGTGTATGCCGCTCAGATTGAGGACGCTTTCGCCGCAGAGCAGGTCGTCGCAGGTATTATTCTGATCTCAGCAGTCCGTACTCGGGCTCTTTTCGATACCGGTGCTTCTCATTCATTCATTAGTAGATCATTCGCATCCTTGCATGGTATAGCGATAGCTTCTTTATCATCTGCTTTAGAGGTTGAGATACCGGGTCATGTTCTGCATGTTGAGGAGTGCTGTAGAGAGTGCCCTATACAGTTGGGATCCTGGATTCTGCCGGCCGACTTGCTTGTCTTACGACAGCTCCAGGATTTCGATGTTGTACTGGGTATGGATTGGTTATCGAGATATTATGCCACCATTGATTGTCGCGAGAGGACTGTTACTCTTCGTGAGCCGGAGCAGGAGGTGTTTGTCTTCCGGGGCTGTCAGAGTTCGTTGTTCGCCCTGACTATTTCTTCGGCGAGGGCCAGGCGGTTGATGTGTAGAGGATGCACTGCATTTCTGGCGACGGTGGTAGAGGTGCCTACGGCGGCACGGGGACTCGAGGATATTTCAGTGGTCCGCGAGTTTCCCGATGTGTTTCCCCCAGAGCTGTCGACCATGCCGCCAGAGAGGGAGATTGAGTTCGTGATTGATGTGGTACCCGGAACCGCACCAATCTCGAAGGCACCTTACAGGATGGCGCCAGCCGAGCTGAGGGAGTTGAAGGCCCAGCTACAAGATCTTTTGGATAGAGGTTTCATTCGGCCCAGTGTTTCACCGTGGGGAGCGCCTGTTTTGTTCGTGAAGAAGAAGGATGGGACACTTCGCTTATGTGTGGACTACCGGGAATTGAACAAAGTGACCATTCGAAACAAGTATCCTCTGCCGCGGATTGATGACTTGTTTGATCAGCTACAGGGAGCCTCCGTATTTTCGAAGATTGATCTCCAATCAGGTTACCACCAGCTGAGGGTGAGGGCCGAGGACATTCCCAAGACGGCGTTTAGATCCCGGTATGGACATTACGAGTTTACGGTTATGCCATTTGGTTTGACCAATGCCCCAGCTGCATTCATGGATCTGATGAACCGGGTTTTTCAGCCGTACTTGGATCGATTTGTGGTTGTATTCATTGATGATATCCTGATTTACTCCCGGAGCGATGAGGAGCACGAGGACCACTTGAGGGTAGTGCTGCAGCTGCTACGTGATAGGAAGCTGTACGCCAAACTAAAGAAGTGCGAGTTTTGGCTACGGGAGGTTGCTTTCTTGGGCCACATTGTTTCAGCTGCTGGAGTAGCGGTCGACCCGACGAAGATTGACACGGTTCGGGACTGGCCGAGGCCGACGACGGTTTCTGAGGTGCGGAGTTTCTTGGGCCTAGCCGGTTATTATCGTCGGTTCGTGGAGGGCTTTGCGAAACTCTCTACTCCCCTGACCAGCTTGACAAGGAAGGGGACGAAGTTCGTTTGGACCGAGCGGTGTCAGCAGAGTTTCGAGGAACTGAAGAGAAGATTGATCTCAGCACCTGTTCTTGCACTGCCGGTTATGGGAGAGGGTTTCGTGATCTACAGTGACGCCTCGCACAGCGGTCTGGGTTGCGTCTTGATGCAGCATGGTAGGGTAATTGCCTATGCTTCACGGCAATTAAAGGATTACGAGAAGAATTACCCTACACATGACCTAGAGCTTGCAGCTGTTGTTTTTGCACTGAAGCTGTGGCGGCATTACCTTTATGGGGAGCATTGTGAGATTTTTACAGATCATAAGAGCTTAAAGTATCTGTTCACCCAGAAGGAGCTGAACCTTAGGCAACGCCGGTGGTTGGAGCTGTTAAAGGATTACGATCTGAGTATCCTTTATCACCCCGGCAAGGCCAATGTGGTGGCAGATGCTCTGAGCCGGAGGTCTGTGCATAACTTGAGTTTGGTGATTACCCAGCAGGCACAGCTGATAGAGCAGATGAGGCGACTTCAGATTGAGGTAGTATCCCCTGGAGTCTCTGCGAGACTTACGGCGATGGTCTTGCAGCCCACTCTGCTGGACAGGATCAGGGAGGCGCAGAGTGAGGACCCCCACTTGGAGAGGATCAGGGCACAGTTTCAGACAGATCAGAGAGGGGATTTCTCTGTGGACAGCTCGGGAGTACTACGGTACAGGGACCGAGTTTGTGTGCCATCGGACTTGGAGATTAGAGATCAGATATTGAGAGAGGCCCATTATACACCTTATACCATCCATCCTGGAGGTACTAAGATGTATAAGGACCTTAAGGCACACTTTTGGTGGTCGGGGATGAAGCGGGATATTGGAAGGTTTGTTGCTCAGTGCTTAACTTGCCAGCAAGTGAAGGCAGAGCATCGTGTTCCTGCTGGCAAGTTGCAGAGCCTTCCAATTCCCGAATGGAAGTGGGACCACATCACCATGGATTTCGTTACTGGGCTACCAAGATCACAGACTGGAGCCGACGCTGTTTGGGTGATTGTTGATAGACTTACCAAGTCAGCTCATTTCCTGCCTGTACAGACGACTTGGTCCTTGGAGCGCCTGGCACAGCTCTATTTGGATGAGATCGTGAGGCTGCACGGAGTACCAGCGTCCATTGTTTCAGATCGAGACCCGAGGTTCGTGTCACGGTTTTGGGGGAGCTTACAGTCAGCCATGGGTACTCGGCTTAGTTTCAGTACGGCATTCCACCCACAGACAGACGGTCAGTCAGAGCGCACCATCCAGACGCTTGAGGATATGTTGCGTGCGTGTGTCCTGGATTTTGGAGGAGGCTGGCACCGACACCTACCCCTTGTCGAGTTCGCGTACAACAACAGCTTTCAAGCGAGCATTCAGATGGCTCCGTTTGAGGCGTTGTACGGACGCAAGTGTCGGTCGCCCCTATACTGGAGCGATGTGGGTGAGAGGAGGACGCTGGGGCCAGATTTACTGTTGGAGGCGGAAGAGAAGGTTCGAGTTGTTCGTCGGCACTTGGAGACGGCCCAGAGTCGCCAGAAGAGTTATGCAGATGTTCGGCGGCGAGACCTTGAGTTCCAGGTTGGTGATCATGTCTTCTTAAAGGTCTCGCCCTCGAAGGGGGTCCGGAGGTTTGGAGTGCGTGGGAAGCTTAGTCCCCGCTTCATTGGACCCTTTGAGGTGCTTGAGAGGGTAGGCCCCGTGGCTTATAGAGTTGCTCTACCTCCCCGCTTGGCTGGTGTTCATGATGTCTTCCATGTTTCGGCCTTGAGGAGATATGTGTTTGATCCGTCTCATGTCATTGACTTCGCATCCTTGGATATCGGCGAGGACTTGGTTTACGAGGAGCGCCCGTTGCGAATTCTGGCACGTGAGGTGAGGGAATTGCGCAACCGGGCAATACCTTATGTGAAGATCCTTTGGAGCAACCACGAGGAGCGAGAGGCTACCTGGGAGCTTGAGACGGCTATGCGAGATGCCTACCCTTTTCTGTTCGAGACTTCTGGCTGAGGTACGCTTGTTTTTGCTCTGTTTTGTTTCGAGGACGAAACTTTCTTTTAGTGGGGGAGGATGTAGTGGCCCTAGTTCCCATGCAGCGTTTTCCGATGGATCCACTGTTAGAACACCTATTATTGGTGTACCTGGCCCACAGTGCATCAATTGGGTGCGATTGATGGACCCTGTGTGCTTTTATTTACTGTTTGGCCTTCGGCTGGGTTTGCCGAAGTTTCGGGGAAGATTTAGGCCAAACAGAGGTCGTAGATGGATTCAGCGCGGAAAAACGCTTGAAAACGACTATTTATTTGCTTAAATTGGAGTCCGGATGCCCAAAAACGGACACCCGGAAGTTTTTGGTAGAAAATGGTGCATGGGAGGGGCCGTAGACCGCCGGGATGCCACGTGGCAGGCTCTGATTGGCCGGTTCAGGATGCGCGGTCCACAGAGCAGCGCGGCGGGGTGCACAGACCCGGCGCATGGACACGTGGCACCGCCTGATTGGCGGGCCCAGGGCGCGCGGTCTACCGGGTGAGCGCGGCGGTGCATGGACCAGGCGGGGGGACACGTGGCAGCCTCCGGTTGGTCAGTGCATGCGGCGCGGTCCACGGAATTCTTGAGGAAAGCGTGGACCGGGTGCAGGGGACACGTGTCACTCCCTCAGTGGCGGGTGCAGCAGGCGCGGTGCACGGGGCGCGGAGTTGGTGCCTCGGGAAGCGTGCGCACGTGCAACCCACGTCGCGCGACCGTCGCGCACGTCGCGCGGTCGGCGGGTCAACCGGGGACACGTGGCGCCCGCTCATTGGCGGGCGCCACCGCCTTACTGTGGGCGGAGTGTGGACACGTGGCGGTCACCGAGTGGCCTTGCACCGCTGTTTCCTGTTTGGCGGGACACGTGGCAGTCGCTGAGTGGCCTTGCTCCGGTGTTGCCTGTTTGGGGGGACACGTGTCAGCACGTGGAACTTCCGGGCGTGAACAGTGTTGGGCCGGGCCCAACACTGTAGGCGCCCGAAAGTTTTCGGGCGCCCGAAAGTTGGGGCCCGAATTTGGTGGGCTTTGTCTTTTGGGCTGTTTCCTTTGGGAGCCTATAAATAGGCCCCTTTGGGCCGAAAATTTTCGCCTTTCTCGTGGGAATTAGCTCTTGTGCCTTATACAAAAATTCTTCCTCTCCCTCTTGTGCATCTTCCGGTGAAGTTTCGGATTTTCTGGAAGCCGTGGCGACAGCGTTTTCTGCCTCGTAGTGCGGAGCGACGGTATACTGTTGGAGGCCCGTTTCCGTCGCAGTTTACTCTGGGAGACCTGCAGAGCTACCCCGACTTCATCTTTGGGCGATTTCTTCGACAGAAGTTGCACGAGAGGTACATCTACGTTTTCCGTGTTGACCATATTTCCCAGAAATGAGCTTTTATAAAGGTTTGGGGTACATTTTTACACCTCTTTGCTACAGTTTGGAATCCTGACAGCAGCAACTTCACAGAATTTTATCTTCACTTCTGGATATCGGATTTCGACGATTCAAAAGCCTATCGACATCTACACTTCGCGAGGATCGTCGTGATATTTTTATTGGAATTTCTGGAAAATTATTGTCAGGTGGGATTTTCGTGTGAACAGTAACCTTGCTTGCAGATTTTGGAATAGTAATTGTTGTGTGTGAATTGTGTATTAATTGTGAAGTGTTGTTGTACCCAGGATTGTAAGAGCACTTTTTCTGTGCTCTAGGCTCTGTGGATCTGGGAAATTGTCGATTTTCTGGACTGTTTATCTGTGCCATCCCGGACAGTTAGCGTGTTCAGGTGGGTGATCCTGCTTTCAATATCTATGGACTGCACTCTAATTCTGCAACTATATATGCATGCATGATAGCATTTGAGCGAAATAATCTGTGCAAACTGTATGAAAGTACCCACAGTTAGAAATTGCTAAATTTGGTGATCTTATTGGAAAACTTGACTTAGCACATCTATTATGCATTGTATATCTTACTCAGATGACTACTGTTAGAATTATGCATCTGCTTTAGTTCTCCCACGTCAGTTGTTACTTATGTCATTCTGGACATAGTGGTCTTCCCTCGAGTTGTGGGTTGGGAGGTTTAGTAGCTTTGGATGCATTGTACTCGTGTCTGGGGACCGAGTAGAGTTGGTAGCAGTCTGTAGATTGTTCATCATTGAGATAGTGACATGTGGGACTGGGATCTTTGGGAGATGATCATTGGGACAGTGTGGATTCTTAGTTAGCGAGCGAGACAGTGATTGGATCATAGCCTGCAGGAGCCATACTTGAGATCGACAGAGATGCGCAGAGACTTTGCTCGGTGGGGTCGCTACCCACGAGTGCCACTCCGGAGTTGGGCTTGTTACTTCTATGGCGGCTTGTCGATGTTGGTGTCCCTCTGGCTGAGCCAGTTTTGGCAGCTACGGACATACCTACAGCAGTAGGTAGGCGCAGGTTTGACTGGACCGTTTGGGCAGTCAGTTTGGATTGGGTGACTTGAGTCAAGCATCAGTAGAGACATATTGGTCTTCGGTCCTTTTTCCTTGAGCATTTGGATAGAGGCATAGTAGCAGTAGATGTTTACTTTCCAGCTTTTCATACTGCATTCCTTTGTTACTTTATGCCTCTTGTAGACTTAGTGGGCAGGCCGTCGGGCTTGTTGGCGGCACCCACTGAGAACTACTGTGGGAGGTAGTTCTCACACCCGTCGTGGTGTCTTTTCCCCAGGGACTTCAGCTCCAGTTCCTGCGGTGCCCGTTGCTGATCTAGCCCCTACAGACCGAGGTAAGGGAATCGCGAGGTAGATTCTTTCCCCCTTTCAGCAGCAGCGAGTGGTAGAGGTACCCGATATACTTTTTGGTTGTGTCTTTTGGTTTGAGAGATTATGTAGTGAGGTATCGAGTTGTACTCTGCTGTTTTCTTTTGAGAGACTCCTGTATTTGAGTGAGGACTTTATGTATATATATTTGTGTGAGACAGCTTTACTTCCTGCTACTGTTAGTTTTACTTTTACAGCTCTGATATCTGTTAGTTTAGATACTTACTTGCAGGTTAGTCGCTACGTCTCTACAGGGTTTCCTGTAGGGGCGGCGGATCTGTTGGCGAGCCCGGGGTACAGTTCCGACCCCGGGGCGTGACATTCACAGCTTCAGCCCAAAAATTTAGCGGTAAATTCCGGCCATGAAGCATCACACGCGCCATCTCTTGAACAACCCTGTTCTTGCGCTCGACAACACCATTCTGTTGAGGTGTATAGGGTGCAGAGAATTCATGCTTAATACCGTTTGAAGTACAAAAGTCAATGAATTTAGAATTAATGAATTCTCCACCTCTATCACTTCTAACACGAATGATCTTTTCATTCTTTTCAATCATAATACGAAGGCAAATCTCGTGAAAAGAATCAAAAGTATCAGCTTTCTCTTTTAAAAATGCTACCCAAGAATACCGAGAGAAATCATCAATCATCAAGGAAATATACCATTTACCTCCCAAAGATGGTTGACGGGTCGGCCCCATTAAATCCATGTGCAAAAGTTCCAAGGGTCGTTTTGTACCAACGTGGTTCAAGTTCTTGTGTGCAGTCCTAGACTGTTTTCCCTTTTGGCAACCACCACACACAACGTTTTATTTAAATAAAAGTTTTGGAACCCCCTTGACCACGTCCTTGTTTGAAATTCTAGTAAGTTCCTTAAAATTTAAGTGACCTAGCCTTTCATGCCAAAGAGTTTCATTATTCAAAGTGGCTAAGTTACAATTTTTAGAAAATTTATTAGGAACAACATAACAATTGTTTTCAGATCTAACCCCTTTTAAAAAGAAGACATGGTCCTTATCAGTTACAATGCATTCAACAGATGAAAAGTTAACTGAAAAACTATTGTCGCAAAGTTGACTTATGCTTATGAGGTTAGTCTTAAGGCCATCAACAAATAAGACGTTTTTCAAAATCGGGCCATCTGGAATAGCTACCGTCCCTTTTCCAACAATTTTGGAAGATCGACCGTCTCCGAAAACAACAAGTCCTCCGGAGATTTTCTCAAGATTTTGAAAACTATTTTTGTCACCGGTCATGTGACGGGAACAACCGCTATCCAGATACCAAGACGAACTATCATATGCATGCAAGGAAACATTGGTAATAAGACAAGGGTAAATTTCACCTTTGCGCACCCAAACCCTTTTGGAGTGCGTCGGTAATGGTCGTGAGGTTATTCTCCTAGGTGAAGGCGTCTTGTCAGATCGATTGCCGCTCCTTGATGATGTCGTCTTGCGCGGTGAACTACCAAGGCTCTTTTCATTTGAAAGGTTTTGCTTTGATTTCCGGGGAGGCGCCTTTTTGGTAGTCGTTGCAAGAGGTGATTGAGGTGAGCGTTTGACTCCCGTCTTGCAATATCTTCTTATGTGCCCTGAAACACCACAACGAAAACATACCTTAGATCTTGACGATCCCAAAGAGGATGAAGTAGGTTTGTTGTCGTTGTTTGTCTTGAATTCCGGTGTCGGAGGAGGAGATACCGACTGAGGCACAAAAACTGTCCCACTCGAACTTGGACTGTTTCCAGTTTGAGTGTATCCGATGCCGAACCGATTTGATTGACCAAGACCAAGAAGTCTATCCAACTTACTCCTTCCTGAAGAGAATCGCTGTAAGTCATCCTTGAGTTGGAAAATGGTCTTTGTCATTTCCAGGTTATCCTGTCGAGCCTCGTTGTAGAGCTTTGAGAAGTGATTCGCTTTATCCACCAGATTTGTATGTTCCTTCTCAAAACGCTCATTGGACTCTTGAAGGGAAACATTTACTTTTATCAGATTTTCCCTTTCCACTTCAAGAGCGTTTGAGAGAGAAGTTGCTCTTTTTGCTTCTTCTTCGAGATCATGCACTCTCCCTCTCAAACTCTTGTTTTGCTTAGCCACTTTCTTTGAATCCCTCAAAAGTCTGTGGTAGGCTAAAGCAAAATCTTCACCTTCCGAATCATCCGATTCATTGTCCGTTGCAATCTTTTCAACAGTGGAGTTGGACAACGACTCGGATGTACTTGCCATAAAGCACATGAAGGGTGAAGATATGGACGCGTGGAATGCCGTGGAGCTCTTTTGTTCATCACTTGAAGACGACTCATTTGACGTTGAGTTGTCATCCCAAGTGACGACGTGCATCGCCTTCTTCTTTGCCGGATACTTGTTGGGACACTCCGTTGCAATGTGGCCGTAGCCTCGACATTTGAAGCATTGTAGTTGTCACGCCCCGGCGTCGAAACTGCGACCCGGGCTCGCCGACAGATCCGCCGCCCATACGGGAAGCCCCGTATAGACGAAGCGACTAACCTGCAAAAGAGCATCTATACTATGCAGATATCAGAGCTGAAAGTAAAACTGCTAGAAATAAAAACTATATGCAACACAAGTCCTCACCAAAAGTACAAGAGTCTCTCGAGCAGTAAAATAAATACAACTCTATACCTCACTACAAAGTTCTCTCAACAGGAACTCTCAAAAGTAATAAGGGTACATCTACTCTCTGGACGACGACTGGTAGGGAACTATCTCGCGACTCCCTTACCTCGATCAGAAGAAGCAGCAACAGGAACAGCAGGAACCGGAGTAGAAGTCCCTGTGGGAAAAATACACCACGACGGGTGTGAGAACTACGTCCCAAGTAGTTCTCAGTGGGTGCCGCCAACAAGCCCGACGGTCTGCCCACTAAGTCTACTAGAGGCATAAAGTAACAATAATAATACTGAAATGAAAGGGCTGGAAAAGTAACTCTACAGCTACTATGCCTCTATCTAGATGCTCAAGAAAAGGAACAGATGGAACATGATGCATCTACTAACACACACAGTAAACTCACCAAAATCTATACTGACTGCCTCAAAGGGTCCAGTCAAACCTTCGCCCACCTACTGCCGCACATCCTCAACAGGACGGGTCTACCGTAGGGTGTCCGTGACTGCCACTAACTGGCACAGTCAGAGGGACGGCGTCGACAAGTCGCGATAGCAAGTAACAGGCCCAACTCCGGAGTGGCTCTCGGGGGGAGCGACCCCACCGAGGAAAGTATCCGCGTAACTCTGTCGAGCTCAAATATGGCTCATGCAGGCTATAGTCCAAACCACGATCAACAAGATCGACCAACAACAACAACTCTCAACCACAGGCTAGAAAACCACACAGCTGGGGCCACCGTCCACCAGACGGCTCCCACACAGAACACTAACTCACAGGAAAGACCGACACCATAAGGGTTAGGAAACCCGATAGACAGGTGCTAAGAACCCTATCAAACAAGAACAGACTCCAGGCTCCGCCTATCGAAGTTCCCGATCCCCTTATAGTTCGGGAAAGCAAAACCTCTGCACGACACGCAGAAGGCACCAACAGGGCCCGAAAGTCCCGGGAGACCTACACCTACAACCCTATCAAACAAGAACAGGTTCCAGGCTCGGCCCCCGTGGCTTTCGTCCCGACAAAGGAACGGCCCCTAGAACCCGGATCACTCGAATCCTTTCGAGTGAGGAGATTTATATGAAATGGTGACATTTGTTATTGAAAATCATTTTGATCTGGAAGAAATCCATATTTAACGATTTTAGTTCTTTTTAGAAAATCAGTTAGAAAAATAAGTGTTTTACCCAAACCCCGAAGGGCTGATGCCTTTGTCCAATCAAACAAGAACAGACTCTAGCGGCCCTTCGATGCTTGGAAGAAAACATTGGTAGACTAAAATCATGTGTATGTCGAAAAGGGTTCTAGGTTCGGCTAACACTAGTATACTACTACCACTGACACAGTGGCGACAACCCCAACAGGGGAAAACAAGACCTCTCGGGACCACCGTTTATCTCAAACGATTCCCGGTACAGACAAGCGATCCACTACATCTACCAGACTCCACTCTGCTCCCAAGCACGAGTGCAAATGCATCCCACACTAAAAAGATGTCCCGACCGCTCGGCCCACTACCCGGGCGAGGATAACACTAAGTCCAGGAATGAAACATAAAGTGTGGATGTCTAAGCATAAATAACCCTAGCCCAAGTGAGGGTTTTCTACTGGTCTGGTTACACATGCAACATATGACGGGGGTGCTAGGTCAGGTTCCAAGATAACGAATATTTAACATGATAGAAGGAAGTAAAAGATCACAAGATCAACAGATAATACTAGGAATAACAATTCCTATTTCTAGCATACTACCCAAGTCCAATCCCTATCATGCATGATTCTATATCCATAGAATTAGAGTACAGTCCATAGATCTTGAAAGCAAGCCACCCACCTGAAGACGCTAACTGTCCGGAGTCGTACAGCTGAGAAAATCAGGAAAATAACAACTCTAGGTCCAACAGGTCCAGCACAGTCCACAATCCCTCCTGGGTACAACATAAGGCTACAGTTATACTTTAAATCCAATAAAATCCAGGTTTTACAAATCTGCTGGAAACAGTCCACTTACTGCGAAATTTTCACCTGTAAAACGAACTCCAAAAATTCTGTGAAAAATACCACAGCGATCCTCGCGTCGATAGCTTCGAAACGGGTACCTGCACGTCCAATTCCGAGCACCGTAGGCCAAGTTACAAATTCCACAGTATCGGTGCGCACAATCCCAAAACCATTCAACTGTAAACTCTTGTACAGATAAAAGGAAAAGTGTATACCTTCGGGAAGGTCTCCAAAAATTCCAAGAAAAATCCACGATGATCCTCGCGTCGAGTAGATGAAAAAAGTCTATAAGCACGTCTTGATCCGAGACTCGTGCGCGAAGATCTCCTCAAGGGAAGGTGCTGCCCTCACCAAAATCTCACAGCAAAAAGGGTCCCAGTGAGCACGAGAAAACTCCTCGAAAAACGCGAAATCTGAAAATGTGCGAGAAACCCAAAATCGTAGCCTCACCTGTTACGAATCCAGCAGCGAAGAAATCGCTCGAAAAGATCGTCGGAGTAGGTCAGGGGAGCTCGTACACCGAAGAGCGACGGAAGAAGCACCGAAGAAGGAACGTCGCGCCGAGCCAAGAAAAAGAGAATCTCGAAAAGCGTGCCCCCAAAAATCCCCAAACTCTGCAGATGGAAGCTTGACAGAGAGAGGATCAACTTTGGTGAAGAACTCCCTTCGGTTTGAGGCCCAGAAAAGCCAAAAGGAGGAAGAGGAGGGGAGCTCGGGCTATAAATAGGCCCCAAAAAAAAAACAAATGAAGAAATCCCCACTGTGTCCCGGTTTCGGGCGCATGGAAATTTTCGGGCGGCTACAGTGTTGGGCCGGCCCAACACTGTGCGCGCCCGAAACGGCCCGGGGCCGCCACGTAGCCCGACAAACAGGCGACAGCGGCCCGAGCCGCCCCGCTGCGGCCACGTCGCACGCCCCGGCGCCCGACACGCGTCCCGCACAGCGAACAGCTGTGCGGGGCGCATGAGCCGCCGACGCGTGGCACCTCCCCGGTCAAACCGGGTAGGTGGCGCCCGCCAGTGGCAGGGCGACACGTGGCCCTGCCACTGTCGCGGTCACACGTGCGGGCAGGCGGCGCCTGCCACGCACGCGCCCCGAGGCGGGGTCCCGCGCCCCCGTGCGCCGCACCCGGTGAGCCGACCAATGACACGTTGACACGTGTCCCATGCACCCGGTCCACGCACCCGATTCAGGTTCCGTGGACCGCGCCGCGTGCACCGACCAACCGGGGGATGCCACGTGTCCCCCCGCCCCGGTCCATGCACCGCCGCGCAAAACCTGTGGACCGCGCCTCACGAGCCCGCCAATCAGGCGGCGCCACGTGTCCATGCGCCGGGTCCGTGCACCCAGCCGCTCCCCTCTGTGGACCGAGCGCTGCGGACCGGCCCAATCACAAGCCGCCACGTGGCAGCCGGCGGTCCACGGCCCCTCCCATGCACCGAAATTCAGCGAAAACTTCCGGGGGTCCGTTTTTGGGCATCCGGACTCCAAAACAAACAAGCAAATAGCCGTTCTCAAGCGTTTTTCCGCGCTGAATCCAAATCCACCCTCTATTTGGCCCAAATCAAATTCGAAAATTCGGCAAATGCAGCCGAAGGCCAATCCAGCTGTGGATATCACACAGGGTCCATCTGTGGCATCCCTTTGATGCACTGTGGACCAGATACATCAACACTAGGTGTTCTACACCACGGTTCATGGGAGAAGCTACACGGGGATCAGGGTCACCACATCCTCCCCCACTAAAAGGAAGTTTCGTCCCCGAAACAAAAACACCACAACCACAAAACCAAGACAAACCAAACAACCAAGAACGCAACACAAAACTAACAAGAAAGGTTCGGCTCCACCAGCAGGAAAGTCATCAACCACAACTCTCAATTTAGAAAACAGCTGAAATTAGCGAAAAGTCCGAAAACTTTGAAAGATCAGTGCCTTCGCCCCAATCAAACGAGAACAGGTTCGGGCACTGTCTCCATTTCTGGAGCAATCCTTCAAAGTTTTCGTCCTGTTCGTAAATTTCAGTTCAAAGGCGAGAAGAGTGAGAGTAGTGTTGGTGTCGTTCCTGCTGTGGCCACAAAAAGGAAGCTACCACTAACGAGACTCCTAAGGACATAACCTCTAGTCCTAGACATCACATCTGCTCCCGAGGCGGCGTCTGCCCAAGCCGCTGAAGCTGATGCTGCTGGAAGGATACGCCGACAATCCGAGAAAACGAACTCCTCCAGTCCCACTCGCAGAAGGATAACTGCTCTCATTCCATCATCAGTCGTAGCACAGCACCGCACCAAACAGTCTAACCTGGGTGCTCAAACCAAGTCCTGGAGCTGTCCCTGAATCGTCACATCAGCAAGTGAAGTCCCAAGTCACAACTGCACTGATCATACACCGCGAACCTCCTCTACTCGTAGGATACAGGGAAGAAACCAATTGCTAAAACATGTAGCAGAAATTCCTAACCCATACCCATGCAAAGATGCCGATGTAGATACTCAACTAATAATGCAGAAGGATGCAGCGGTAAAGAAATGCTCAACTCAGCTAACTGAAATAAAATCATACCTGCCGCGGCATGATCCGCTGCCGGGGTGTCCTCCACCAGGGCTGCATAAACCCGTCCACTGGGTGCTGCAGGTCGTCGTCCCGTCTGTCCCGACGTCGTGGCCCACTCTGTCTGCTGGTGTGCCGGAGGGGTTCCCGTTGCATGGATGGGCAAGGGGGGTGCTGTCGCAATCGGCCGCACTAACAAAATGGCCTGGGGGCAAGCTGCGCGGAAATGTCCCAACTCTCCACAGAGGAAACACCGCCCCTGTCTCTGATCACACTGCGACGGTGGATGAGGCCCGCCACAGATGACACACCGCTCCTGCCGCTGCTGCCGATACCGCTGATGCTGCTGCTGGGGCTCACCAGATCTCCGGCGCCTACGAAACCCATGACCCTCAGGATGAGATCGTGGAGGTCTCGGAGGTCCCTGCCCGCTCGTCTGACCCTCATCATCCGGTGCTGGGCGCTTCGCCCCAGGAATCACTACGGGGGCTAGAGCCACCTCTGACATCACTGCCTCTCCATACTCAACATATATCGCCTGCTCCATCGATGCCTCCAAAGTCTGTAATCTGCAGGAGCGAACAAGCTGATAAATATCCCGGCGCAGCCCCCGCTCGAACATGTAGATCCGGTGAGACTCGTCCCTGGCCACGTGAGGCATACTAGCCAACAGCTGATTGAATTCGGCTATGTATGCATTCACGGGCCGATCTCCATGGCGGAGATTTCTCAGCTGCTCCTCCAATCTCTGGCGAACACTCTCAGGAAAGAAGGCCCCTAAAAGAAGTCTGCGGAACTCCGCCCAGGGAAGAATCTGCGTCCCAGGCGGACCAGCAGGCCGCACACGCCGCCACCAAGCCTCGGCGTTGCCCTCCAAGTAGTGTGCAGCCAAAAAGACCCGAAATCGATCCTCAACGAACAAACTCTCAAAATGACGCTCCATGGCCGTGATCCAAGACTCTGCCTCCCACGGCTCAGTACTCATACCAGAAAAACGGGGTGGATCAAACCGGCGAAACCTCATCAATAGATCCACCACCGCACTCTGCTCAGCTGAAGTCAACGGTCCCATCGACCCAGGCGGTGGTATGATAGAAACCGGCTCGACAGGAATAGCCGGCGCTGACGGAACCACAGGGGGCGCCACAGCTGGCGAAGAAGGCACAGGCGAACACACAGGGGGTGCTACCACAGGCTGCGTCCTCTGCTCTAAAAGAAGCATCATCCGACCAAAGGCCTCCTCCTGGCGCCGAGAAGCCTCCTCCTGGCGCTGAGACGTCTCCTCCTGGCGCCGCACCGCCTCAGACAACTGTGCCACCTGGGCACGGAGCTCCAGAACCTCCCTCTGCTGCCCCTGCCCCGAGTCCTCCTGCTCGGGCTCATCGGAGGGAAAAATGTTGAGAACGCGTCTGCACCCTGCGTCGGGGAGGCATCGTGCCTACCTGCAACACACAAGCAACCATCAGGACAGTACCAAACAATACTCGACCCAATCCAGCAAAAGTCTTGGACATGTCATCCATTCCCTAGCATTATGTTGTCTGCAGCCAACATAATCGCTTAGGAGAATAAACATGCCAGTCACTCATCCCACCCCTGGGGAGAGTATCAAACTCAATCAGGACTCTCGCTAACAGTCACGACTCTCACATAGTCATCCTAATGTCCAACCACAAGCCTAGGGTTTCTAAGTCCACATGACCTACAGCCTAGGCTCTGATACCACCTAATCTGTCACGCCTCGGCGTCGAAACTGCGACCCGGGCTCGCCGACAGATCCGCCGCCCATACGGGAAGCCCCGTATAGACGAAGCGACTAACCTGCAAAAGAGCATCTATACTATGCAGATATCAGAGCTGAAAGTAAAACTGCTAGAAATAAAAACTATATAAAACACAAGTCCTCACCAAAAGTACAAGAGTCTCTCGAGCAGTAAAATAAATACAACTCTATACCTCACTACAAAGTTCTCTCAACAGGAACTCTCAAAAGTAATAAGGGTACATCTACTCTCTGGACGACGACTGGTAGGGAACTATCTCGCGACTCCCTTACCTCGATCAGAAGAAGCAGCAACAGGAACAGCAGGAACCGGAGAAGAAGTCCCTGTGGGAAAAATACACCACGACGGGTGTGAGAACTACGTCCCAAGTAGTTCTCAGTGGGTGCCGCCAACAAGCCCGACGGTCTGCCCACTAAGTCTACTAGAGGCATAAAGTAACAATAATAATACTGAAATGAAAGGGCTGGAAAAGTAACTCTACAGCTACTATGCCTCTATCTAGATGCTCAAGAAAAGGAACAGATGGAACATGATGCATCTACTAACACACACAGTAAACTCACCAAAATCTATACTGACTGCCTCAAAGGGTCCAGTCAACCCTGCGCCCACCTACTGCCGCACATCCTCAACAGGACGGGTCTACTGTAGGGTGTCCGTGACTGCCACTAACTGGCACAGTCAGAGGGACGGCGTCGACAAGTCGCGATAGCAAGTAACAGGCCCAACTCCGGAGTGGCTCTCGGGGGGAGCGACCCCACCGAGGAAAGTATCCGCGTAACTCTGTCGAGCTCAAATATGGCTCATGCAGGCTATAGTCCAAACCACGATCAACAAGATCGACCAACAACAACAACTCTCAACCACAGGCTGGAAAACCACACAGCTGGGGCCACCGTCCACCAGACGGCTCCCACACAGAACACTAACTCACAGGAAAGACCGACACCATAAGGGTTCGGAAACCCGATAGACAGGTGCTAAGAACCCTATCAAACAAGAACAGACTCCAGGCTTCGCCTATCGAAGTTCCCGATCCCCTTATAGTTCGGGAAAGCAAAACCTCTGCACGACACGCAGAAGGCACCAACAGGGCCCGAAAGTCCCGGGAGACCTACACCTACAACCCTATCAAACAAGAACAGGTTCCAGGCTCGGCCCCCATGGCTTTCGTCCCGACAAAGGAACGGCCCCTAGAACCCGGATCACTCGAATCCTTTCGAGTGAGGAGATTTATATGTAATGGTGACATTTGTTATTGAAAATCATTTTGATCTGGAAGAAATCCATATTTAACGATTTTAGTTCTTTTTAGAAAATCAGTTAGAAAAATAAGTGTTTTACCCAAACCCCGAAGGGCTGATGCCTTTGTCCAATCAAATAAGAACAGACTCTAGCGGCCCTTCGATGCTTGGAAGAAAACATTGGTAGACTAAAATCATGTGTATGTCGAAAAGGGTTCTAGGTTCGGCTAACACTAGTATACTACTACCACTGACACAGTGGCGACAACCCCAACAGGGGAAAACAAGACCTCTCGGGACCACCGTTTATCTCAAACGGTTCCCGGTACAGACAAGCGATCCACTACATCTACCAGACTCCACTCTGCTCCCAAGCACGAGTGCAAATGCATCCCACACTAAAAAGATGTCCCGACCGCTCGGCCCACTACCCGGGCGAGGATAACACTAAGTCCAGGAATGAAACATAAAGTGTGGATGTCTAAGCATAAATAACCCTAGCCCAAGTGAGGGTTTTCTACTGGTCTGGTTACACATGCAACATATGACGGGGGTGCTAGGTCAGGTTCCAAGATAACGAATATTTAACATGATAGAAGGAAGTAAAAGATCACAAGATCAACAGATAATACTAGGAACAACAATTCCTATTTCTAGCATACTACCCAAGTCCAATCCCTATCATGCATGATTCTATATCCATAGAATTAGAGTACAGTCCATAGATCTTGAAAGCAAGCCACCCACCTGAAGACGCTAACTGTCCGGAGTCGTACAGCTGAGAAAACCAGGAAAATAACAACTCTAGGTCCAACAGGTCCAGCACAGTCCACAATCCCTCCTGGGTACAACATAAGGCTACAGTTATACTTTAAATCCAATAAAATCCAGGTTTTACAAATCTGCTGGAAACAGTCCACTTACTGAGAAATTTTCACCTGTAAAACGAACTCCAAAAATTCTGAGAAAAATACCGCAGCGATCCTCGCGTCGATAGCTTCGAAACGGGTACCTGCACGTCCAATTCCGAGCACCGTAGGCCAAGTTACAAATTCCACAGTATCGGTGCGCACAATCCCAGAACCATTCAACTGTAAACTCTTGTACAGATAAAAGAAAAAGTGTATACCTTCGGGAATCTCTCCAAAAATTCCAAGAAAAATCCACGATGATCCTCGCGTCGAGTAGATGAAAAAAGTCTATAAGCATGTCTTGATCCGAGACTCGTGCGCGAAGATCTCCTCAAGGGAAGGTGCTGCCCTCACCAAAATCTCACAGCAAAAAGGGTCCCAGTGAGAACGAGAAAACTCCTCGAAAAACGCAAAATCTGAAAATGTTCGAGAAACCCAAAATCGTAGCCTCACCTGTTACGAATCAGCAGCGAAGAAATCACTCGAAAAGATCATCGGAGTAGGTCGAGGGAGCTCGTACACCGAAGAGCGACGGAAGAAGCACCGAAGAAGAAACGTCGCGCCGAGCCAAGAAAAAGAGAATCTCGAAAAGCGTGCCCCCAAAAATCCCCAAACTCTGCAGATGGAAGCTTGACAGAGAGAGGATCAACTTTGGTGAAGAACTCCCTTCGGTTTGAGGCCCAGAAAAGCCAAAAGGAGGAAGAGGATGGGAGCTCGGGCTATAAATAGGCCCCAAAAAAAAAACAAATGAAGAAATCTCCACTGTGTCCCGGTTTCGGGCGCATGGAAATTTTCGGGTTTAGACAGTGTTGGGCCGGCCCAACACTGTGCGCGCCCGAAACGGCCCGGGGCCGCCACGTAGCCCGACAAACAGGCGACAGCGGCCCGAGCCGCTCCGCTGCGGCCACGTCGCACGCCCCGGCGCCCGACACGCGTCCCGCACAGCGAACAGCTGTGCGGGGCGCATGAGCCGCCGACGCGTGGCACCTCCCCGGTCAAACCGGGTAGGTGGCGCCCGCCAGTGGCAGGGCGACACGTGGCCCTGCCACTGTCGCGGTCACACGTGCGGGCAGGCGGCGCCTGCCGCGCACGCGCCCCGAGGCGTGGTCCCGCGCCTCCGTGCGCCGCACCCGGTGAGCCAACCAATGACACGTTGACACGTGTCCCATGCACCCGGTCCACGCACCCGATTCAGGTTCCGTGGACCGCGCCGCGTGCACCGACCAACCGGGGGATGCCACGTGTCCCCCCGCCCCGGTCCATGCACCGCCGCGCAAAACCTGTGGACCGCGCCTCACGAGCCCGCCAATCAGGCGGCGCCACGTGTCCATGCGCCGGGTCCGTGCACCCAGCCGCTCCCCTCTGTGGACCGAGCGCTGCGGACCGGCCCAATCACAAGCCGCCACGTGGCAGCTGGCGGTCCACGGCCCCTCCCATGCACCGAAATTCAGCGAAAACTTCCGGGGGTCCGTTTTTGGGCATCCGGACTCCAAAACAAACAAGCAAATAGCCGTTCTCAAGCGTTTTTCCGCGCTGAATCCAAATCCACCCTCTGTTTGGCCCAAATCAAATTCGAAAATTCGACAAATGCAGCCGAAGGCCAATCCAGCTGTGGATATCACACAGGGTCCATCTGTGGCATCCCTTTGTTGCACTGTGGACCAGATACACCAACACTAGGTGTTCTACACCACGGTTCATGGGAGAAGCTACACGGGGATCAGGGTCACCACAGTAGTTGTCCCTCTGAACTTTTCTTATCCTTTGAGAAGTTCTCTTGCTTTCTTGACTTGTAACTTGAAGTACCCTTGCCTTTGATCGACTTTCCGAAGGATGGAGATTTACTTGAATTACCCCTTCAAAAGTTGCGGCGAAACTTCCTTGTCAAGAGAGCGAGCTGCTTCTCAAATTCCTCCATAGAAAGGTTCTCGTCATCGTCTGAGGAGGATGTATCCGCGTCTTCTTCCTTAGTTGTTTTCAACGCATAACCTGAAGACTTAGAAGAGGATGCTTGTCCAGAAGAATTGTTAGTAGTAAATGTCATTTCATAAGTTTGTAATGAACCAACTAATTCTTCTGCACGTATTTCGTCCGGGTGTTTAATAGTTTCAATGGCAGTAACCTTTGGGCGAAATCGTTCAGGAAGAGTTCTTAAGATCTTTCTTACAATCTTAAATTCTGGAACCTTCTCTCCCAGGTTAGCACATGAGTTTACGATGTCTTGCAATCGTGTATAGTAGTCCGTGAAAGATTCATTTTCTGCCATCAAGATAGAGTCAAACTTGCTCGTAAGCATTTGCAGTTTCTGAATCTTCACGAGGTTAGTTCCCTCATGTGTAACCTGAAGAACATCCCAGATTTCTTTCGCAGTCTCACATGCTGAGACGCGAGAGAACTCAGTTTGAGATAAGGCATTAAAAATAGCATTAATTCCCTTGCCATTGTAAGAAGATGAGTCTAACTCTTCCTTAGTCCATTTCGACCTAGGTTTTAAGGTGTGGACATCACCAATAAATTCAGTTGGATTAGACCATCCTAATTCAATTGATTGCCACACCCGTTCGTCGATGGAAACTAAAAAGGCTTTCATCCGCACTTTCCAGTACGCATAATTTGTTCCATCGAAGAACGGGGGTCGGTTGATGTTTCCACCTTCAACCATTATTTACAACCCTATTCCCGCTCTGATACCACTTGTTGGGTTATATGTAATAAGGATCTAAATAGGGGAAAAAACACCTAGAGGGGGGTGAATAGGTGTAAACGTATAAACACTCAAAAATCGTTGCGATAAAAACCCAATGCGGAAATAAACAATAACTCGCAAGATTTTTACGTGGAAAACTCCATCACCGGAGTAAAAAACCACGGGACCGATAACACGGCAGAAATCCACTAGAATTAAAACACGTACAAGGTGATTTACCGTACACACTTACGACTCAACCTTTTCCACACGCTCCTAGAGGATCTTCTCCGCTCGCTCCGCGACGCTTCTCGAATCCACGATCTGCGCCCAACGCCGAATCCACGGCGTCCAACGTCGAATCCACGACGTCCGACTGAGTCCACGGTCTTCACCCAATAGCACCCTTCGAATCCACGAATGTGCCTCGCTCCGAATCCACGAGAGCGGTTGAACCTTGAATCCACAAGGACACGCGAATCCACGCGCCGATTTTTGGGGTAAATCGTTGTTTTTGGTGGTGATGATCCGCCGAATACTTAGATCAAAGATAGATCGGAAATATCACCTAAGTATTCATTAGTTTGATTCAACTCAAGATGTGAGTATGAATACCTAGAATCAAACTAATCAATATAGATGAAGAAACAAAGAGTATTCTCTAATGATTTCCTTTCTTCTCTATATGTGGATCTAGGGCCGTATGAAATGATATATGAATATGACGGCTCTATTTGGATTCTGGATCCACCGTAGAAAAAGAGTCATAGGGTCTATTTATAGGTTAGAAACCCTAGGAAGGAGATAAGAATCAAAAACCTAACATTTCTGGAATTTTGACGGACGGCGATCCGGATCGGATTTGGGCGATCCGGATTGCAGTTGCAATAAAGACGGTTTCCAGAAAACAAACGTTCGGGATCCGGATCGGAATGCCTGATCCGGATCGTTCATACATTTTAGAAAACTCAACGTTCGGGATCCGGATCGTGAGATGCTGCGATCCGGATTGAAGTAATGTATGAAACAACAACCTTCGGGATCCGGATCGCTGGCTCTGATCCGGATCCTGAACATGTCCGAACACCAGTTTTTGATTTTTATACAGTTAAAAATTCTTCCAAGTGTTTCTACACTACAAGAAGTATTCGGATCACACAAAAATATTTAGTTAAACATACCTGATCCTTTTGAATTCTTCTTTCTTGAGATTGAGTTGAATGATCCAACTTTCTTTACCTTCAATCTTCAAGACTTGAAACTTTCACGAAACTACGCCAACTCAAATTCCGTAACAGGTGCGCCATCCGAAATCCCGGTATTCTACACTCTCCCCTCCTTAAAAAGGGTTTCGTCCTCGAAACCAGAATAAATCCATAACTCAGGAGGGTGTCTCAATCCAAGGAAATAGGAGATCCACAACTCATCCTCAGGCTCTCAGGTGGTCGCTCTCACTCATGACGATGACTCCACTGAACCTTCACCAAAGGTATATCTCGACTGCACAATTCTTTAGCTTCACGAGCAAGAATTTGCGTCGGTTGCTTCTAATAACTCAGATCCTTGTCCAACTCCAAAGAAGCAAGACCTAAAACGTGCAAGGGATCAAAAACAGTTCAAGATCTCCAAAGGTGACGACTACAGATCGACCAGATCATTTCCGAGGTTGCACAACTCGCCTAGACAAGGCGTAATTGACCATAAGGTCCTTGCCGGGATAAAGATATACTAAATCAATCATATAGCTCCAATAACTCTGTCCACCGGCGTTGCCTCGACCAAAATCCTCCTGAGTAACCAAGTACCTCAGGTTCAAGGGTCTAAGGATAACTCCATGTTCTCCCTATTACTGGCAGTCATCCAAAACGATGCTGATATCAAACTCAGCATTAACTGCCCGAAGCTAAACTGGCCCTGCCTAGTCCAAAACTTTTGACCTCACTCACTATCAAAAGTTTAGGCTCAATCCCAACGGCATCACTCTTCGTTGGGTCTTTAGTCGCTCTTGCAGCTGAAATCAAATGGCCTAAAAACAATAACCTTCCGAAGTTTCTAAGGTATACTCCCTCAACTTGGCAAACAACATATTCTCTCTGAGAAGTTGCAACACTATCCTCAAGTGCTCCTCATGCTCTAAGTCACCTCGGAAATAAATCGAAATGCCCACGACGGGTACTACTACCAACCCGTCCAACATGACTGGAAAACTCAATTTCCTCAAATCTTGAAGGCGGCAGGCATCAATCAATCCACCCGACAGTGCTGAAGCTCACAAAGCCCCTACCGGGTCCCGAACACCATCAGGGCACAGCTCTCGGCTGTAAGGTCCCATAAAGCAATCAAACTCACAAGGGCAACTGCCGAAATACACTCCAAACCTGTCTGTGCTCAAATGATCAAGGAACCCTCACTATTGTGTACCCACAACGTGGCATTGGGTTACACAGACCTCTCGATTCATCAGATCCCGCCACTGCGCTATCGAGGTTGGCGCAGTTCCAAACTATGTCAATCGCTATCCGATCTCAAACTCACTAGACGGCGGCTTCAATACCAGCTCAAGTAGACTCGTACCCGGGATCACACGAGTGATAAGGATATCCTTCAATCCCGGTGCCGCCGTAGGCACCTCTTTTACAGTCGCTTGCAACGCAATACGACCACGACTCAACTCTGCCATGGTCTAGCTCCCCCTGTAAAACACACTCCTTCTAGCCAGGTCCACGAAGGTTCATTGTCCTCTCTCGACAATCCAGGATAGCATAAATTGGGATGACCAATTCCTATCCAATCTCATGTCAACATCCCTGAACTGATGTAGGACTAACATCTCGATAATCAAATCCAAGGTCCTAACTGCACTGGGAGGACTGGCAACACTCTTCCATGTGCTATTCATGATTTGGAACCTAATCCTCAAGTGCACAAGCCAACAGCCTCATCTCTAACTTCGACGTCCAAAGGAAACCACAACTGGTAACATGTGATCCACTATCCTGGCACTCTCCAGCCGGCTGCACAAACTCAACAATAGATGCTGGTGGTCAACGCTCTAACTGCCTCGGCATGACGGCTCCATCAGTCTGCCGGTACACCGGATGAACCTCTTCATCCTGAAGGGGTAGAGAGGATGCCGTCGCAAGCGGCAAAACCAAGAGTACCACTCTGGGACACTCTGCTTGAAGATATCCTGACACTACAGTTGGTACCTCGCTCCTCGTCCCTCCTGGAAGTGATCACTGATCCTCGGTTAATCCATCGAGCAAGTACAATCGCTGCATCTAAAGTCGGCACTCGCCGAGAAGGCACAAAGAAATAGATATCCAGATGCCGTCCCCTCTCAACATAGTAAACCTCTAAGCCTCATCCTGGGCGACAAGGGGTACACTGCTCCACCGTCGCAGAAACTCATCCCAGGTCATCAACTACGCTCCCGGTGGTCCAACAGGACGAACTCGACGCCACCAGCTCTCGGCGTCCCTATCCAAAAGTACATGACCAAGCGCCCTGATGTTCCTCCTGGATGAACAAATCCTCGAACAGCTCTTTCATAGCAGCGGTCCAGTTCTCGGCCTCCCAATATTCCAAACTCTATCCCAAAATCTGCAGGGGATGGAACTGGATGAAGTAAATAACCGGTCAGCAGCCTCTCGTTGCTTCTGCACCATCAGTGGTGTGATCAGGACCGAATTCGAGGATGTCGCGGCCGGAAGTACTACTGGTGATACCCCGGAAGATGCTCTTAGCTCAAGCGTGTGCATCACGCGCTCCATGTTCTCTTTCTGGCGCCGCATCGCCTCAACGTTTAGGCCACATGGGCCTGTAACTCACAGACCTCACTCTGCTCTATCCATACAGCCTCCCGCTGTTCGACTCCTCATCCAAGGTCAAACACGCCCTCGCCGCTGTACGGCGTCTCGGAAGCATCAAAAACCACTACAACATAACAAGCATTAGGACAAAACTCTCTCGACCCAATCAAGCGAAAGTCTAGAACATGTTACCCATACTAAAGTATTATGTTGTCTGCAGCCAACATAATTATCTTTAGAGAAATAACATGTAAAATCACTCGCCCCAATCCTCTGGGGGAGGCACAGACTCAATCAGGACTCTCGCTAAAGTCTCGTCTCTCACGACAGTCATCCTACTGTCCAACCAATAGCCTAGGGTCTCTAAGTCCTCAATGACCTATACACCAAGGCTCTGATACCACCTAAATCTGTCACGCCCTGGGGTCGAAACTGCGACCCGGGCTCGCCATCAGATCTGCCATCTGTACGGAAACTGCCGTACAGACGAAGCGTCTACCCTGCAAAAGATCTAAAGCAACACATGTATCAGAGATGAAAGAAAAACTAGTAGCTATAGAATAAAACTAAACCTCTGGAATAGCAAAATCACCACTAATACACAAATCCTCAAATACATAAACCCACAAGAATAATACAAGTACTATCCTCACAAGTCTCTCAGAAAGTCCAGTACAAAAGTGGAAACATAAAAAAAATACACCGGGTACATCTACCTCAGACTCCCAATGCTGGTAAGGAACTAATCGGCCGCGTCCTCACCTCGATCTGCTGTCTCCGCGCGAACCAAGCCGGAACAGCTGCCTCAACCTGTCACCGCAGCGGGTGTGAGATCTACTGTAGAAGGCAGATCTCAATGGGTACCGTCCCAATATCCACGGTATGCCCACTAAGTATACTGGAGGCAAAACAGATAGGTATGTAGATAGATAGGTAGATAGATAAATAATGGTAAGCTGATATAGAAAACTACAGCTAGCAACTCACAATCATAAGGCTCAAAGGGAAACTCTACCAATAACACGATATGCATACACTCTCTACTGCTAAGATGCCTCGGTATCAATGCTCAAAGGAAAGAAATCATCTATGAACATAATATGGAACCACCCGCTTATATCACCCAATCCCAAGGACTGCCAAATCTGGCTCAGTCCAGCCTGCGCCCGTCGTCTAGGAACGCACCTGCCCACTACCACGCATCCACAAGAGGACGGGATTTACGTGGGGCGTCCTAAACTGACTATCACAATCTCATGCAAAGTGACCCTATGGTAACTCGGCCAGGGGTATCAAGCGACCTCTAGTATATGAACTAGGCGCATCATCATCTCATCATCAACACGCACCCGGGGCGTAACTCGAGGGGAGCGACCCCAGCGAGCTCAAGTATCACATCAGTCTCAATACGCGGCACATGCAGGCTATGGTCCACGATCAAACAGATCGGCAACTCGATGCAAAAGGCACAACTCAGTCGGAAAAGACTCCTCGACTAAAACAGGAACAGCCCAAATACTCACCTGATCTATCGGAGAACCCTCGACGACACAATCTGATAATGCACGACTCGTGGCTAAGTCGAGAAACCTCCACGACTTGATCTGCCAGAACCCCAAACTCTCAAGCTAAGTCGGAGATCCACCTCAACGACTAAAACGGGAATCACAATCTAGAGCAATCACCCAATCCCCACAAGGAAACTCATCCCGCATGATACTAGAACTTGACACACATGCTCTAAAAATCCACTCGGCCCCCCGGCACGAGTATACAAGCACCTTGAACCTATGCCATACCCTTGGCCTCTCATAATTTAAAAACCATCATTGAAAACATTGATTTTCCTTAAAACGGGTTTCTCGATTTTTAAAACGGTTCTGGTGCAATCATGATGCAAACAAAGCATGAAACCTACTGTCATACGATATCAGGGGTCTACTAAAAATAATCCGGGGTTCCAATAAATTTGTCAGAAAATTCCAGGCAACTATCAGATGTAAAAATAGCGAAAATGCCTAATAAACATGATCAAGTTGCGTTCAGTAGCATTAAAGAGAATTACATAAATTTTGGAGAAATTCCAACCCACCTAGAACGCTTTTCGCATGCAATCGTTGAAGTCGGTGCAGCGCCGGATCCTCAAACTGGCGGAACCTCGAAAATCATGCCGCAAATCCCGAAAAAATCCTCGGAAGCTCCAATAAATTCTCTCGAGTCACACAAAAATTCCGGCGCACTCTGGCTCACTCCACAGCCAACCCACAACACTAACAGCACTCTTAAAATCCCCAAATTCCACACACATAAGTCCAGCACAATATCTGCTCTCCAAATAAATGCTTACATAACCACAATTCACTTAAGTCCACCCAGCTTACAAGTAATCCATAGTGTACTTCCATAGCACACTCCAGCTCTCACAATACTCCCAAAAAAGCTCTCAGCACAAGATAATTACAAGCCGAATATCAACAAATTAAGTGAAAAGAAAAACCCTCTACACAGTCAAATTCCATCTCCTTGCACCCACACCACACACAGAACATTCACCTCTGCCTCACAATGGGTCCACAGCACACACACACTTCACACACACATCTTCACATCACCAATACAAGGCACATTCTCTCTCACATTTACAAAGAACTGCAGCACCCTCTAAAATTCCACACATTCACTTAACCATCCAACTCCAAATTCACACACACACTACACTCTCAAGCACCCCCCCCCTCCTGTACACTCCACACACACTAACAGCACCATTAGCACACACACAACAACTCCTCTGCACAAAAAAAAAACTCCTCTCAAACTGCATAGGTGAAAAGGCAAACACGCGCCGCGCACTCGAACCAGGGTCAGCACGGCACCACGGCGAAATTCATGCCACTCAGCGTCATCCTGAGAGAGCAAAAGAAAAAAGGGGAAGAAACCACAAAGTGTCAGTCAAATCCGGCCGCCACGCACGAACGCCGGTGAAAAAATAGGTCCAGCCGCGAAAATCCCCGCGCGCCGACGCGAGCCGCAAGCCGCAGCCCACTCAACAGCAAGCAGCGCGGCTGCTGCCCGCGCCGGCGGCGCGCCTGCCGCGTGGCGCCCAAGCCTGCCGCGCGGCAACAAGTCTGCCGCGCGGCGCCTCGACAGCCCCGCGCGGCCCCGGGCCTACCCGCGCAGTGCCTGCGCAGCTGCGCGCGGTGCCCTTGGCGCCCGCGCAGCGCGCAGGTGCAGCAGCGCGCGGCGCCCTTGCCGCCCGCGCATAGCACCCAGGCGTTGGCCGCGCGGTGCGCAGATGCGCGCGCCCGCGCCCCAGCTGCGCAGCCCTCCGCGCGCCTGGGCCCGCAGTGCGCGGCCTGCGCGGTGCCTGGGCCCGCAGCGCGCGGCCAAGGCCCGCAGCGCGCGTCCCCAACATGCTCGCTGCGCGCCCGTGCGGCGCACAAGCGTGCCCGCGCGGCGCCTGCGCAGCACCTGTGCGGCTCCTGCGCAACGCCCTTGCGCAAGCCCGCCAGCGCCAGTGCCCTGCGCGCGTCCGCCAGCGCGCGTCCAGCCTTCGCGCGCCCGCTTGTCGCCCTGCGGCCAAGCCAAGCTTAAGGACAAATAGTCCAAGCAGCACCAACCCAAACCGAAAAAGACAAGGAAATAAATCCAAAAGCCCAAGCTCTCCCAAAAAAGACTGCTACAAACCTTACCTTGCTTGGCGAACGACGCGCACGCGCTCCGCTCCGCTTGGCGCCGCGGCTCCTTGCTGAAAATTCTCACCATCAAGCTCTTCCCAACCTTCACTTTCCCTTCTTTTCTTCTTCTTCTTCTTCCTTTTCTCTCTTTCTCTCATCCTCTGCTTCCTAGCTTTTCCTCTGTTCCATTGGGATGAAGGAGGTGTGACGTGGAGCTTCCTAATTAGGCGATGCCTAATTAATAAGGAGGGGAGGTGGTTGACAGCATTTAATGCACAACCAAATAAATATCCCAACTCTCACCTTAAATCCAATTCTTACTAATCCACTCACTTCTTTTGTAATAGCCGCTAGTTTAAAATATTTTAAGGGTCTACTTTTGGTTCGTTATTTCCGCTTTTCGTTTCGGGGGGATTGGGGGATGATCGAATAATTCCTTGTTTCCGGACAGACCGTCGGGGCCCGCGGGTATTTTTAGTTAATAGGGCTCGCGAAACGGAGAGTGGCGGCGAGAACGGTTTTGAATTCCGACGCCGGAATCTCCCGGAATAAATTCCGGAAGGTAACTAACGGTTCAGGTGAATAACGCGGTTATTTAGACAGACCGGACTCTAGTTCGCACCTGATTTGGACCCGTTTTAACTTGAACTGGGTTCTTTCCCTTTTACCAACTTAACCGTTCCCGTTATTTTCCCCCCCCGTCGTATAACTCCCCTTAAACAAACCGTAACTCCCATAACTACCCACCCCCTCTAACTACCCTTAACTACCTGTAACTCCAATAACTACCCACCCCCTCTAACTACCCTTAACTACCCGTAACTCCCCTAACTACCCACTCCTACCCACTACCCGTAACTCCCATAACTACCCACTCCCTCTAACTACCCATTCCCCCATAACCACCCGTAACTCCCTTTAACTACCCACTCCCCTTAAACCACCACACTCCCCCTTAACTACCCGTATTCCCCACAATTCCCCTACGTACGAAACCCCATTTCCCCAACCCTTCTATTTCCCAACCAAATCCTTCTGCTTCCTCACCGACTGCACGGAGGACCCAAGAGGCGAGACCAAGGAAGGAGAAGGAGGCGTCCTCACATTCCTTGTAGCCGAACGCGCAGGACCGGATCGCCTCTTCCTCCGACAACCGAGGTGAGCACGCTAGGGTTTTGCCTTCTCACCCCGTTCTTGGTTGGAGCGGACGAGAGGGGGGGGGGAGAAAGGAAAAAGAAGGGGGCAAGGGCATCGCGGGAATCCGGCGCGCACGGCGGCTCCGCATGCGGACTGCCGCATGCGGGCGCCGCCGCTTGCGGGCGGCACCGCATGCGGACTGCCGCATGCGGGCGCCGCCGCTTGCGGGCGGCGCCGCATGCGGGCTGCCGCTTGCGGGCGGCCCCGCATGCGGGCTGCCGCATGCGCGCCGCCACTTGCGGGCGGCGCCGCATGCGGGCTGCCGCATGCGGGCACCGCCGCTTGCGGGCGGCCCCGCATGCGGGCTGCCGCATGCGCGCCGCCACTTGCGGGCGGCGCCGCATGCGGGCTGCCGCATGCGGGCGCCGCCGCTTGCGGGCTGCCGCATGCGGGCGCCCCCGCATGCGGGCGCGCCGCTTGCGGGCGCCTCCGCATGCGGGCACGGCGCTTGCGGGCTGCCGCATGTGGGCGCCGCCGCTTGTGCGCCGCCGCATGCGGGCGCCACCGCATGCGGGCGCTGCCGCTTGCGGGCACCGCCGCATGCGGGCGCCGCCGCTTGCGGGCACCTCCGCATGCGGACGGCCGCACGCTGTTAGTACACCGCCCAGCCGTGCGGGGCCAGGCGCGTACCTGTGCGTATTATACGCAAGGTGAGAGGGCGCCGGGCGCTCTAATCATTAGTCTGACAAAGCCTTAAGTTGCTGACTCCTATATGACAGATTCGTGTAGGTCCGGGCGGGCACCCGAGACGCGAGAGAACCTTACATCAGTCAGGAGCGCGACAACAAGGTGGGTTTACGGTCGAGGCTGAGTATTGTGTTGGTAATCCAAAAAGGGACTTTTTATTATTAATCGGTACTAACACTGATGGTTTCTATGATGTACTACCTTACCCCGTGACATGGTGACATGGTTACTTGGTTACTTGGTTACTTGGTTACTTGGTTACTTATGCTCGAGTTGCGACACGCGCACCCGCGGTTTGGCCACCGCAAAGGGTGCTCTTTTCCGGAAAGGCGGTCTTTGACCCGTGTTACCCCACGAGGTGACGTAGTGGGGGGCCCCTGACCGCAGGGGGGTCTGATAGCAGCGAGGTGCGAGCAGTGGGACTACCGGGATTGGATCCCGATGTAGTCAGGTGTGGGACTGCCGGGATTGGATCCCGATGTAGTCAGGTGTGTACCCCACGAGGTGACGTAGTGGGAGGCCCCTTATTAGTTGTGGGGCTTGAGACCGCCGGGATTGGATCCCGATGTGGTCAGGTGTGTCCCCACGAGGTGACGTAGTGGGGGGCCCCTGACCGCAGGGGGGTCTGATAGCAGCGAGGTGCGAGCAGTGGGACTACCGGGATTGGATCCCGATGTAGTCAGGTGTGGGACTGCCGGGATTGGATCCCGATGTAGTCAGGTGTGTACCCCACGAGGTGACGTAGTGGGAGGCCCCTTATTAGTTGTGGGGCTTGAGACCGCCGGGATTGGATCCCGATGTGGTCAGGTGTGTACCCCACGAGGTGACGTAGTGGGAGGCCCCTTATTAGTTGTGGGGCTTGAGACCGCCGGGATTGGATCCCGATGCGGTCAGGTGTTACAGGTATTACCGGGGTTACAGGTGTTACAGGTGGTACAGGTGGTTGCGAGTTACCGTTACGAGTAGAGCGGTTGTTCCGGCTAGACTTACTTTTGTGGCTGGTATTACTTTACTGCTTAGTACTATTTTGATGATAGTGTCACTGACTACCACTCTGTGACAGGTACCTCCAGGGGGTAGAGGTAGGCGACGGTGAGGCCGAGTTGGTAGCAGTCGGTCTGAGGGAGCCCTAGTATGCTGTTTTATTTACCTTCTCTGCATTTCATTCAGTATTGTAGGTTACTGTGTGGTTCTCGATACCCTTGTGGGGTCGTGTGGATGTTGAGTACTTTCTTTCTGCTTATGCACTACTGTTTCCTTTATCGTTCCCGTTTGGCCGTTTTCAAAGCAACATGACTAGAAAAGAAAAGAACTTCGAAAACTATCTTTCAAAAGCTGGGTCGTGTGGACCTGTTTTCCAAACCCGGTGGATTTATGGCATCTTTTCAAACTGTCTTCAAAACCCTGGGTCGTGTGGACCTGCTTTCAAATCTGTGAGTTTATCCTTTTAACTTGATTGGCCACGGGTATTGTTTAGTCTTCATGCACCGTACTACTTCGAACTGTTGTGATTAAATGGGAAAATGATTGTTTTTGTTCGACTATTGTAATAGCCGCGACGCCGTGCATATACAGAGGAGACTCCGCCCGATTTTCGAGTAAATCTGTATATGTGGCGGGTCTGGGCACGCGCCGGGGAAGGAAGATTTAAACAAAAAAAAATTGTACGCACTTTTCGCGTACTCTGAGGTATCGTTTCCGCTAAAATATAACCCCCGGGGCGTGACAGATTAAGATGGTATCAGAGACTTTGCTTTAATCACAACAGTGACGGCCCAACATCCACCGAGATATCACACTTAACTACGAATAAATGAAATGTGCAGGGTTTAAGGGTTAAGACGTGAGAGATCGGGGAGGGGATTTGTAGATAATGTTTCTTTTCTCTCACGATTTTACGATGATTCATCTAGTAGAGATGAGTGCTAAGCTAGGGCGGCTATTCTGCCCTTGGGATTTAATAGTAATTCCCTTGAAGGAGTACGACGTTGTTTTGGGCATGGACTGGCTCTCAAGGTACCAAGTGCTTATCGACTGCGATAAGCGGATGGTACAACTACAAGAACCTAGTTTCCCTAAGAATGCGTACCTAGCGTGCAAGAGCATCTCCTTCCCGGCAGTCATCTCCGCGACTCGAGCCAGGAGTCTGATAGAGGGTGGGTGTGTAGCCTATTTGGCATCGGTAGATCTGGTTACCCGACCCTCGACGACACCTTCAGACATCCCGGTGGTGAAGGACTTTCCCGATGTCTTTCCGACGGAGCTGCCTGGGATACCCCCTGAAAGGGAGGTGGTGTTCCCTATTGAACTCTTGCCAGGTACGCAACCTATAACAAAGGCACCCTACCGAATGGCCTTCGCGGAGTTGAAAGAGTTAAAGGCGCAACTGGAAGACCTCTTGGACAAAGGGTTTGTCAGGCCGAGTGTGTCACCCTGGGGCGCACCAGTGCTTTTCGTACGGAAGAAGGATGGGATCCTGCGACTCTGTATCGACTACAGAGGAATAAACAAGGTCACGGTGAAAAATAAGTACCCCCTGCCCAGAATCGACGACCTCTTCGACCAACTACGAGGAGCGACGGTCTTTTCAAAAATTGATCTACAGTCTGGCTACCACCAGCTTCGGGTTCGGAACGAGGACATTCCGAAGACCGCTTTCCGGACCCGGTATGGCCATTACGAGTTTACGGTCATGCCGTTCGGACTTACGAACGCCCCCGCAGTCTTTATGGACATGATGAACCGGGTCTTCAGACCATTCTTAGATCGGTTCGTGGTGGTCTTCATCGATGATATACTAATCTACTCATCCACCGACGAGGAGCACGAGGATCACTTACGAACGATTCTCCAAACCCTCAGGGAGCAGAAGCTGTTCGCTAAGCTCAAAAAGTGTGAGTTCTGGCTACGCGAAGTAGGATTCCTGGGGCATGTGATCTCGGCAAAGGGAATCGCCGTAGACCCCAAGAAGGTGGAATCGGTGATAGACTGGCAGCCGCCCACAACGGTGACGGAGATCCGCAGTTTCTTGGGGCTGGCGGGGTATTATAGACGCTTTGTCGAGGGTTTCTCGAAGATTGCGACCCCTCTAAACCGGTTGACCAAGAAAGGAGAAAAGTTTGTATGGACGGCCAAATGCCAGGAAAGTTTTGAAGAACTCAAAAGAAGGCTAACCGAGGCACCGATTCTTGTACTACCAACACCCGGTGAGGACTATGAGGTGTACTGCGACGCTTCAAGAATCGGCCTTGGGGGTGTGTTAATGCAGCAGGGGAAGGTGATAGCCTATGCATCTAGGCAACTAAAGGACTACGAAAGAAACTACCCAACACACGACTTAGAGCTGGCTGCGGTGGTCTTCGTCCTGAAGTTATGGAGACACTATCTCTTTGGTGTCCATTGTAACATCTTCTCAGATCACCAGAGTCTTAAATACCTGTTCACACAAAAGGAACTAAACCTGCGGCAGAGACGGTGGCTTGAATTACTGAAGGATTACGACCTAACGATCCAATACCACCCCGGAAAAGCAAACGTGGTAGCGGACGCTCTGAGCAGGAAGGGGCGACGGGAGGGAGGATCGGTAGGTGCGATAACTGAGCAGAGCAGCTTGATCGCAGAATTTTCTCGACTAGGGTTGGAAGTAGTGCCAGCGGGCACGGTTGCGCAACTTCTAACTTTGGTGGTCAAGCCAACACTACTAGAAAAGATTCGAGAGGGGCAGCAGGCGGACTCGCACTTACAGCTCGTAAGAGACAAGATCTCACCGGATCAGGAGGGGGACTTTTCGTTGGAAGGCGATGACACCCTACGGTTCCGCGGGCGAATTTGTGTGCCAGATACCCCGGAATTGAAGAAGGAAATACTGTCCGAGGCACACAGCGCCCCTTATGCAGCACATCCAGGAGGCACAAAGATGTACAGGGACCTCAAGCAGACCTTCTGGTGGCCCAAGATGAAGAGGGATGTAACCCAATTTGTAGCTCATTGCCTGGTGTGTCAACAAATAAAGGCGGAACACCAACGACCGGCGGGAAAATTACAACCCTTACCGGTACCGGAGTGGAAGTGGGATCATATCACCATGGACTTTGTCACCGGGTTCCCACGTTCACCACAAGGACACGACACAATATGGGTTGTGGTAGACCGGCTAACTAAGTCAGCACACTTCCTGCCGATTCACACAACCTGGACCAGAGAGCGGTTGGCTCAAGTCTATCTCAGCGAGATTGTGAGACTGCATGGGGTACCGGCGTCGATCACATCAGGCAGAGACACGCGTTTTGTCTCAAAGTTTTGGCAGAGTTTGCAACAAGCCCTGGGGACTAAATTGCACTTCAGCACAGCCTTCCACCCTCAGACAGACGGGCAGTCGGAGCGAGTTATACAGACGCTAGAGGACCTGCTTCGGGCCTGTGTACTCGATTGGGGAGTCGGTTGGGAGCGTTACCTACCACTTGTAGAATTCGCTTACAACAATAGCCACCAGGCCAGCATACTGATGGCACCCTACGAAGTTTTATACGGGAGACGCTGCCGATCCCCGATCTGTTGGGACGACTTGGGAGAACGAAAGCTCTTGGGACCCGACTTGGTGGAAGAAACAGAAGGGAAAGTGCGCCTCATCAGACAGCGCTTACTAACCGCCCAGAGTCGACAAAAGAGCTACGCGGATCGAAGACGCCGCGATTTAGAGTTCCAGGTGGGAGAACACGTGTTTTTGCGGGTCTCGCCGTCCAGGGGAATCAAGCGATTCGGGATAAAAGGCAAGCTAAGCCCGCGGTTCGTGGGACCATTCGAGATCCTGGAACGGATCGGCCCAGTGGCTTACCGCCTTGCCCTACCACCGAACCTCAACCGGATTCATGACGTGTTCCACGTGTCGATGCTCAAGAAATACCTCCCCGACCCGTCGCATGTGCTGGACGTCTCGACACTCGAACTAAAGGAGGACCTAAGTTTCGAGGAAACCCCTGTGCGAATACTAGCAAGAGAAAGTAAGACGCTTCGAAACCGAGACATCCCCTATGTGAAGGTGCACTGGAGCAACCACGAGGAGCGGGAAGCGACGTGGGAACTAGAATCGAAGATGAGAGAGGGCTATCCTTATCTCTTTACCGCAAATCAGGATTGAGTTTCGAGGACGAAACTCGTTTTAAGAGGTGAGTGGTGTAATAGCCGCTAGTTTAAAATATTTTAAGGGTCTACTTTTGGTTCGTTATTTCCGCTTTTCGTTTCGGGGGGATTGGGGGATGATCGAATAATTCCTTGTTTCCGGACAGACCGTCGGGGCCCGCGGGTATTTTTAGTTAATAGGGCTCGCGAAACGGAGAGTGGCAGCGAGAACGGTTTTGAATTCCGACGCCGGAATCTCCCGGAATAAATTCCGGAAGGTAACTAACGGTTCAGGTGAATAACGCGGTTATTTAGACAGACCGGACTCTAGTTCGCACCTGATTTGGACCCGTTTTAACTTGAACTGGGTTCTTTCCCTTTTACCAACTTAACCGTTCCCGTTATTTTCCCCCCCAGTCGTATAACTCCCATTAAACAAACCGTAACTCCCATAACTACCCACCCCCTCTAACTACCCTTAACTACCTGTAACTCCAATAACTACCCACCCCCTCTAACTACCCTTAACTACCCGTAACTCCCCTAACTACCCACTCCTACCCACTACCCGTAACTCCCATAACTACCCACTCCCTCTAACTACCCATTCCCCCATAACCACCCGTAACTCCCTTTAACTACCCACTCCCCTTAAACCACCACACTCCCCCTTAACTACCCGTATTCCCCACAATTCCCCTACGTACGAAACCCCATTTCCCCAACCCTTCTATTTCCCAACCAAATCCTTCTGCTTCCTCACCGACTGCACGGAGGACCCAAGAGGCGAGACCAAGGAAGGAGAAGGAGGCGTCCTCACATTCCTTGTAGCCGAACGCGCAGGACCGGATCGCCTCTTCCTCCGACAACCGAGGTGAGCACGCTAGGGTTTTGCCTTCTCACCCCGTTCTTGGTTGGAGCGGACGAGAGGGGGGGGGGGAGAAAGGAAAAAGAAGGGGGCAAGGGCATCGCGGGAATCCGGCGCGCACGGCGGCTCCGCATGCGGACTGCCGCATGCGGGCGCCGCCGCTTGCGGGCGGCACCGCATGCGGACTGCCGCATGCGGGCGCCGCCGCTTGCGGGCGGCGCCGCATGCGGGCTGCCGCATGCGGGCTGCCGCTTGCGGGCGGCCCCGCATGCGGGCTGCCGCATGCGCGCCGCCACTTGCGGGCGGCGCCGCATGCGGGCTGCCGCATGCGGGCACCGCCGCTTGCGGGCGGCCCCGCATGCGGGCTGCCGCATGCGCGCCGCCACTTGCGGGCGGCGCCGCATGCGGGCTGCCGCATGCGGGCGCCGCCGCTTGCGGGCTGCCGCATGCGGGCGCCCCCGCATGCGGGCGCGCCGCTTGCGGGCGCCTCCGCATGCGGGCACGGCGCTTGCGGGCTGCCGCATGTGGGCGCCGCCGCTTGTGCGCCGCCGCATGCGGGCGCCACCGCATGCGGGCGCTGCCGCTTGCGGGCACCGCCGCATGCGGGCGCCGCCGCTTGCGGGCACCTCCGCATGCGGACGGCCGCACGCTGTTAGTACACCGCCCAGCCGTGCGGGGCCAGGCGCGTACCTGTGCATATTATACGCAAGGTGAGAGGGCGCCGGGCGCTCTAATCATTAGTCTGACAAAGCCTTAAGTTGCTGACTCCTATATGACAGATTCGTGTAGGTCCGGGCGGGCACCCGAGACGCGAGAGAACCTTACATCAGTCAGGAGCGCGACAACAAGGTGGGTTTACGGTCGAGGCTGAGTATTGTGTTGGTAATCCAAAAAGGGACTTTTTATTATTAATCGGTACTAACACTGATGGTTTCTATGATGTACTACCTTACCCCGTGACATGGTGACATGGTTACTTGGTTACTTGGTTACTTGGTTACTTGGTTACTTATGCTCGAGTTGCGACACGCGCACCCGCGGTTTGGCCACCGCAAAGGGTGCTCTTTTCCGGAAAGGCGGTCTTTGACCCGTGTTACCCCACGAGGTGACGTAGTGGGGGGCCCCTGACCGCAGGGGGGTCTGATAGCAGCGAGGTGCGAGCAGTGGGACTACCGGGATTGGATCCCGATGTAGTCAGGTGTGGGACTGCCGGGATTGGATCCCGATGTAGTCAGGTGTGTACCCCACGAGGTGACGTAGTGGGAGGCCCCTTATTAGTTGTGGGGCTTGAGACCGCCGGGATTGGATCCCGATGTGGTCAGGTGTGTACCCCACGAGGTGACGTAGTGGGAGGCCCCTTATTAGTTGTGGGGCTTGAGACCGCCGGGATTGGATCCCGATGCGGTCAGGTGTTACAGGTATTACCGGGGTTACAGGTGTTACAGGTGGTACAGGTGGTTGCGAGTTACCGTTACGAGTAGAGCGGTTGTTCCGGCTAGACTTACTTTTGTGGCTGGTATTACTTTACTGCTTAGTACTATTTTGATGATAGTGTCACTGACTACCACTCTGTGACAGGTACCTCCAGGGGGTAGAGGTAGGCGACGGTGAGGCCGAGTTGGTAGCAGTCGGTCTGAGGGAGCCCTAGTATGCTGTTTTATTTACCTTCTCTGCATTTCATTCAGTATTGTAGGTTACTGTGTGGTTCTCGATACCCTTGTGGGGTCGTGTGGATGTTGAGTACATTCTTTCTGCTTATGCACTACTGTTTCCTTTATCGTTCCCGTTTGGCCGTTTTCAAAGCAACATGACTAGAAAAGAAAAGAACTTCGAAAACTATCTTTCAAAAGCTGGGTCGTGTGGACCTGTTTTCCAAACCCGGTGGATTTATGGCATCTTTTCAAACTGTCTTCAAAACCCTGGGTCGTGTGGACCTGCTTTCAAATCTGTGAGTTTATCCTTTTAACTTGATTGGCCACGGGTATTGTTTAGTCTTCATGCACCGTACTACTTCGAACTGTTGTGATTAAATGGGAAAATGATTGTTTTTGTTCGACTATTGTAATAGCCGCGACGCCGTGCATATACAGAGGAGACTCCGCCCGATTTTCGAGTAAATCTGTATATGTGGCGGGTCTGGGCACGCGCCGGGGAAGGAAGATTTAAAAAAAAAAAAATTGTACGCACTTTTCGCGTACTCTGAGGTATCGTTTCCGCTAAAATATAACCCCCGGGGCGTGACATCTTTCCTTCTCTACTACATGAACAAACCCAAATAATTCAACTAATTAAATTAATTAATTAAATAATCCATCAAAAGCCCCCGTCAACTCACTTTTTGCCCTCGGTGACTCCGCACGGGTCCGAAACCTCCCGAACTCCGCTGTAAACTGAAAATACATATGTCCATAGCTTTTTCTCCTCGAAAAGCTCAACCGTTGAGTCGGGGGGCTCAATGCAAAAACCGGCTCCAAAATGGTCAGTTCCGACTCACTTTTCACCTTCGAGTTCTCCGTGTCTGTCCGGAACCTCCCGAACTCCGCTGTAATTCTAAAGTACACATGATCCAAATATTCCCCATATTTCTGCACTCCACAGAGAAGTCGAGGCTTTCCCGAAACCAGTCCTCTATCGGCGCACAATGCCCGAAAAACTCCAAATCACACTGGGGCTTCCGCGTTGATCCGAATCAATCCGAACTCATCTGTAACCATATATGGAACACGCTCGAGGCAATTTCCTCTCCAACACGCCATCTTGCGAGGTCGGTGCGCCATTCGAAATCCCGGTATTCTACATGGAGAGGGTTCCGTGGGTTAGGGCAACTCGGGCCTCCTCACATATATTTAAAGGCATTTGCATAAAATGCTAAAAACTCCCTCCACAGCAGGTATTTAGAGCTGGGTCCCTTACAGGGATTTTATTTCACATATAGGTCCCTCACCAACGAACCTCACTGGATTCCGCACATAAAATGCGGGGATATTAATACGAATACGCCGTTTTTTGCCGCTTTTCTCGCTTTTTGAGGCCACCGGGTCGTCAAACTGAAAAACGAACTTCGCCACGACGTCCGGCTCGACGAAAACTATCAAGTAGCATAGTTGGTTCCCCAATTTAGTGCCCCTAAAAATATTCAATCCATTTAATACAATAAATTCTACCGTATGGCACGCATCCCAATGCTCCAGAGCCGTCAAACAAAAATTTCATTGGCGCCACTACGCTCAGATCGATGACGCCATTTAAATCGACTACCTGGATCGTCAGATTCGGACCCCAGACAGTCGATCGGGCGGCGCTGGCCAACGCGGGAATTAAATCAGGTTACTATTCAAATCACTCACTTAAGTCGCGGGCCCCACTAGTTTTCTTGCCAATTTCAGGACGATCCGACCATCGGATCAACAATCGGTCTATACCATTTTCACTCGATTCTATGAGACGGTCGCACTGGAGGTCTCAGATTTTCGAGATCAGACTCGGATCGGAAAAGTGAAATTTGTGCTTCGGAAACTATGCCATTCGCACACCGGTGTACAACCCCACTAAGGTTAAATTTTATTTCCTCACCCACCTGCACACTTGAATTTTACTCTTTATACAAACTCAAATTTCTGGAGTATTACATCACTCACACCTTATAAGATGTTTCGTCCTCGAAACTTAGATACACGAGGAAACAACCAAAAGAATGAGACGCTCAAGCATGTCTTACTTACGCTCCTAAATGACTTCACGTCCCTCGACAATTTAGACCACCAAAAGGTCTGCCTAAGGTCTTAACTTTCCCCTGTTATGACGCCACCGGTTCGCCGACCACCTCTGACGGTGCTGAACAGTCAGCAACCAAAGTTTTGCGATGCGTCGAGGTACCCCGGTCCTTGTAATGACACGACTTTTCTAGTGATATTTTACCCTCCTGCCAATAGAGTATAAGTTAGAGGAAATTAAATTATCGTGTTCTTTTGAGTTGACTAACACACGGTGCGGGTAATTTTCGGTGATAGAGCTCGAAAAATGATGAACGACGGTGCAATCGGATCTAAAATCCGACTTACGGATCTCCCGGAATGGGGTTTTGAAGGTCGCGATAACCGTAGGGTGCATCGGAATCCGGGCAAAAGATCTGGCATGCTTTTTGAGGAATCTTGGAATTATCTCGTGAGAATAGATATTTATTGTTAAATAATAAATATCCGAATATGAGAGTTTTCCTTTTTACGTACGTATGAAAAGGAAAAATAAAATAAAATAAAAGAAAATAAATTAAATAATAAAAGGATAATTATACCCCGTTACCGAAAGGAAAACCCTAGTTTTAAAAGATCATCTCCTCAAACCCTTCCCTCTTGTGCGTACCGAAGACCAAAAATAAAACCCTAACCGGAGGAGAAAAGAAGAAAAGAAGGAGAAAGCGGAGGGACTCGATCGCCCCGATTGACGTGCCGGAGACCGGAGAACGAGACGCCATCATCTACGGGGAGCGGATCCGGATCCCCAACGCCGCGAGGGACAAGATCGATTCTTTAATTCCGATAGATCGAGGCCGCGTGAAGTTCTGATTGCTTAAGAGGGTCACGGGAGCGGTCGTTTATCTTCATTCCAGGTGGGTACCCTTGTTGTGTTTTGAAGTGTGGTTTCATTTAGTAATATGTGAAAGTAGAGTAGAGGTGCAAATTGTTATTGTCTAACCCCTTTTTCGCATTAGTATCCCTCTTGTTACTATCTGTCGCGATGCTCTATGTTACATAATGGCTGCGGTCATTCTACTCAAGGTTTGTTTACACGTACACAGGCGGATTGGCCTCCGCATGGGTGTACTTTTTCGAAGAAGTGGTCTGATTGACCCGTGTACCTGAGCTCCCCGGACATGGCAGGCATCCTTAGCCTGGGGTCCCCGGACATGGCAGGCGTTCTTTACCTGAGGTCCCCGGACATGGCAGGCATTCTTAGCCTGGGGTCCTCGGACATGGCAGGCGTTCTTTTCCTGAGGTCCTCGGACATGGCAGGCATTCTTGGCCTGGGGTCCTCCGACATGGCAGGTGCTTGGTTTTGATTTACAGGGAATGCGAGGGATTCATGAGGGAAAGTTGGATGCTCGGGTTTATCGGTTTGCCTTTATTTACCGCCTTGTACTTGGTTATATCTACTCTTTTTGTCACTAACTTTACCCACTCCGTGACAGGGTTGACTAGGTGTAGTAGTTGGGACGATGGTGAGGCAGCGTCTAGAGGACATTAGCCGTATGAGGCTGATTTCGTCGTTCTTGCTTTGGGTTATCTCATCTCCTTTTATCTAGTTTAAGTTCTCAATTGCTTGACCGTGGAATAATGTGGATGTTGGATTGTGAGTTTATTTTCGTGATGTGATCTTTATTATGCTTTTTATTGACTTGTATGCGGCATGTTTTATACCAAACAAAAAGGGTTTCGAAACTGTTTTCCAAAACCAAGTGTCGTGTGGGCACTACTTTGTAAACCTCTGGATTTATCGTTTCAAAAGATGTCGCCGCCCTATTGTGACTTGTGTTAACACTATGGAAAAACTGGGTGTCGTGTGGACACCGTTTGCAAACCCGTAGCTTATCTCTTGATGTGATTAAATAGAATTACTCTCTCTTGTTGTATTCATTGTGACTGTGTGGTTAAAGAAGATAATGTTGTGAATGTGACGCCGTGCATATACAAAGGAGACTCTGTCCGTTTAAAGGGGTGAATTTGTATATGTGGCGGGTCTGACACGCACCGGTGGGCGAGATCGTTATTTATAGAGAAAAATATATATATATATATATATATATATATATATATATATATATATATATATATATATATATATATATATATATATGCTTTCCGCTTATCCTTAGACCTCCGGGGCGTGACAGTCCTATCACCAAACCCGTACCAGTGAGCCCTTAACTATCCAAAAATAACCCGGCAACAAAGGGGAAAACCACACTAATACCCTCACAAAGCTCCAGGATGTGCCAACAAAGCAAGCCGGGTCACTGCCTACAAATAGTCCTCCTTTGAGAACAACAAACCCACCCGCGACCAACACGGGCCACTTCCACCCGTCACCAACACGGGCCACTTCCACCCGTCACCAACACGGGCCACAAGCTCGGGGCATAACCACCATCCCGGATTGTCCTCTCCGACTGTCCGTGCTACCGAGGCGACGGTCGAAACTAAAGCTAGGTTTCAGCTCTAAGACCTACCACAAGGTCTACCCCACAGAACAAGCTGCATGTAGGGCATCCTAGCCGAAAGTGACCAATGCCAGAGCGCCATGTAGTCGACAACCCCCGCTGACCTACACTGCTTCACAATCAATAGTCTCGCAACCCAAAATCCTTAAGACTATGCCTTGGTCATGGGAAGTTGGCGACAAAAACCAAGAAATACGGTCCTACTTCCGTCTTGGCATCGAAGGGGTGCGACACTCTGATTAACTCCTACCGCTCGGTCCCAATCCGTTGCCCCTCCAAGCACCGTGCATTGAACCGAGCCGCATACCCCCAGACCAAACGGTCACACTCACAACTAGGAGAATTCTGAGCTCTAGGTCCGCTAAGACAATGGCCTCCGGATACAGTACACTACCCATCCAAAACCCATCAGGTCGGGAAAGGATAAGCAACGATAATAGCGAGAATCACCTTGTCATCAAACTGCCTAGGTTTACTATGCGCACTCGAGGGATCGCGCGTCACCCCATTAGTGAGACGACCTAACCGACCCTCTTGCGCCGAACGTGAGAACTCAACTCAGAGCTACACCACCACAACCCCCTTAAAAGGAGCTAATCGGTATTACGCAGCGTCAAAAAAGCTAAACACCCAATAAAAAGTCGCCACTCACGCACACTTGTGCGAAACGAGGCATGGCCTCTCTAAACAAAATTTACCCCAAAGAACAAGGTTTACTAGTCCCGGTGGTCTCCTTTTCAACCTAAAGGGGCACCCCAAACTCTACCAGGAAGATTTCTACAACCGTCGGAGTATTCACCGCAACAGTTGACCTGTGGGTAACAGCCGTAGGGAAAGAATCCTCATTCCCGCGCATACCTTGCCCAAGATGCAAAAGGTTCGGCCGACGATCCGCCGTAACCTAAAACCGGAAGACCTAAAAGGTACAACCTTAGGCAAAAGTCACCCGGTAACCCACGTCCGATAAAGCAGCTGACACACTAACAACCACCGGCGGATTACACTACCACTAGTTACCATTACTAACGACGACCAGGGCATCGACAGAGGAAGGGGTTTGGAAGACAAAAGCCGGCCCAACGATCTGCTGTGCTAACCGCCGCACCAAGTGCATGAACACCGTCAGCAGGCCCACCGTGTCCTGTGCTGGTTGCTTAATCCATTGATTTCCCGCAACCATCAAGACCCCGGTGGCAGCCGGCCTCGACCCCAACCTCCAAAACAACATGACTACACTAGCTCAACACCCGAGCTAAACAGAGAAACAAAAATTAACAATCCCACACTCTCGCATCTCTACGCACCTATACCCTGATCATTTCATTAGTTAGTAGCCAGTGGTAATGTGCTTCTGTGGATGTTGGACAGCGACTACTGTAGTTAAAGTTGTTTCTCTATGATACCATCTTAATCTGTCACGCCCCGGGGTTTAAACACGCGGAAGAAACGTCACCGTTTAGCTCTCAAATTTGGCATATATTTTTTTTTTGAAATCAATCTTTCCCAATGCGTGCCCAGACCCGCCGCATATACAAATTCACTCTGCAAACGGGCGGAGTCTCCTTTGTATATGCACGACGTCCTGACTACAAAGTCCATATCATCCTACCTTTAACCACACTAGTTCAATCGTCAAACACATACAACCATTTTCCATAAGTAATAAAGAGGCCGACTATTTTTTGAAAGGATAATACCGCAGGGTTTTGAAAGCGGTGTCCACACGACACCCAAGTTTTATAAAGTCATTTCGAAATCCGTAAATCCGCAGGGTTTTGAAAACGGTGCCCACACGGCACCCAGGTTTTACAAAACTCTTTCGAAATCCATAAATCCACAGGGTTTTGAAAACGGTGCCCACTCGACACCGACATTTTTCAAATCATTTTCGCAATGTTTTCTTTCTTTTTCTTTTTGGTTTGAAAACGGCCAACAAGCAGATAGTAAACCAAACATTCATCCACAGAGTTTTTTAATATTTCCAACATCCAAGTCAACCCCACAAAAGTATCACACCCACATAGCTACTAACAGATAATGAAATAAGCACAAGGAGAACTAACCACAGTCTGTAGCCTCGAAGGGCCAATAGACCTCTCATCGCGGCCTCACCGTCGCCCTAGCTCTCACCCCTGACTGAACCTGGCACAGAGTGGGGAGTCAGCAACACAAGATACAAAGTATGAAAAGCATGAAGGGCTATAAATAAAGCAAACCGTAAGAAATACCAGAGCAACCGCCTTCATCATCGTGCAATCGACAATAAAATGCAATAAGGGCTAAAAGTAAGGCAAACCACAGTAAAACCCTCCCCCTGTATAATCCAAACCCGGGCACCTGCCCCGGCAACCACACCGAGCACCTATCTCAGTAAATCGCATCGAGCACCTGCCCCGGCACGACCTCGAGCACCCTCCTCGGCACCGCTCACACCCCCCACCCATGAGGGCCCCCATTACGTCACCCACACGTGGGGTACACGGGTCAACGTACCACTTTTCCAGAAAGGCACACCCTCGCAGTGGCCAAACCACTGGTGTGCGTGTAGCAATCTCGAGCCTCGGCCGAGCACCCACCTCGGCGAGCCAGACTGAGCACCTGCCTTGGCAATCCCCCAGAACATGATGTATCATCGAGCATCGCGACCCTTAGTCGCCATAAATATCATGATAATAAAAACATAAGCATGTACGGGGGTTAGCAATATTTTAACATGTCAAACCTTTGCTCTTACCAATTACCCTCATTTCCTGACTCAAGAATTATTGGGAGAGGAACCAACCTTTCGACGCCCGACTGGTCACACCGATCACCGTCCTCGTCGCTAGCATGCTCCAAACAACCCTACTATTGTTCGGAGAGGGCGAATTGCCCGTCCAGTCTCCCACCGCGACGTTCATTAATCCGGAGGTCCACGTCACCCCCACTACCCTTTACAAGACGAATATAACAATAACGGAAACATGCACAAAGAGGTTCTAAGGGGTACCCACCTCGAAGTCAGTCGAACGGACCACCTGAATGTAGGCCGATCCCGAACTCCCGCTAGACTAGTGGGAGACTAGTACTGAAATGCCGAGCCCTGAACAGAACTATGATCAGAAAAAGACTCACTCATACCCATCCCGACAACACTACAATAACATGTCGCTAATTCGGGGGGGGGGGAAACTTAGCCGAAACTAGGCTCTTACCGGAAATTCTGGAAAACCACTAAAACACCGGAACTGACCCGCCGACATTCAATATACATCCTAATACTGCGAAACAACACCTGCTGACCCTAAACATCAAAACATCGACGTTCGGGCAGACAGGGGAAAAAAATTTTCTGATGTCAAGATGTTGCCATAAACACTCGCGCGACTTCCGGAAAGCCCAATTCGGCTTCGGAGTCTCCCGATGAAATACCAAAAACACTGGACTAGCTAGGATAGTGTCGGGAATAACCAGAGGCAATAACTGACAACCAGAAATCCAAACCGGAATGCAGAACTCGCGCCGAAAACCGTAAAATCGACAATTTCGCCGATTTACGAAACGAGATCCGATTTCTGCTCAACGGAAACCTACGGAACTCTACCAAAATGCCCAGAAGGTGTGAAAATACTGTCTAAAGACAGCCAGCGTGTCACAACTGCATTTAGGTCCTTGATACATTTTAAAATTGCATTAGAGCATTAACTTGATTAATTGTTTCGACCCGTTCTCGCAGTCCGGGAAGCTTTAGGCAGTGCCGTAAGTTTCAGCACGTCCGCTACGTCGAGACGAAGCTCGTGCTAACCAGTTTGGGCTGGCACGAGGCCCGAGGGCAAAGTTAGCTATTAAACTCTTAAGGTCCAAAAAGACACTATATTATATCTTATTTATTACTTGATCAAATGGTGATCTACTGTGAGCATGGTGCTCAGCAAAGACAGGGAATTGTTGTGCTCACCTGTGGGAGGTAGCAGCACGGCTGGTGCAGTTGCCGGAGCAAGAACAAACCCGCACCTTCCTTGATGGAGCTCAACTTGGCCGAGCCCTCATGCCTCTCGGTCATCCTTCAAACTAAGGTGAGCACGACCCTTCTTGAACTCCCAGAAGTGTAACACACCTCAACCGCGCAAGCTTGGGGGCTCCCTGAGCTCCCCCAACCGAGGAAGAAGAAGAAGATGCATTAGAGGTCCATTAATGGCAACTCGGGATTGAGGCTGCATGGGTCGCATGCAAGGGTTTGGGAGGAAAGTTTAGGGTGTCAGAGGACTTACCAAGGTTGGCCAGCGCTAGAGGAGCGACGGCGGCGGCCGGAGTCGAAGATCGGCGAAACATAGGCCTCTAATGGCGGATCTTCCACCACGGGCTCCTGGACCCAAGCAAGCACAAAGGATGGATCCTCTAGGTGCTGTGGAGCTTGCCAAGGGTCGATCCGGCGGTTCGGGGCAGTGACGGCGCCGGGCGGTGAAGCTCGGCAGTGAGGAAGACAACCCGAAACTAGGGCTTCCTCCCCCGCGTTCCACAACGTACCAAAGCCTACCAAACTTCGGGGAACCTCTTCTGGGGTTGAGCAGGTTGTGTTGAGCACAATGGTCCAGTGGCCGGAGCTTCGGAGGCGGCGCGCACCGATCACGGCCAATAACTAGGGTTCCGGCGACCCGTTTGCACCCGCCGGCCATCCGGAGGTCCGGAGACCTCGGGGCTTGACCCAGGGAGTCCCTACGATGTCAGGAACCTACTGTAGAGGTTGGGTTGCAAAGAAATCCAAGAAAAGGAAACTCCTCTTACCGGGCTCGAGGAAGAAGAAGATGGTGCACATCCGGCGGCGCGCGGCGGTTCCAGACGTCGGGGCTCCTCGGGAACGGTCTTATAAGGTCAAGGGTGTCCTCAGATGCGGTTTGGGGGAATCCCAAGCCCTTTGGTTGCTTTCTTTTCAACCATACCCGAGAGCAAGCCTTCTCTTGCTTCTCCGGTGAAGGGTGGTGGCGTTCGGCGGTGTGACTGCCGTGGAGGGCGCAAAGGAGTCGAGGAAGCTCCTTTGATGCGGCTGGGTGGAGAGGGTTCCATGGTTAGGGCAACACGGGCCTCCTCACATATATTTAATGGCATTTGCATAAAATGCTAAAAACTCCCTCCACAGCTAGTATTTAGAGCTGGGTCCCTTATTGGGATTTCATATCACATATAGGTCCCTCTCCAACGAACCTCACTGGATTCCGCACATAAAATGCGGGGACATTAATGCGAATATGCCTTTTTCGCCGCTTTTCACGCCTTTCGAGGCCACCGGGTCGTCAAACTGAAAAACTAACTTCGTCACGACGTCCGACTCGACGAAAACTATCAAGTAGCATAGTTGGTTCCCCAATTTAGTGCCCCTAAAAATATTCGATCCATTTAATACAGTAAATTCTACCGTATGGCACGCATCCCAATGCTCCAAGCCGTCAAACAAAAATTTCATCGGCGCCACTGCACTTAGATCGATGACGCCATTTAAATCGACTACCTGGATTGTCAGATTCGCACCCCAGACAGTCGATCGGGCGACGTTGGCCAACGCGGGAATTAAATCAAGGTGTTACTATTCAAATCACTATTCACTTAAGTCGCGGGCCCCACTAGTTTTCTCGTCAATTTCAGGACGATCCGACCGTCGGATCAACAATCGGTCTATACCATTTTCACTCGATTCGATGAGACGGTCGCACTGGAGGTCTCAGATTTCTGAGATCAGACTCGGATCGGAAAGGTGAAATTTGTGCTTCGGAAACTATGCCATTCGCACACCGGTATACAACCCCACTAAGGTTAAATTTTGTTTCCTCACCCACCTGCACACTTGAATTTTACTCTTTATACAACCTCAAATTTCCCGAGTATTACACCATGCTTCGAAATTCGTGCGCAGCGTCCGGGATCCGAAAAATACAAATAAATAGCCCATTTTCATCGTTTTCGCGCGCTGAATCCAAATTCGTTGTCCGTTTTGCCAAATTCCATTTCTAAAATTTGTTGAAGGCATCCGGAAAGGTGTTCTTTTGTCCAAACTTCGTACTAAGTCCAATTTTGATATCCGTTTCGCGCGAAACCGCTTCTAAACATCCGACAGGGTCAAGCGATTACCCAAGTAATCCATTTAACACCCGGAGTCCATCACTTATGTCCAATTGGAGCACCAACACCTCCGACACGCCACATAGGCCTCCAGAAGCTGCTGGTCACACTATAGAAGCCCTACAGAGATCCGGGTCACCACATCCTCCCCCACTAAAAGAAAGTTTCGTCTTCGAAACTAACACAACTCAAACAGGAGTCACAAATACCAAGCCAAAGGTAGTTATCCGTCAACACAGTCTCCAACTCCCCAGTCGCTACTCACTCTCCACAAAGCGAGTCCAAAAGTTGGAAAAACCTCAGGAACTCCAAAGGTTGGGGACAAGGAAGAACAACCAAAAAAACTCGTCCAAAACTACATGAAGTACGCCAACACAACCAACAAGAAAGGTAAAGGCCCCACCAGTAGGAAAGTCGTCAACCCCAACTGTCTATTTAGAAAACAGCTGAAATTAATGAAAAGTCCAAAAATTCTGAAAGACCGGTGCCTTCGCCCCAATCAAACAAGAAAAGGTTCGGGCACCGTCTCCATTTCTGGAGTAGCCTTTCGAAGCTTTCGTCCTGTTCGTAAATTTCAGCACAAAGGCGAGAAAAATGAGAGAAGTGTTGAAGTCGTTCCGGCTGTGGCTACAAAAACGGAAGCTACGATCTAACCAAGGCCTCTAAGGACACAACCTCTAGTCCTAAACGTCACCTACGCTCTAGGGGTGGCGTCTGACCAAAACCGCTGAAGCCATTACTGCGGGATGGGTACCTCGGCAACCAATGAAAATGAACTCCTCCAGTCCAGCTCGCGGAAGGGTCACTGTTCTCATTTCACAATCAGTCGTTGCATGCTATCGCTCCAACCGGTCTATCCCATGTGTTCGATCAGAGTCTTGGAGCTGTCACCCAACGTCACCTCTGCCGGTAAAATTCCAAGTCTCAACAGCACTAGACATAATCCATAAGGCTTCCCCAAGTGCACAATACCAACAGGAACCTGTACCTCTAGTGCACGTGGTAACCACTCTATCTCCACACTAGGCAGGGAAGCAAAAATACTCTAACTCAGCCTGTCGTAATGAAAACATGCCTGCGACAATCCGATCCACTGCCGTGGCGCCTTCCAACCGGGCGGCACAGACTCATCCGCTCGATGTGAGTGGTCGTCGCCAAAAGAACCTGAAGTCGCTCCTCAATAATAAGGGTCTCAAAGAGTCGCTCCATCGCTGTGATCCAGGACTCTGCCTTCCACGGCTCCAAGCTCAATCCTGGAAATCGGGGTGGATCATCTGCCGGGACTGGCTCCACCGATCAATGATGTCCCAAAGCTCATCTACTATCCGCTATCCACCCTGCCTCGGTGCCTCGGCACTACTTGTCGGCACAGAGGGGGCTGCTGGCTCAATCGGTGCCACTGATACAACTGGAGATGCCACTTCATTGGAAGAATATACTGGAGGACACTCAGGCGGTGCTACAACTAGCTGTGCTCTCTGCTCCGACAGGCGCATCAAACATTCCATGGCCTCCTCCTGGCGTCGGACAACCTCCGACATCTGTGCCATATAGGCCCGTGACTCCTGGGTCTCGCTCTACTCTGATAGCTCTGCCTCCCGCTGCTCGAGTTCCTGATCTGATGCGAGATGTGCTCTCTTCACTGCACGACGTCTCAGGTGTTGGGTTATGATAAAATATGGATCTAAATAGAGGAAAAACCACCTAGAGGGGGGGTGAATAGGTGTAAACAATAAACACTCAAAAATCGTTGCGCAATAAAACCCAATGCGGAAATGAAAATATAACACGCAAGATTTTTACGTGGAAAACTCCAAAACCGGAGTAAAAAACCACGGGACCGATAACACGGCGAAATCCACTAGAATTAACACACGTACAAAGGTGATATACCGTACTCACAGACGACTCGACCTTTTTCCATACGCTCCTAGTAGATCTTCTCCGCTCGCTCCGCAACGCTCCTCGAATCCACGATTAGCGTCCAACGCCGAATCCACGGCGTCCAACGTCGAATCCACGACGTCCAATCGAATCCACGGTCTTCACCCAGTAGCACGTCTCGAATCCACGAACGTACCTCGCTCCGAATCCACGAGAGCGGTTGCACCTTGAATCCACAAGGCCACGCGAGTCCACGCGCCGATTTTGGGAAAATCGTTATTTTTGGGTGGTGATGATCCGCCGAATACTTAGATCAAAGATAGATCGGAAATACCATCTAAGTATTCATTAATTTGATTCTACTCAAAATCTGAGTATGAAAACCTATAATCAAATTAATCAATATAGATGAAGAAACATAGAATTAAATCTAGTTATTTCCTTTCTTCTCTATATGTGGATTTCTCTTTTTGACCGTATTTTAGATTACCCTAAAAAAATGAATCATACGGTTTATTTATAGGTTAGAAACCGTTGGAAGAGGATAAAAATCAAAAACTGACCTAATCTGGAATTTTTCAGGACGACGGTCCGGACTGTAGAATCCGCGGTCCGGACTGTCGTGGCTAAACAGACAATTTCCAGAAAAACATACGTTCGGGGTCCGAACTGAAGTACCCGGTCCGGACTGTTCATACATTTCAGCAAAAACCCATGTTCGGGGTCCGGATCAGAATTGGCTTTGTTCCGGACTGGATTTGCGCATGAACAAACAACGTTCGGGGTCCGGACTGTGATCACTGATCCGGATCCTGAACATGTCCCATGTCCAGTTTTTGATTTTTTATGCAATTAAAAATCCATCCAATTGTTTCTACACTATAAGAAGTATTCGGATCATCAAAATTAATTAGTTAAACGTACCTGATCCTTTTGAATTCTTCTTTCTTGAGATTGAGGTATATGATCCAAACTTCTTTATCTTCAATCTTCAAGACTTAACACTTTCACGAAATACGCCAAAACAAATTCCTTAACAATCTCCCCCTTTGGCGATTTCGTGACAAAACAAAAATCCACTCAAAAAAATTCAAAAAGATATTTTTATTGCTATCACCATACAACAAAAATTTACATTTGAGAACCAAGAAATAAGTACATGAGATAAACTCCTAAAACAGACTCTAGACTTAGACATCTGTAATCTCTGCAAAAGGAATCATTCTTGACAAAAGCAATCGTTAGATACCTCAAGAATATTTAGCATTCAAAACCAAACGGAGATAGAGTTTATACTCACCATGACATTTGTGAACTCAGATATGTATTAAGATCATAATCAGAAACAGACATATCTTCTAAGCATTAAAATCCAAATGTCATAAGTTTGTTAGTAATCAAACAACTTGTTAGTAATAATACATGCCCAAATAGTTAGTCAAATAGTTAGTCGAGGCATGCATTCAAAACACAATACAGAACCAAAAGTTGTTTTGATACTTACCTTCAAAGTTTCAATGTTCAAAGTTCTCACACCATTGTAACCATTGTTCCAATTGTTCTTATATCTTTCCCCCTTTTTGTCACTAAAGTAGCCAAAATTCCAAAAATTAAAGGGAGTGTTAAAAAGCAAAGAAAATGTAAGAACTAAAACTGAAAAACCCTGCAAAACAGAAAGATATCTTAGAAAGAAATTCAGTTGTCGGACTCAGAATCCTCAGAGCTACTGCAGTCCAATTTGTTCAAAATCCCTTTAAGCATCCTTGACAGTTTGGAACAATTCTGTTTCATCTTGTGAATGTCAGCCGACATTCTTTCTTGTTCTTCAGCCATTCTCCGCTGTTCTTGTTGCATAGATACTATATCAGCTTTTGTGGTGTTTCTCTTGGAGGTAGAAGGGGATTGCGTGGGTGCTGAAAGTGTATTTTGACCTTCATTACAAGGAGATTCTTTAGACAGAGAGCGTGCTCTGGCGAGGGGTTCATTGATCTGAATTCCTCTGCCCCTCGAATTCTTGCTCCTTGTGTGCTGCTTCATCAGCTTCTTTTGCTTTAGATAGAACCTATCTTCGTCATCAACCGCTTGTTGTACTTCTTCACAGAATGTGTCCCAATCTTCTTCATCTTCTGATTCTGAACCATTTTGAAGGACATTCTTCGTTTCCTATTGACTTGGTCCAGCTTGTTCCTTTTTAACAAATGCTCTCGTTCCCACCATTGCTACAATGAGTGCAATAATCCAAGCAAAAGCCATTTTTGATACTCATGCTCAGATGATAGAAAAACCTTTGAGCAAATCTCAAGAACACGAGAAAAATTGTTTATTTTCAAAAATTTGAAAATTGTACCCAAACAATCATTATCATGTAGAGAGACTAGGAATCAAATTAGTTTTGCAAAAAGAATTTTAAAAATAGATCAATCCCATGATTTTCAAAAATTCCTATTATATGCCCTAAAACCGAATTTTCAGAAATCGAAGCCTAAAAATCCGTTAATCAAGAGAATACTTAGCATATAATCAAAACTAATCTACCCAGAGTTCTTATTTCAAAAGAAATTTGACCAAAAACCAAGCTCAAACGAAAAAGTTACAAGATTTCCTCACGTTTTTGAGCAAAAAGATGAAAACCAGTGAAAAGCCGAGTTTTTGATCAATAAAACTCACTTGGAATCGAAGAACCTGAGTTGAAAAGGCTCCAAATCGGTTGATTTCTAGAGAGAGAAGCTCTGGAGACTTAGGAACAAAAGATTGAAGTAAAAAGAAATCAAAACCCTTTTGTTCTATATAAAACCCTAGCCGCGGTCCGGAACGCCCTATGAATGCAGTCCGGATCGGCTACCCGCAGGAAATTCCTGCGTTCGGGATCTGGATCGGATTGTCCAGTCCGGATCGGCTCCAAACTTTTTCTACAGAAAAATTTAAAAAAATTCCAGAAAATCCAGAAAAAGATTGTAAGCACTTTTGCATGTCAACTTTAAATGAAAATCATCATTTCATAATAAAAGAAATAGATTATGCAAAATCTATCAAAAATATCCAAATAATGAAACGAAAATTTATAAAAATTAAATCCCTTAAAGTTGAACAAGTTCAATTACATCTATCATGATCTTATGAGTAATGCCTTTATCAAATCATCAATTTGGTAAAGAAAATGAAATACCAAGATCAATAGATGTTTGAAATCCCAGATAAATTAGATAATATATCTAGTCAAATTATTGTAAGGAGTGGCTCTTTGAGCATCTTTCAATAAAATTCCCACCTTATACCAACCTTGAAATTCGACAGAGTCAAGTATTCCAAAAAGTATTTTATCTAATCAACTTGAAAAACCATGCTTGGTATACATGTGGTAGCTGCACACAGTACTCGGACGACCGAGGTGGTAGCTCTTTCCTCCATGTGGTGGTAGTTTTCACACTCCTCATTGGGATGTAACTCTTTCCACATCTTTTGAGCATAACAATTTGCATTAACTCCCCCACAATTGGCTATCAATTATTTAATATATAAGGTATTCAACCAAAAATTGATCTCGATTTCATACTCGACTTAATTGTCAAATAAGATAAAAACTATACCAAGAGATCATTTGAGAGAGAAATTGACTTTGATCAAAACAAAGATGACTTAATTGATATAAATGATCATAGCATCAAATGAATTATTATGATATCCAAAGCATAATAAATTTCAAGTTATATAAAAGGATGCAGTTAAAGTCAATAGTACTAGTGCTCAAATGATGTTCTATGTACAAACATAGAAAATGAACAAGAACACAAAACAAAACCTAACCTAGGCAATGATTTAAAAAAAGAATTATTTCAAGGAAAGCATTCCAATTGCCTTACGCAAATGAATAAATCGTTTTTGATCCAAAGGTTTTGTTAAAATGTCAGCTAATTGATCCTCAGTTGAAATGTAAGAAATTTGAAGAATATTCGATTCAACTAGCTATCTTAGAAAATGATATCTAAGTTCAATGTGTTTTGTTCTTGAGTGAAACACAGGATTTTTAGAAATATTTATAGCACTTGTGTTGTCACAAAGAATTGTTACCGAAGTTGCTGAAATTCGGAAGTCGCTCAACACGCTTTTCATCCAAATGAGTTGGGTTGAACAACTACCCGCTGAAATATATTCCGCTTCGGCAGTCGAGAGTGCTATGCAGTTTTGCTTTTTACTATGCCATGCAACAAGGCAATGGCCAAGATAAAAACATGCACCACTCGTACTCTTCCGATCATCCACTGATCCTGCCCAATCGGCATCTGAATATCCTATAATGTCAAGCGTTGTTCTCATAGGATACCAAATTCCGAAATTCAAAGTTCCTTTGACGTACCGGATGATCCTTTTCACCGCTTTCAGGTGGACCTCCTTTGGTGCTGATTGATATCTTGCGCAAATCCCAACACTAAAGGATATATCCGGGCGACTAGCCGTGAGATAGAGTAGACTTCCAATCATGCTGCGATAAAGCTTCTCGTCTACACTTTCACTAAGAGATTCACTTCCTAATCCCTTATTGCTAGTTCCCATAGGAGTCAGAAAATCTTTAGAGTTTTCAAAATCGAATTTCTTCACCAACTCCCTTGCATACTTGGATTGACACCAATGGATGCCTTCATCATTTTGTTTCACTTGCAATCCAAGAAAGTATGTCAGTTCGCCAATAATAGACATCTCAAATTCGCTTTCCATGGTTTCCACGAATTTTGAAGCATCATTGTCTCTTGTTGCACCAAATACAATGTCATCGACATAGATTTGTGCTACAATGAAATTATCCTGATAATGCTTCACAAAGAGAGTCCGGTCTGCTCCCCCTCGAGTGTAGCCCTTTTCCAATAGGTGCTTTGTTAGCCTTTCGTACCATGCTCGCGGTGCTTGTTTTAAGCCGTAAAGAGCATTTTTCAAACGAAAAACATGGTTAGGTTGTTTATAGTCTACAAAACTTTTCGGTTGAGCCACATAAACTTCCTCGTTTAAAAACCCATTTAAAAACGCGCTCTTAACGTCCATTTGAAAGAGTTTGATTTTAAAATGACAAGCAATTGCGAACAAAATTCTAATCGACTCGAGTCGAGCTTCCGGGGCGAATGTCTCATCAAAGTCTATACCTTCAATTTGTGAGTAGCCCTGAGCAACTAGGCATGCTTTGTTCCTGATGATGGTACCATCCTCGTTTTTCTCATTCTTGAAAATCCATTTAGTACCAATCACGTTGTGTTGCTTCGGTGGCTTCGTTAATTCCCAGACTTTGTTTCGTTCGAACTGATGGAGCTCTTCTTACATTACTTCAATCTAGTAGTCATCCTGAAGAGCTTCATCGACGTTTTTTGGTTCTATCATGGAGACGTAACATGCGACTCCACAAACTAACTGTCTCCGAGTCTTGACTCCTTCTTGTGGGTCTCCAATAATGTTTGATTCCGGATGATCCTTGGAGATGCGTAGCGTTTGAGGTAACGGAGTACTCGGAGGTACAACTGTCTCCGAGTCTTGACTCCTTGTGGGTCTCCAATAATGTTTGATTCCGGATGATCCTTGGAGATGCGTAGCGTTTGAGGTAACGGAGTACTCGGAGGTACATGTGATAATTCCTGCACATCAGATAAACTTGAAGAACCATTAGATGCATCAACTTTATCGAAAGAGTTATTACGAGAAGATGCATTTACAGGAGTATCATCATCTAGAGACATATCAGGGGTAGATTTATCAGATGCAAAATGGAAAGCTTCATCTACTTTAACATTAATAGATTCTACCATCGTTTTAGATTCCAAGTTAAATACCCGATATGCTCTACTGTTTGTAGAATAACCCATGAAAATCCCTTTGTCACTTCGAGAGTCGAATTTACCAAGATTTTCGCGATTACGCAAAATAAAACAACGACTCCCAAAGATACGAAAATATTTGATATTTGGTTTTCTACAAAACCACAGCTCATATGGTGTATTTAAAGTTCCCGGGCGCAAATACACTCGATTAATTACATAGACAGCGGTGTTCACGGCTTCAGCCCAAAAATGTAACGGGAGATTCCGGCTATGAAGCATCACACGCGCCATCTCTTGAACAACCCTGTTTTTGCGCTCAACAACACCATTCTGCTGAGGTGTATAGGGTGCTGAGAATTCATGTTTTATGCCATTGGAAGTGCAAAAATCTATGAATTTAGAATTAATGAATTCTCCACCTCTATCACTTCGAACACGAACGATCTTTTCATTTCTTTTAATCATAATACGATGACAAACCTCATAAAAAGAATCGAAAGTATCCACTTTCTCTTTTAAAAAAGTTACCCATGAATATCTAGAGAAATCATCAACCAAAAGAAAAATATACCATTTACCTCCCAAAGATGGTTGACGAGTTGGCCCCATTAAGTCCATGTGCAGTAATTCTAAGGGTCGTTTGGTACCAACGTGGTTCAAGTTCTTGTGTGCAGCCCTTGATTGCTTTCCCTTTTGACAACCTCCACACACAATGTTATCTGTAAATGAAAGTTTAGGAACCCCCTTAACCACGTCTTTATTTGAAATCCTTGCTAGTTCTTTAAAATTTATGTGACCTAGTCTTTCATGCCAAAGAGTTTCATTATCTAAAGAAACTAGGTTATATTTTTCAGAAATTTTGTTTGAAACAACATAGCAATTATTTTCTGATCTAACCCCTTTCAAAAAGAATACATGGTCCTTATTAGTTACAATACATTCCATAGAAGAAAAATTAACTGAAAAATCATTGTCACAAAGTTGACTTATACTAATGAGGTTAGTCTTAAGGCCTTCAACAAATAAGACATTATTCAAAACTGGGCCTTCTGGAATAGCGATTGTTCCTTTTTCAACAATTTTAGAAGAACGACCGTCTCCGAAAACAACGTGTCCTCCGGAGATTTTATCTAAAGTTTGAAAACAGTTTTTGTCACCGGTCATGTGACGGGAACATCCACTATCTAGATACCAAGACGAGTTGTCAGAAGCATGCAGAGAAGTATGAACAACAAGACAAGGGAAGATTTCACCTTTGCGCACCCAAACCTTTTTAGTTTTGGAGTACGTCGGCAATGATTGTGAAGTTATTACCTTTGGTGAAAGCGTCTTGTTTGATTCATTGCTTGACATCGTCTTCCGAGGTGAACTACCAAGGCTCTTTTCCTTTGAAAAATTTTTCTTTGATTTCCGGGGAATCACATTTTTGGTAGTTGTTGCAAAAGGCGCTTGATTTGTTCGTTTCGCTCCAATCTTGCAATTTCTTCTTATGTGCCCTGTAAAACCACAACGAAAACATATCTTTGAACTTGACGATCCCGAAGAGGGTGAGGTAAGGTGGTTGTCATTGTGTACAGTGATTTCCGTCGTCGGAGGAGGAGTTACCGACTGGGGCACAAAAACTGTCCCAACCGAACTAGAATTGTCTTCAGTTCGATTGTATCCGAGGCCGAATCGGTTTGTTTGACCAAGACCAAGCATCTTATCCAACTTACTCCTTCCAGAAGAAAATTGCTTTAAATCATCCTTGAGTTGGAAAATGGTCTTCGTCATTTCCATTTTTTCTTGTCGAGCCTCGGAGTAGAGCTTCAAGAAGTAATTTGCTTTATCAAACATTTTTACATGTTCCTTCTCGAAATGCTCATTTTTCTCTTGAAGTGAAACATTTGCTTTTATCAGATTATCCCTTTCCACTTCAAGACCGGTCGAGAGAGAAGTTGCCCTTTTTACTTCTTTTTCGAGATCCTGCAATCTCCCTCTCAACCCCTTGTTTTGCTTAACCAGTTTCTTTGAATCCCTCAAAAGTTTATGGTAGGCTAAAACAAAATCTTCACCTTCGGAATTATCCGATTCATCGTCCGTTGCAGTTTTTCCAATTTGGGAGGAGTTGGACAATGACTCAGATGTGCTTGCCATAAAGCATATGAACGGTGAAGATGTGGACGCGTGGAATGCCGTTGCGTTGTTTTCTTCATCACTTGAAGATGACTTATTTGACGTTGAGGTGTCATCCCAAGTGACGGCTTGCATCGCTTTCTTCTTTGCCGGATTCTTATTGGGACACTCCGTTGAGATATGGCCGTATCCTCGGCACTTGATGCACTAGACTTGTCCCTCTGAGTTTTTCTTATCCTTTGAAAAACTCTCTTACTTTCTTGACGTAAAGCTTGAATTCCCTTTGCCTTTCTTCGACTTTACGAAGGATGAAGTTTTGCTATAATTACCCCTTCGAAAGTTTTGGCGAAATTTCCTCGTCAAGAGAGCAAGTTGCTTCTCGAAATCCTCCATAGATAGGTTCTCGTCATCGTCTTAGGAGGATGAATCCGCGTCTTCTTCTTTTATTGTTTTCAACGCATAACCTGAAGAGTTAGAAGAGAATGCCTTTCCAGAAGAATAGTTAGTAGGAAATGTCATTTCATAAGTTTGTAATGAACCAACTAATTCTTCTACACGGATTTCGTCCGGGTGTTTAATTGTTTCAATGGCCGTAACCTTGGAACGAAATCTTTCAAGAAGAGTTCTTAAAATCTTTCTTACAATTTTAAATTCTGAAATTTTCTCTACCAAGTTAGCACATGAATTCACGATGTCTTGCAATCGTGTGTAATAATCTGTGAACAATTCATTTTCTGCCATGAAAATGGAGTCAAACTTGCTCGTAAGCATTTGCAGTTTTTGAATCTTCACAAGGTTAGTTCCCTCATGTGTAACTTGAAGAACATCCCAGATTTCTTTCGCAGTCTCACATGCCGAGACGCGAGAAAACTCAGTTTGTGACAAAGCATTAAATAAAGCGTTAATTCCTTTGCCATTGTAAGAAGATAAGTCAATCTCTTCCTTGGTCCATTTCAACCTAGGTTTGATGGTGCGAACATCAGCAATAATTTCAGTAGGATTTGACCATCCTAACTCGATAGATTGCCACACCCGTTCGTCGATGGAAATTAAAAAGGCTTTCATCCGTACTTTCTAGTAGGCATAATTTGTTACATCGAAGAATGGGGGTCTGTTGGTGTTTCCACCTTCAACCATTGTTTACAACCCTATTCCCGCTCTGATACCAATTGTTGGGTCATGATAAAATATGGATCTAAATAGGGGAAAAACCACCTAGAGGGGGGGTGAATAGGTGTAAACAATAAACACTCAAAAATCGTTGCGCAATAAAACCCAATGCGGAAATGAAAATATAACACGCAAGATTTTTACGTGGAAAACTCCAAAACCGGAGTAAAAAACCACGGGACCGATAACACGGCGAAATCCACTAGAATTAACACACGTACAAAGGTGATATACCGTACTCACAGACGACTCGACCTTTTTCCATACGCTCCTAGTAGATCTTCTCCGCTCGCTCTGCAACGCTCCTCGAATCCACGATTAGCATCCAACGCCGAATCCACGGCATCCAACGTCGAATCCACAACGTCCAACCGAATCCATGGTCTTCACCCAGTAGCACGTCTCGAATACACGAACGTACCTCGCTCCGAATCCACGAGAGCGGTTGCACCTTGAATCCACAAGGCCACGCGAGTCCACGCGCCGATTTTGGAAAAATCGTTATTTTTGGGTGGTGATGATCCGCCGAATACTTAGATCAAAGATAGATCGGAAATACCATCTAAGTATTCATTAATTTGATTCTACTCAAAATCTGAGTATGAAAACCTAGAATCAAATTAATCAATATAGATGAAGAAACATAGAATTAAATCTAGTTATTTCCTTTCTTCTCTATATGTGGATTTCTCTTTTTGACCGTATTTTGGATTACCCTAAAAAAATGAATCGTAGGGTTTATTTATAGGTTAGAAACCGTCGGAAGAGGATAAGAATCAAAAACTGACCTAATCTGGAATTTTTCAGGACGACGGTCCGGACTGTAGAATCCGCGGTCCGGACTGTCGTGGCTAAACAGACAATTTCCAGAAAAACATACGTTCGGGGTCCGGACTGAAGTACCCGGTCTGGACTGTTCATACATTTCCACAAAAACCCATGTTCGGGGTCCGGATCAGAATTGGCTTTGTTCCGGACTGGATTTGCGCATGAACAAACAACGTTCGGGGTCCGGACTGTGATCACTGATCCGGATCCTGAACATGTCCCATGTCCAGTTTTTGATTTTTTATGCAATTAAAAATCCATCCAAGTGTTTCTACACTATAAGAAGTATTCGGATCATCAAAATTAATTAGTTAAACATACCTGATCCTTTTGAATTCTTCTTTCTCGAGATTGAGGTATATGATCCAAACTTCTTTATCTTCAATCTTCAAGACTTAACACTTTCACGAAATACGCCAAAACAAATTCCTTAACATCAAGGGCATCGTAGTCCACTGCACAATAATAAACATCAGGACACAACAACCATTCGACCCAATCCAGCGAGAGTCTAAGACGTGTCATCCATTCCATAGCATTATATTGTTTGCAGCCAACATAATCGCTTAGGAGAATAAACATGCCAATCACTCATCCCGTCTCTTGGGAGAGGTATAGAACTCAATCAGGACTCTCGCTAAAGGTCACGACTCTCTCGTAGTCATCCTAATGTCCAACACAAGCCTAGGGTTTCTAAGTCCACCATGACCTATAACCTAGGCTCTGATACCACTCTAATCAGTCACGCCCCGGAGTCGAAACTGCGACCCGGGCTCGCCAACAGATCCGCCGCCTACACAACCCTGCATAGGCGAAGCGTCCAACCTGCAAGAAAAGGTACTACAGCTAACAGATATCAGAGATATAAAGTAAATCTGCTATAAAACTAAAACCAAATAACTGTACAACTGGAAATAATACAATGATGTCCAACTCCCAAAAAAGATAATCATACAATATCCTCAATTACAAAACCCAGAACTCAACAGGGAGGTATCTCCAATAAATACATCAGTGTATAGGCTCTCAATACATATCATATCCTCACTATATCAGTCTCTCAAAAGAGGAAAATAAAATAACTAATCTACTGAAGATCTCCTCAGAAGGGGTACCGCTACTCTCCAACGACGGGTAGGGATCTAGCTCGCGACTCCCTCGCCTCGGTCTAAAGGATCAGCAACTGGAGCAACAGGAACAGGAGAAGGGGTCCCTGGGGAAAAATACACCACAGCGGGTGTGAGAACTACATCCCACAGTAGTTCTCAGTGGGTACCGCCACCAATCCCGACGGTCTGCCCACTAAGTCTACTAGAGGCATAAGATAACAGAAAACTGAAGAAAGGAAAGCTGAAAATAACTCTACAGCTACCATGCCTCTATCTACTATGCTCAAAGAGTGATACGGATGAAAATGATGCATCGACTTAAACTCAGTATACTCAATCAACCCAATCACAGTGACTGCCACATAGGGTCCAGTCAAACCGGCGCCCACCTACTGCCGCACATCCACAAGAGGACAGGTCTACCGTAGGGCGTCCGTGACTGCCAAAACTGGCCCAGCCAGAGGGACTGCATCGACAAGTCGCGATAGTAAAGTAACAGGCCTAGCTCCGGAGTGGCACTCGAGGGGTGCGACCTCACCGAGGAAAGTATCAGCGCATCTCTGTCGAGCTCAATATGGCTCATGCAGGCTATAGTCCAAATCCACGATCAACAAGATCGACAATAACTAACATCACCTCTCTAACTCACTAGCTGGAAATATCCAACAGCTAGGACTGCCGTCAACCCGACGGGTCCCCAAAACAGAACACCAACCCACAATGACACAACACAGACCGACACCATAAGGGTTCGGAAACCCCGATAGGTCGGTGCCTAGAACCCTAATCAAACAAGAACAGACTCCAGGCTCCGCCTATCGAAGTTTCCGACCCCCTTACAGTTCGGGAACATGACAACTTCAGAATGACATGCGGAAGACACCAACCAGGGCACGAAAGTTCCAAAGGACCAACACCTACAACCCTATCTAACAAGAGCAGGTTCCAGGCATGGTCCCCGTAGCTTTCGTCCCGAAACAGAAACAGAAAAGGCCCCTAGAACCCAGATCACCCAAACTCTCACGGGTGCCGAAGTTGTAATAAAAAGATGACAGTTATTACTGAAAGCTATTTTAATTTGAGAAACCCAATTTAATATATTTTAGTTCTTTAATAAAAATCAGTTCAAATAAGTTTTATTTTTCAAACCCCGAAGCGCTATTGTCTTCACCCAAATCAAACAAGCACAGGCTCCGGCGACCCCCCGAAATTTGGAAGGAAAACATTAGTTTACAGAAATTATGTGTGTCTAAAAACAGTCTGGGTTCTAGGTCCTACTATCACTAGTATATTATTGCCACTAACACAGTGGCAACACAAAAAAACAGGGAAACAAGACAACCCGGGACCACCGTTCACCCAAACGGTTCCCGCCACAGAAAAACGACCAACTACATCTACCAGACTCCACTCTGCTCCCAAGCATGAGTGTAACATGCATCCCACACTAAAAGAAATCCCGACCACTCGGCCCACTACCCGGGCGAGGATAACACTATGTCCAAGAATAGAATACGAAGTATGGATGTCTAGAGCATAAATAAACCTAGCCCAAGTGAGGGTTTTCTACTAGTCTGGTTACACATGCAACATATGACGGGGTGCTAGGTCAAGTTCCAACAATAGCAATCAATTTAACTAAAGCAGGATCAGGGAATAATAATTAATAGGATATCAACCATAATAGGAAAAATAACATTTCCCTCTCTAACATGCATCCTAATCCATCTCACAACATGCATGTTTCCTATATTATAGAATTAACAGGCTGTCCATTGATTTTGGAGGCGAAGCAACCCACCTGAAAGTGCTAAACTGTCCAAAGTCCAACAGCTGAAAATACCCAGGAACAAATATCTCCAATTTTCCCTGACTCCAATGGGTTCAGAAACACCCGCAAACTCTCCTGGGTACAACAAAAGGTCCACAGTTACACTTTATTCCAACAAAATATCCAAGTACATACAATCTGCGGTAACAGTCCCAAAGATGCGATATTTTCACCTGCAGAAAGGACTCTGAAAAATCCAAAAAAAATACTGCTGCGATCGTCGCGTCGAGCCCTTCGAAACGAGTACCTGCATGTCCCAATCCGAGCCCCGTAGCCTGAGTTACAAATTCCACAAAATAGAGAGCGCGAAACCCTACAACATAACAACTGTAACCCTATGCACAAATAAAGGGAGAAAAATATACCTCCGGGCAAGCCTCAGAAAAATCCCAAAAAAATACGGCGATAATCCTCGCGACGCGTAGATGCAAAAGGAGTATAGGCACGCCTCAATCCCATGCTCGAGCACGGAGAACTCCACGCAACAATCTGCGCTGTCCCAGACATCCTCACAGAAAAAGGGGTCCCAGTAAGCTCAGAAAAACTCTAAGAAAAACTCAAAATGAGGGGAAGCTGAAAATACCAAGATCGTAGCCCTACTAGTCGCGGATCCAACGGCGCAATAATCGCTCGAAAAAGTGGTCGGAGTTGGCCGGGGGAGCTCACGTACCGAAACGCGACGGAGGGAAACACCGGCGAAGGAACGTTGCAATGCGCCAAATGAATTAAAACCTCAAAAAGCGCGCCACGTAAAATCCCAGAAATCCTCAGGTGGATGCTGCACAGAGGGAGGAGCAACTTTCCTAAAAGGTCCGAGGTGAGAGGAGGCTCGGGAACGTGGAAAAGAGGAAGAAGAAGGCGGCTCGGCCTTTAAATAGGCCACACAAAACAATTCCGGAAATGACCGGTGTGTCCCCGGTTTCGGGCGCCCGAATCATTCGGGCGCCGAAAACCGGGTCGGATGGAGCTCATCCGACCGCGCCCGAATCCACCCGGAGACGCCACGTCACGCCGAATAGGGGCAGCGGAACCCTCCAACCGCAGCATGTCGAGTGGCCCACCGCGGGCGCTGACGCGTGGCGCGCCCGAGCGCGGGAAACCGCATCAACGCGCGCCCACGTACGCGTCTGCGCCGCCGCCTGCGCCCCCTGCCAGGCACGCGCCCCGAGGCCGCCCCCGCCTGCTCCGTGGACCAAGTCCACAACACCAACCAATTCAAGCCCGCCACGTGTCCGCACCCAACAAATAGAAAAATGCCACGTGGCACGACGCCCCTATGCACCGCGCGCCTGCACGCGCCCACGCCGCCGCGCTTCGCCGTTGCCCGCCGGCCGCCGAAACAGTGCCATGCCTCGAAATCCGTGCGCGGCGTCCGGGCTCCGAAAAATACAAATAAATAGTCCATTTTCATCGTTTTCGCGCGTTGAATCCAAATTCGTTGTCCGTTTGCCAAATTCCATTTCTAAAATTTGCTGAAGGCATCCGGAACGGTGTTCTTTTGTCCAAACTTCGCGCTTAGTCCAATTTTGATATCCGTTTCGCGCGAAACCACTTCTAAACATCCGACAGGGTCAAGCGATTACCCAAAGAATCCATTTAACACCCGGAATCCATCACTTATGTCCAATTGGTGCACCAACACCGCCGACACACCACATAGGCCTCCAGAAGCTGCTGGTGACACTGTAGAAGCCCTACAGAGATCCGGGTCACCACACGGATGCCCTCACCTGCGCCCGCCACTGTAGCTCCGGGAGCCTGCAAAATACCCCAGGCATCCGAAAGCCCTTGTGCACCAAAAACCCACTCTCAGCCCAGGTTGAGAATACGAATGTACGGACAGGGAGCATGCCCCAGCACCTACTATTGTAGTGCCAAGCGCCCACACCCTATTTAGGGCGCTCGAAAGTGGCCATAAACTTTGGATTGTATTCTTCTCGCCTATTTTCTATTTAATTTTGGTCCAAATATATTTTGTTTCGAACCAAACTTACTCTAAACTTTTTTTATCATATTTTTAAATATATTCAAGATGACTTAATCCTATTTTAGGCGAAAATCAGTGCACCACAAAAAAATAAATAAATAAATAAATAAATAAATAAATAAATATATATATATATATATATATATATATATATATATATATATATATATATATATATATATATATATATAATAAAAATAACTTTCAAAATATCAAGCTATTAACCTCCTACTTTCAACTTCTAATCGATTCATGACTTTATCAACCAACTCCTCCGTTTTCGAGGAGCCACCATCACCACAAAAAAAATCCCATCATGATCTCGACAAGATTCGGGAGAATTGGAAAGAAACAAGGATAAAAAGGAGGAAAGAAGCAAAAACAAAAAAATTCAGGCGAAAAAAAAAGAAGATAGAGAATTACTTTCAAATTGATTGATTAGTAAATAAAAATAATAATAACAATAATAAATAGAGGCAAAGTAGAGTTGGGAAATGGCCGGTAAAGAAGACAATGATCGAAACCAAAATTACATAAAGAGCCTCCTCATCGAGAGGCTTTCTAATTAACTATTTATCATATATAATGTATGAATTTTAAAATAGTAGTAAATATATAGTTTATTAAACCTTCTTTTTGTGGGGAGGCCCTCTATACACTTTTTTTTTTTTTTTTTTTAATGAAGAGGAAGTAATGAAGAGGAGCTAAGCTAAGCAAAGTTCACAAGATAAATTTTCAAGAAAACGTTGTGTAATCATATAAGACAGATTGGCTTAAATCTATAGTTACATAAAATCAAAGTGTCATACATAGATCATTGTATCTTTTCTACACAAATGCGATCAGAGTGATAAAATACAAAATCTAAATATTAAGGACAAAATTGAATTGACAATTGTAATAGTAAGTGAGAAGTTGATAGTTAATGATTACATTTAGGTTCTAAAATTCAAAAAAAGTGCACATGGCACTTTAGCCGATGAAAATATAGGTTTATAATCCTCTATTAATCAGACACGTAGTCGTGCTAATCCTACAACCCAAATATGGTTGTAATCGGACAAATCCATTATCCAAAGTCCAACTTTAATAGTCTTATCATTTTTTTTTAAAAAAAAAATAATAAAAAATGGTAAAAGTTTAAAGAAATCATCTCTTTTTATCACATAATTAGAAATTGCACCATTTATCCAGAATTACTTCATTAGATGGATTCTTTAGTGCATTCAAAAATTAGAAAATGAATTTATCATCACTACTTTAGTGTTATTGGTTGGAATCCCAAATCGCCCGTTAGAGAAGTTGGGAATTCTATTCTAGCAAGCATATTTAAAAATAGAAGGATTAGTGCAAGTTATTGGGACTTACAGGCATGTTCGAAGGAAAAGAAGAAAAAAAGAAACTTCAATTGGCAAGCATATATACACAATATGTAGTGAAAATATCATTTAAAATTTTCTAAAACAACTTTTGAATATATATATACAATATAATTGGCTAGGATATTTTGTCACTACAACAAAATTATGTTATACAAATACATTTTTGTGATATTTTGTATAAGTGTCCTATTTATATTCCATCTATATCAAAAATTAGATTATATGGACACATTTTTGAGACACATTATAATAATGTGTCGCTATATACTCTAATGACTGCACATACAGCGACACTAATAACAAGCGTCGGTATTTTTACCAGCGGTACTTTTTCATATTTTAAAAATCGCTATAACATAATTTTGTTGTAGTGTGTATATGATGTCAGCATTAGATAGCTGGGCAAACTATATAAGAATCATATGAAACCGTGGCAGCGCGGTCCATGTGTGATGACCCGGATTTCTGTGAAGGTCTTACGAAGTGAATTGTGGCTTCTGGAGGCCTATGATATGTGTTGGTAATAGTTGCGCGCAAATCAGACCTCAGAATTGGACCCAGCGCGAAAATTTGGATTAAGAATACCTGTCCGGATGCCTTCGACAAATTTTAGAAATAGAATTTGGCAAATCGGACATCGGATTTGGATTCAGCGCACGAAAATGATGAAAATAGACTATTTATTTGTATTTTTCGTAGCCCGGATGCCAAAATACAGATTTCGAGGCATTTGTTACTGTTCCGGCAGGCTAGGGCAGCGCCGGCGGCGACGGGCAGCAGCGGAGCGCAGCGGCGCGGGCGCGGGCAGGCGCGTGCGCGACGGTGGGCAGGCTGGTCCACGGGTTTTGGTGTGCACCGGGACCAGCCAACGAAGGGCATGCCACGTGTCGCGCGCTGATTGGGCTGTCAACGCACGCGCGACAATGCGTTGGGCGCGGCGCACTGTGGACCTCGCCAGGCCCCGTGTCGCCCGCCCATTGGCGGGCGCAGCGACCCCGCTGCCCCCCGTAAACCACGGACCACGGTTCCCGTAGTGGACTGTGCTGCCACGCGGCGCACCGCGATTGGCGGGCGCACGTGTGCCTGGCGCGCAGGGCGCGGAGCGGGCCACGTGGCGCGCTGTGGGCATTTCGGGCGCCCACAGTGTTGGGCTGGGCCGGATTCGGGCACCCGATTCTTGCGCCCGAATCCGAGGCCTCCCTTTGGTGGGCTTCGGCTATAAATAGCCCCCTTTCTTGAGCCTTTGGACCCTTTTCCCGAGCCCAGCTGCGACAGAGCCCTCAAGCAACCTTCTTGATCATCTTGTGCTGCATCTCTCGAGGGAGTTTCGGAATTTTTAGACGGCGCGACATCGACGGCTTCGGCGATTCGGAGCAGTGCGACGTTTCTTCTTCGGTGGCCCATTTCCGTCGCATTTCGGTCCACGAGGTCTACAGAGCTACTCCGAAGGAATTTTTGGACGATTTTTGTGGCATCGGTTCCACGAGAGGTAGATCTTCGTTTTTTGTGTTTTTCACTCCTCTCAGTTTTGTTACGGCATTTTGGTATTGGCATATTTCGTGAGTCAAGTCAGTGAGTTGAGTCGGAGTCTTAAAGGGATCAAATTGTCAATCAGCAATCAAAGACTTAGAAAAGATTCAACAAGAGCTCAAGTTGACACTCAGTATCTTGAGTCTTGAAGATTGAAGTTGAAGAATTGTGGATCAGTTACATCAATCTCAAGAAGAAAGTATTCAAGAGGATCAGGTATGTTTAACTAAATAATTGTGGTGATCCGTATACTTTCTTATAGTGTAGAAACACTTGGATGAACTTTTATTGTCATAATAATCAAAAACTCGTGTTCGGACATGTTCAGGATCCGGATCAGAGCCAACGATCCGGATCCCGAAGGTTGTTGCTTAATACAAGACTTCGATCCGGATCCATGCAATTTCCGATCCGGATCCCGAATGTTAAGTTTTCTGATTTGTATGAACGATCCGGATCGGGCAATGCGATCCGGATCCCGAACCCTTGGTTTTCTGGAATCGTCAATCTCGTTACGACGATCCGGATCGCAGTAAATCCGATCCGGATCGCCGTCCGTAAATTTTCCAGATAAGGTATGTTTTTGATTCTTATCTCTTTCCAAAGGTTTCTAAACTATAAATAGACACTTAGGGTTTCTCAAAAACGTGGGTTCTCTACCGATTAATTAATTAAACACTTGAGAGCAACCCTAGAGGCTAGGTTTTTACCGTTCTTCTCTTTCGCCTCTTTTAGGTCAATTCGAAGGTTCTTTCAAGAACATATCTTTTGTCGAATTGATCTAATCTTTGCTTAGAGATTTCTTCTACGGTTCCTCAATGAGAATCTAAGCAAAGGCTCACCATCGAAGTCAATATTCTTATCGACTGAGTTTGCGTCGTGGATTCGACGTGGCATCGTGGATTCGGTGTGCTAAAGGCGTTTCGTGGATTCGAAACGTGTGCTCGTGGATTCGAGTGGCGTTCGTAGATTCGAACGTGTGCAGTGGGCGTGCAAAATCGGTGGAGCGTGAGGTCCAAGAAATTGAAGGAGGGGTTAAATCCGTGGAGACGGTAATCACCTTGTTATTCTTCTTTTCTTAGGGATTGTTATTGCGCGGATATCCAACCGGTCAGCGCAAGGTCCGAAGAAGCTGAAGGAGGGGTTGAGTCCGTGGAGTCGGTAATCACCTTGTTATTCTTCTATTCTTAGTGGATTGTTATTGCATGTTGGTCCCGTGGTTTTTCTCCTGGATTGGAGTTTCCACGTAAATCTCGGTGTGCTGTTTTTATTTTCCGCATTGGTTTTTATTTTGCACTGAGATTTGGTTTTATAAGTATTACACCTATTCACCCCCCCTCTAGTTGTTTGATAGTACCTATTTAGATCCTTATTACATATAACCCAACAATTGGTATCAGAGCGGGTTTTAGGTTTATCTATCATGTTGGGTGAAAGTGGTAATATTTATAGACCTCCTCTTTTTGATGGGACTAATTATGCTTATTGGAAAGTGCGGATGAGAGCTTTTCTCATCGCAATTGATGAGCGGGTATGGCAATCCGTGGAATACGGTTGGGTGCATCCTGTTGAGGAAGTAGGAAATTCTACTACCCCAAAACCTCGCTCTAGATGGTCCAAAGAGGAATTTGAAAGATCTTCTTACAATGGGAAAGGTATGAACGCTTTATTTAATTCTCTTTCCTCGACTGAGTTCACACGAATTTCCGCGTGTGAAACCGCGAAGAAAATTTGGGATATTCTCAAAATTACACATGAGGGTACTAATCTTGTAAAAATTCAAAAGCTCCAGATGCTTACAAGTCAATTTGACTCTATTCATATGGAAGAGCATGAATTGTTTACAGATTATTACACTAGACTTCAAGATGTAATAAATACATGTGCTAATTTAGGAGAAAAGATCCCGGAGTCGAAAATTGTAAGAAAGATACTTCGGACTCTTCCGGAACGGTTTAGGGCAAAGGTTACCGCCATTGAAACCGTTAGTCATCCGGATGAGATCAGTGTAGAGGAATTAGTAGGTGCTTTGCAAACTTATGAGATGACTTTTCCTACTAATCAAGTTTCTTCCAAGTCTTCTTCTAAGCTTACAGGTATTGCATTCAAATCCACAAAGGAAGAAGATAGCGAATCAAGTTCCGACGATGAAATCTCTTTCGCCGATTTTGAAGAACAATTGGCGCGGATCGTAAAGAAATTTCGTCGGAAGTTTTGGAAGAATCGAACCGATGGATCTACATCCACGAAACCATCTAAAGGATCATTGGGTTCTAAATCCTCTAATCTCAAAGGCGTTGCAAAACCTTCTAAAGAAAAAGAAAAAGATGATTTCGAAGGGGAAATCCAATGCTATCGATGCAAAGGCTACGGCCATTTTTCAACGGATTGTCCTTCTACGAAATCATATAAAAAGAAGGCTTTGCAAGCGAAAACTTGGGACGATTCTACTTCTAATGAATCGACCTCAAGTAAAGAGGAAAAAATCGTTGCTTCTCATGCCTCTCATTTTCCCTCTTCTAATAATTGTTTATCATCATTAGTCACTGACTCTACTCCTTTGATTTTGTATGAAACATCAACAACCGGCGGAGAGTCATCAAGTGAGGGGGAGTCGGACGAGGAAGAACTCGTTGAGGCATATCAACAACTTCTTGCGGAATCTAAGAAGATGGCCAAGCATATCAAGAAGTTGAGGAAGCAACGACTTGAGAATCAAGACGAGAATCATGCTTTAAAGATAAAACTTCATGATCTCGAGGAGGAACAAGGACGTTTATTGAATAACAATAAAATCCTCCAAGAAAAGCTAAACCAATCGGAGACAAACGCTAAATCATATACGGACAAGATTGGTTTTCTAGAAAAACAGTTTGAGGAGATTCATGTCACCAACCAAGCTTTGACCAAGCAAGTTCATGAACTTAAATCCGACATACAAAGGCTTTCAACTGGTTCCAAGAAACTTGATTGTATGTCCGGTTTAGGTCAATCAAGCAAGGTTGGTTTGGGATTTAAAAAGAACCAAACTGTGAAGGCTTCAAGTTCCACAACTAAATTGAAAGGAAGAACTTGTCACCTATGTGGACTTGAAGGACATTTGGTGAAGGATTGCCCGAAAAAGAGAAAGAAGAATTCTTCGGCAACTTCATCTACGGAGCGAACTCAACGAAATCAAAAGACACATCAAGTCAAAGGAGTTCACTCAACCCACCAAAGGTCCGAGCCACATCATCAATCATACAAGTGGATCACTGCGAGGCAAAGACCTAAGGTGGATCAACAGTCAAAGCTATCATCTCCCAACCACAATGAATCAAGACAACCCAGAATTCGACAATTTTGGATTCGGAAAGGTGATATCTTTTCTTGTCTTAAGTTCTAAATAGCTTATGACTATATGTAATGCTTTGATTGGTTTTCCCTTCATATCTTTCTTAATCTTTGCATTACATGTTTTTCAATGCTCTTCGTTTTTATGTTTTGTTTAAACAAAAGGATTTTAACGAACAAGTGCATTGAATAAAAAGGGTTTTCACTTTCAATCACTCCATTTTAATTTTATTTGGATTATCAACTTTACTCCATAATAATAATCTTGAAGATACTTCATTATAGGAGTTTTTGATATTATAAGCATCAAATTTTAGAAATCATGTGTGATCTTTAGATGCTTAATCTATCTCGGTTGTGTGAATTCATTGTGATAAACGTGAGACAACCGATAGACTAAAATTTGGGATATAATTCTTTCACGTAAGAGATTGCATTCTTACAAGGGTATTGAAATAATTTGCAAAAGATGTGGAAAGAGTTACATCCGAAAGGAGTGTGAAAACTACCACCACATGTTGGAAAGAGCTGCCACCCCGGTCGTCCGGTTTGTGTGTGAAGCTACCACATGTTATGGATGCTTGATAGTATTTTATGAGAAAATCTTTAGTTGAAGCATTTGGAGATTTATATGCAAAGCTCTTATATTTTGAATAATCTCCTGGTTGGTATAAGGTGGGATAGTTGAAAGATGCTCAAAGAGCCACCCTTAGGTATTTTAGTGCTTATCTCAAATTTGAAAGGGTAAGAAATCAAATTGATGTCATTTGGAAATCTCTGTAAGTCATCTTTGTACGTCCGTTACATCTTGATAGACTTTGGATCTCAAGATTATTTTTGATGACTTGTGTTTGATGAATATAACATGAAAAACGGTTTATAATGTTTTACCTTTATTTTTCATGATTTTGGAGTAAATCTTTTTAATTTTGTGAAATTAATTGGATTGAATGACATCTGTGTGAATTCACTGTTTAAAGCACTTAAATTGATTTCTTGATGGAATACAAATCGGTATTTGAAAAGATTCTAAAATCTGGATTTGTTTCAAGAAATTATTTGATTTTTGCTTTCTGATACAGGTACGGAATCTGCATTTTTGTTATATACCAGAACTGAGCTTTTATCTCTCTTTCTCTATGAACTAATATTGTTAGTGATTTCCTTTTGTCTAGTATGTTCACTGTTTGACAATTTGTGACAAAAAGGGGGAGAAGAGAAATGACGGAGATGAGATCATCAAGAGAGGACAAACGAATCGAAAATTGAAAAATGGGGGAGAACGGAAAATGATGATCGTACCACAAAGGGGGAGAACATAGATGCTCAAGAACATGGAGAACATGTTAGAGATGCTCAAGATAGGGGGAGACAAAGAAAAATTGAAAGAGCCGAAAAACAAAAGAACCAAAAGGAAGACGGATCAAATGCAGGATTCTAATTTCTAACGACTAACGTTTGATTTCGTTTGGAGTTTTGTTTTGCAGGAATTACATCACTTTAAGACTCCAAGTCCTAAGTCATAGAGTATGTTCTAGGACTGTTTGGTTCAAATGTAATTTTGTATTTATTGGATCTTTCACGCAAAGAAAATCAATGTTTTGGTGATGACATTGAGTTTCGATTTTTTGGTTTAAGATGAGTGACTTGAGCGCTTTTATGTATTTTTGGGTTTTGTCACGAAATTGCCAAAGGGGGAGATTGTTACGGCATTTTGGTATTGGCATATTTCGTGAGTCAAGTCAGTGAGTTGAGTCGGAGTCTTAAAGGGATCAAATTGTCAATCAGCAATCAAAGACTTAGAAAAGATTCAACAAGAGCTCAAGTTGACACTCAGTATCTTGAGTCTTGAAGATTGAAGTTGAAGAATTGTGGATCAGTTACATCAATCTCAAGAAGAAAGTATTCAAGAGGATCAGGTATGTTTAACTAAATAATTGTGGTGATCCGTATACTTTCTTATAGTGTAGAAACACTTGGATGAACTTTTATTGTCATAATAATCAAAAACTCGTGTTCGGACATGTTCAGGATCCGGATCAGAGCCAACGATCCGGATCCCGAAGGTTGTTGCTTCATACAAGACTTCGATCCGGATCCATGCAATTTCCGATCCGGATCCTGAATGTTAAGTTTTCTGATTTGTATGAACGATCCGGATCGGGCAATGCGATCCGGATCCCGAACCCTTGGTTTTCTGGAATCGTCAATCTCGTTACGACGATCCGGATCGCAGTAAATCCGATCCGGATCGCCGTCCGTAAATTTTCCAGATAAGGTATGTTTTTGATTCTTATCTCTTTCCAAAGGTTTCTAAACTATAAATAGACACTTAGGGTTTCTCAAAAACCTGGGTTCTCTACCGATTAATTAATTAAACACTTGAGAGCAACCCTAGAGGCTAGGTTTTTACCGTTCTTCTCTTTCGCCTCTTTTAGGTCAATTCGAAGGTTCTTTCAAGAACATATCTTTTGTCGAATTGATCTAATCTTTGCTTAGAGATTTCTTCTACGGTTCCTCAATGAGAATCTAAGCAAAGGATCACCATCGAAGTCAATATTCTTATCGACTGAGTTTGCGTCGTGGATTCGACGTGGCATCGTGGATTCGGTGTGCTAAAGGCGTTTCGTGGATTCGAAACGTGTGCTCGTGGATTCGAGTGGCGTTCGTGGATTCGAACGTGTGCAGTAGGCGTGCAAAATCGGTGGAGCGTGAGGTCCAAGAAATTGAAGGAGGGGTTAAATCCGTGGAGACGGTAATCACCTTGTTATTCTTCTTTTCTTAGGGATTGTTATTGCGCGGATATCCAACCGGTCAGCGCAAGGTCCGAAGAAGCTGAAGGAGGGGTTGAGTCCGTGGAGTCGGTAATCACCTTGTTATTCTTCTATTCTTAGTGGATTGTTATTGCGTGTTGGTCCCGTGGTTTTTCTCCTGGATTGGAGTTTCCACGTAAATCTCGGTGTGCTGTTTTTATTTTCCGCATTGGTTTTTATTTTGCACTGAGATTTGGTTTTATAAGTATTACACCTATTCACCCCCCCTCTAGTTGTTTGATAGTACCTATTTAGATCCTTATTACATATAACCCAACAAGTTTTGGGTTTTTATTGGGGTTTCTGGTACATATTTAAATCCCTATTTTGCTGGTAGTTTTCATGGACAGCAGCACATTGTTGGATTTTTATCTCTGCACTCGAGTATCGGATTTCAACGTGTGAGGACCCGATTGACATCTACGCTTCGCGAGGATCGCCGTCGTATTTTTATTGGAATTTTTGGAGTTTATCTCACAGCTGGTATTTGCGCATCTTCAGGACTGATTTTTCTGTAGTTTGAAACTTAGAAATTTTGTGTTGACTGCAATATTTGGACCCTATCTTTGTACCCAGGAGGTGTTTTTGGGTGATTTTGTACCCGTTGGAATTGTGAGAATCTGAGGATTTGTCCCCGTTCAGTTTAAGCCTTTTTGGATCTTGGATTGACGCTGTAATGACACGACTTTTTAGTAATATTTAACCATCCTTCTAATAAAGTATCTCATTGAGTGAATGGAAATTATCGAGTTTCTGTAAGTCGGTCGGTGTGTTGCATGAGTATTTTTCTGTGAAAGAGCACAAAAAATGACGACCGACGGTGCAATCGGATCTGCAATCCGATGTAGGAATCTCCCGGAACAGAGTTTTTAGAGTTGCGGCGATTTAACGTGCATCGGAATCTATGTAAAATATTCTGCACGTTTTCCGAGGAAAAGGTGGGTTTATCTCGTGCGATTAATTAGTTAGAGAATTAGTTATTCGGTTACGGGTATTACAAGGTGGGTTATCCCGTAGGATTAATTAATTAAAGAATTAATTAATTGGTGACAGAAATTAAAAGGCGGGATTTATTTGTACGTACGAAAAGGGAAATCTCACTTTTAGCAAAAGGAGAAACCCTAGCCGGAGAGAACGAGGGAGAAAAAGAGAAGGAAAAGATGGAACCCTAATCGGAGGAGGAGAAAGAAGGAAAGAGGAAGGAGACGGAGGAATCCGATCACCCCGAACAACGTACCGGAATTAGAAGAGCGTTCGGTCGGCTTCCCCGTCGGAACTTTCGGTAAGTAGATTTCTTTTTGTTGCGTTATTGGGGTTTTTCGGTGTCTTCTTCGTGTCTTCATCGCCATCGCCGTCCCCGACGTCATTGCCGACCCCGCCGCTGCCACCACCGCGCGACCTAGGGCGCGGAGTGGGCGGGCGGACGACGCGTGGTGCCCCTAGGGCACCGCGCGGACGGGCGGACTACGCCGGCGCCGCTAGGGCGCCGCGCGGGCACCGCCCCGGGCGCGCAACCCCGCGGCCTTGCGCCGCGCGAGGCGCCCGCGGGCGGGCGGCGCAGCGCGGGTGCCGCCCCGGGCGTGCAACCGCGCCGCCTTGCGCCGCGCGGGGCGCCTGTGGGCAGGCTGCGCCGCGCGGGTGCCGCGCGGGCGCCGCCCCGGGCGCGCAACCATGCGGCCTTGCGCCGCTCGGGGCGCCCGCGGGCGGGAGCATACGACGCGGGCGCCGCCCCGGGCGCACGCCGCGCGGCCTTGCGCCGCGCGGGGCACCCGCGGGGCAGGCGGGCGTCGCGCGGGCGCCACCTGTGGATGCACACCGCGCGGTTTTAGGCCGTGCGGGGAATTCGCGGGCGGCAGCGTCCACGCAGGGTCCCGTCAGGTGTCGTAATTGTGCAGTTTTTGGGTTTTTCATCGCGGGGGATAGTTTTGGATTTCGGTTCCCATAGTGTTAGTGCGTCATATTATTGATCGTTATTCTTTTGGGGACTTCCTTAGGTCCGGGTGCGCATCGGGAGTGTGCGAAAGATCCAGCTGTCCAGTTTTCCCCGCAACCAGGTGGGCACCCTTGCAATAAGTGCAACGAGTGTATTAAGTGCACCATATCGTCGTAAAAGACTTAATAATCTGTCTAATAAAGTACATGAACTGTTAAACCTTTCGCATGAATATATATTGATCTTTCATTATTAAATTGTGGGGACTGAGGGTCGCGGTGCTTGATACACACCGACTTCGGCAAACCATGTTTTTGGATGCTGCACGTACACCGGCGGATTGGCCTCCGCATAGGTGTACTTTTCTGGAGAAGTGGTCTGAATTACCCGTGTACCCCACGTGTGTAGGGTGGGGACCTCTTCACGATAGCTAAACATGTCGCTCATGCATCGTGAAGGGGTAAAGGGCATCATAAATGTCACGTGGGGAGATCGTCGACTCCCTGACGTGAACTGTGTGATTTTACCCGTGGGGAGATCGTCTACTCCACGACGGGCGCTATGTGACTAAATCAAGTAATGTGGACTCATGAGATGGGAAAGCGAAAGGTTCTGGGGTAATCGGTTTGTTTTAAAATTATTGTCAAATGCTAATCATCTACTTTATTTGTCACTGACTTTACCCACTCCGTGACAGGTCTGATTAGGTGTAGTGGCCGGGATGGCGGTGAGACTGCGTCGAGAGGACCTTAGCCGTAGGAGGCTAGCTACGTTATCCATCTTGGGTTTACCTCATTTCTCTTTTAGCTTAACTCTTAGTTTAAGTTGCTTGAATGTGGATCATGTGGGTTGTTGGTTAGCCAATTAGTTAGCGCTGTGGATTTGATTTACTTTTATGCGGCATGGTTTATAACTAACAAAATGATTTCCAAAATGATTTCCAAACTAAGTGTCGTGTGGGCACAATCTTGGTAAACCCCTGGATTTATCCTTTCAAAAAGGTATGGCCGCTTTGGTGTGAATGTGTAAATGTTTTCAAAAACTGGGTGTCGTGTGGACACCATTTGCAAAACCCGTAGTTTAACTCTGGATATGATTGAATGAAATTACCTTCCCTTCCTTGTTCACTGTGATTGTGTGGTTAAAGAATGTTGTTGATGTTGTGTTGTAAATGTGACGTCGTGCATATACAAAGGAAACTCTGTCCGATTGAAGAGTGAATTTGTATATGTGGCGGGTCTGACACGCACTGGGGGAGGTCGATGCTTATACATAAAGAAAAAAATATATATACGCTTTTTCAGCTTATCTTTACCTAAAAACCCCCGGGGCGTGACAGATTAAATGGTATCAGAGAAAAACAACTTTAACCACAGTAGTCGGTGACCAACATCCACAGTGCATGATGCCACAAGCAAATTGAACATGAGATATCCACGATGTAGGTGCAGTAGATCGTGAGTGTACGGGGGAAAAAGTGACTTAATTTAGGTGCATCTGTAGGTTAAGGATTAGGCCTGTAACCTTAGGATTGACGCGTTTTCTTTGTTTACACAGATAACGACCGGGTATCGGTCATCAAGCGCTAATTTTTGAATGGACAGGATGGACCCCGCAGCCGCAGCGAATCGCCTGCTCCGCAACCAGCTGCGTGACGTGGCGGGGCAACTAATGACCCTCACCGAACGCCTGTGGGTACTGGCGCAAGACTTTGAGGGTATCGACCGCTTCCAGCACGGTGACAGGGTTGACACCTTTCGGGGAATGCCACCTGCAGATTTTCACACCTTCCATGAGGCGGTCAATTTGGCCATGCGAGCGGAGCAAGAACTAGCCGAAGCACGTGCTCGGCAGGGATACCCCGGGTTACATCGGGGTCAGAGATACCACTACCCCGGTCCGGCGGAGGACCCCTATCAGAAGGACCGGGTGACCAAACGCCGAAAGACAGAACAGGAATTCGGGCAAGCAATGAAGGGAGGACCCGGACCACTGGGGAAGTGGTGCAACATATGCGACGGGGTGCATCGAGTGACGAGCTGCCCCTGGAGACTCGACCACTGCTACCGGTGCGGCAAGCCGGGCCACACACGTTTCACATGCCTCCAGGAACCGGCTACCACCGCCCCGGCGCCGCAACCCGGCAAACCAGAGAAAGCTGCCACCCCCGCCCCGCAAGGGGGCCCCAATCCAAGGAGCCGGGCAAATCAACGCCCGAAGAAAGTGCAGAAAGACGGGCCAGTGCCGACGGGAGGCCCGAAACCTCTACAGGAACCCTGCGTTATCTGCGGGAAGGCGCACCAAGTGACGAGATGCCTTTAGAAGTACTCCCATTGCAATAAATGCGGCAAGCCGGACCACACCCGCGCCTCATGCCCCCAAGCACTAGCCACTACTACCACGACGCCGCAGCCTGAAGGACGAGAGGACACGGCAGTCCTCGCTCCACAGGAGGACCTACTCGGCGGACAACACACGACGGATTCGTACGACACCAAGTCCCTACCCAACCACGCCGTACGCCGCTGGCCTAAGGATTGTGGACGGACTCCCCGATTTGCCACGATAGAAGACGCGATGTCTCAGAACAAGTGATAGCAGGTAACTTCAGTTCCCTCTCTATTTAGGAACACCGGTTTCACCTAAGCTTTCCGCCCTCCTCCGACTCTCTCCCTCTTTCTTGTCTCTTCCCTTCCCTGCTCCCTGACGTGCCTAGTGCGGAATGGGAGGAGAAATCCTTAGGTATTAGTCGTACCCTCCCCGGCCTTTGTGCGCGGGCAGGTTTCGGGGCATAAGAGACCCCTATCGTCTTAGTGAGAGTTAAGGGTTAAATGGGCCCCACCCCTCACCTTACGAATAGCGGCCCGGGTGACCGATAGGTCGCGTGGGGCCGCAGTATAAGCTAGGTTCGACATCCCAGTCGTAAGGGAATTTTCGGATGAATTTCCGGCGGGACTCCCCGGGATGTCACCTGAACGAGGGGTCGATCTGCAGTCCGGCTATCATCAGCTAAGTTAGGGGCGAGGACATCCCCAAGACAGCTTTCCGGACACGCTACGACCAATACGAATTCACGGTAATGCCGTTCGGGCTCACCAATGCCCCAGCGGTATTTATGGACATGATGAACAGGGTGTTCAAACCCTTCTTAGATTTATTCGTAGTGGTCTTCATTGATGATATCCTCATCTACTCCCGTACGGATGAGGAACATGAGGAGAACCTACGTATAGTCCTTCAGACCCTCCGGGATCAGAAACTCTATGCCAAACTCAAAAAGTGTGAGTTTTGGCTCCGCGAGGTGGACTTTTTGGGACATGTTGTTTCGGCATCTGGAATTGCGGTAGACCCAAGGAAGATAGACTCGGTGACAGACTGGTCCCGACCGACAACAGTAACCGAGATTCGAAGCTTCCTCGGTCTGGCAGGGTATTACAGGCGTTTTGTGGAGGCCTTCTCCAAGATAGCCACTCCCCTGACTCAGCTGACCCGGAAAGGGGAGAAGTTTATCTAGACAAACCAATGCCAGAAGAGTTTTGAAGAACTCAAGGACAGATTGACGCGGGCCTCGGTTCTCGCCTTACCGGAACCTGGGGAAGACTATGAGGTTTATTGCGATGCATCGCGGAACGGCCTCGGAGGTGTGCTTATGCAACGGGGTAAGGTCATAGCCTATGCATCAAGACAACTAAAGGAGTACGAGAGAAATTATCCTGTGCACGACTTGGAGCTGGCGGCAGTCGTGTTTGTCCTCAAGTTGTGGAGATATTACTTGTACGGGACACACTGCGATGTGTATTCCGATCACCAGAGCCTCAAGTACCTCTTCACCCAGAAGGAGCTAAACTTGCGGCAAAGGCGGTGGCTCGAGCTACTGAAAGACTATGACTTGTCGATCCACTACCACCCGGGGAAGGCAAATGTGGTGGCCGATGCCTTGAGCCGCAAGGGGCAGACAAAAGGAGCAGGGGTAAGTGCTATTACCCAGCAGGACCGCCTGATTGCAGAATTTTCGCAATTGAGGCTAGAGGTGGTGCCAGCGGGTACGGTCGCACGACTCACGACCCTGGTGGTCAAACCCACCCTGCTAGACAGGATCTTGGAAGGACAGTCGAAAGATACCCAGTTACAACTTGTGCGAGCCAGAGTACCCTCAGACCAAGGGGGCGATTTCGCAATAGGCTCTGATGGCACAATACAATTCCGAGGACGAATCTGCGTGCCGGACCTACCGGAACTCAAAGAGGAGATTCTGAGGGAAGCGCATACTGCTCCCTACGCAGTGCACCCTGGGGGAACAAAGATGTACAAAGATATAAAGCAAACCTTCTGGTGGCCTAAATTGAAGGGAGACGTGACCCGATTCGTGGCACATTGCCTGGTGTGCCAACGAGTAAAGGCCGAACATCAACGCCCAGCAGGGAAGTTACAACCGCTGCCGGTGCCGGAATAGAAATGGGAGATGATTACGATGGATTTTGTGACCGGCTTCCCGAGATCGCCACAAGGACATGATGCGATTTTGGTCATAGTGGATCGTTTGACGAAATCGGCCCACTTCCTGCCCATACACACGACGTGGACTCGGGAACGACTGGCGCAAACATACATAAATGAGATAGTGAGGTTGCATGGAGTACTAGCGTCCATTACGTCAGACAGAGACACGCGATTTGTGTCGAACTTTTGGCAAAGGCTGCAACGAGCAATGGGAACCAAACTGCATTTCAGCACGACTTTTCACCCGCAGACTGACGGACAATCGGAACGGGTGATCCAAATCCTCGAAGACATGCTCCGGGCGTGTGTACTTGACTTGGGCGAAGGGTGGTCTCGGTACCTACCCCTGGTGGAATTCGCCTACAACAACAGTTACCAAGCCAGCATTCAAATGGCGCCATACGAGGCTCTATATGGGCGCCGCTGTCGGTCTCCAATATGCTGGGACGACTTGGGAGAGCGCACGTTTTTGGGCCCAGATTTAGTGGAGGAGACCGAGGCGAAGGTGCGTCTGATCAAACAACGGCTGCTGACCACCCAGAGCAGACAGAAAAGTTACGCGAACCATAGACGACGGGATTTGGAATTCATGGTGGGTGAGCACGCGTTGCTCCGAGTTTCGCCTTCAAAGGGGACCCGACGTTTCGGACTGAGGGGAAAGTTAAGTCCGAGGTACGTGGGACCGTTCGAGATCCTAGAACGCGTGGGCCCCGTGGCGTACCGGTTGGCCCTGCCGCCGAACCTCAATCGAGTCCACAACGTGTTTCACGTTTCAATGCTCCGGAAGTACCTCCCCGACCCCTCCCACGCCCTTGATGTATCCACGATCGAGTTACGAGAGGACTTAAGCGTCGAGGAGACGCTGGTGCGGATTTTGGCACGAGAAGATAAGAAATTGCGCAATCGGACCATCCCCTATGTAAAGGTCCAATGGAGCAACCACGAGGAAGGCGAAGCGACGTGGGAACTGGAATCGAAAATGAAGGAATGTTTTTCCGAGTTGTTTAGCGAGAGTTGTAATTAAGTTTCGAGGACGAAACTTCTTATAAAGTGTGAGTGGTCTAATGACACGACTTTTTAGTAATATTTTACCCTCCTTCTAATAAGGTACCCCTTTGAGTGAATGGAAATTATTGAGTTTCTGTAAGTCGGTCGGTGTGTTGCATGAGTATTTTTCTGTGGAAGAGCACGAAAAATGATGACCGACGGTGCAATCAGATCTGAAATTCGATGTAGGAATCTCCCGGAACAGGGTTTTAAGAGTTGCGGCGATTTAACGTGCATCGGAATCTGTGTAAAATATTCTGCACGTTTTTCGAGGAAAAGGTGGGTTTATCTCGTGCGATTAATTAGTTAGAGAATTTGTTATTCGGTTACGGGTATTACAAGGTGGGTTATCACGTAGGATTAATTAATTAAAGAATTAAATAATTGGTGACAGAAATTAAAAGGCGGGATTTATTTGTACGTACGAAAAGGGAAATCTCACTTTTCGCAAAAGGAGAAACCCTAGCCGGAGAGAACGAGGGAGAAAAAGAGAAGGAAAAGACGGAACCCTAACCGGAGGAGGAGAAAGAAGGAAAGAGGAAGGAGACAGAGGAATCCGATCACCCCGAACAACGTATCGGAATTAGAAGAGCGTTCGGTCGGCTTCCCCGTCGGAACTTTCGGTAAGTAGATTTCGTTTTGTTGCGTTATTGGGGTTTTTCGGTGTCTTCTTCGTATTTTCATCGCTGTCGCCGTCCCCGTCGTCATTGCCGACCCCGCCGCCGCCACCACCGCACGACCTAGGGCGCGGAGTGGGCGGGCGGACGACGCGCGGTGCCGCTAGGGCACCGCTCGGACGCGCGGACGATGCGCGGTGCCACTAGGGCACCGCGCGGACGAGCGGACTACGCCGGCGCCGCTAGGGTGCCGCTAGGGCGCCGCCCCGGGTGCGCAACCGCGCGGCCTTGCGCCGCGCGGGCGCCGCCAAGGGCGCGCAACCGCCGGCCTTGCGCCGCGCGGGGCGCCCGTGGGCGGGCTACGCCGCGCGGGCGCCGCCCCGGGCACGAAACCGCGCGGCCTTGCGCCGCGCGGGGCGCCCGCGAGCGGGCGCATACCGCACGGGCGCCGCCCCGGGCGCACGCCGCGCGGCCTTGCGCCGCCCCGGGGCACCCGCGGGGCAGGCGGGCGCCGCGGGGGCGCCACCCGCGGATGCACACCGTGCGGTTTCAGGCCGCGCGGGGCATTCGCGGGCGGCAGCGTCCGCGCAGGGACCCCGTCAGGTGTCGTAATTGTGCAGTTTTTGGGTTTTTCATCGCGGAGGATAGTTTTGGATTTTCGTTCCCATAGTGTTAGTGCGTCATATTATTGATCGTTTTTCTTTGGGGGACTTCCATAGGTCCGGGTGCGCAGCGGGAGTGTGCGAAAGATCCAGTTGTCCAGTTTTCCCCGCAACCAGGTGGGTACCCTTGCAATAAGTGCAATGAGTGCATTAAGTGCACCATATCACCGTAAAAGACTTAATAATCTGTCTAATAAAGTAGATGAACTGTTAAACCTTTAGCATGAATATATATTGATCTTTCATTATTAAATTGTGGCGACTGAGGGTCGCGGTGCTTGATACACGCCGACTTTGGCAAACCATGTTTTTGGATGCTGCTCGTACACCGGCGGATTGGCCTCCGCATAGGTGTACTTTTCCGGAGAAGTGGTCTGAATGACCCGTGTCCCCCACGTGTGTAGGGTGGGGACCTCTTCACGATAGCTAAACATGTCGCTCACGCATCGTGAAGGTGTAAAGGGCATCATAAATGTCACGCGGGGAGATCGTCGACTCCCTGACGGGAACTGTGTGATTTTACCCGTGGGGAGATCGTCTACTCCCCGACGGGCGCTATGTGACTAAATCAAGTAATGTGGACTCATGAGATGGGAAAGCGAAAGGTTCAGGGGTAATCGGTTTGTTTTAAAATTATTGTCAAATGCTAATCATCTACTTTATTTGTCACTGACTTTACCCACTCCGTGACAGGTCTGATTAGGTGTAGTAGCCGGGATGGCGGTGAGACTGCGTCGAGAGGACCTTAGCCGTAGAAGGCTAGCTACGTTATCCATCTTGGGTTTACCTCATTTCTCTTTTAGCTTAACTCTTAGTTTAAGTTGCTTGAATGTGGATCATGTGGGTTGTTGGATAGCCAATTAGTTAGCACTGTGGATTTGATTTACTTTTTTGCGGCATGGTTTATAACTAACAAAATGATTTTCAAAATGCTTTCCAAACTAAGTGTCGTGTGGGCACAATCTTGGTAAACCCCTGGATTTATCCTTTCAAAAAGTTATGTCCGCTTTGGTGTGAATGTGTAAATATTTTCAAAAACTGGGTGTCGTGTGGACACCGCTTGCAAAACCCGTAGTTTAACTCTGGATATGATTGAATGAAATTACCTTCCCTTCCCTGTTCACTGTGCTTGTGTCGTTAAAGAATGTTGTTGATGTTGTGTTGTAAATGTTACGCCGTGCATATACAAAGGAAACTCTGTCCGATTGAAAAGTGAATTTGTATATGTGGCGGGTCTGACACGCACTGGGGGAGGTCGATACTTATACATAAAGAAAAAAATATATATACGCTTTTTCCGCTTATCTTTACCTGAAAACCCCCGGGGCGTGACAGACGCGCGCTTCAGGTGGGTTGCTTCGTCTTCAAAACCGATGGACAGTTCATTAACTCTATTTAGTAGGGAACATGCATGATTTTGAGATGTATTAGGAAGCATGCTAGAAAGAGAAAATTGATACTCCTTGTGTTGCTATGTTGATCAGTGTTGATTTATTGCTCCCTAAATATGTTAAATTATTGTTATTATTGAAACTTGACCCAGCACCTTTTCATATGATGTATGTTCAACCAGACTAGTAGAAAACTCTCACTTGGGCTAGGTTTATTTATGCTTTAGACATCCACACTTTACATTCTATCCCTGGACATAGTGTTTTCCTCGCCCGGGTAGTGGGCCTAGTGGTCAGGATTTCTCTTAGTGTAGGATGCATGTTACACTCGTGCGTGGGGGCCGAGTGGAGTCTGGTAGACATAGCTAGTCTTGTATCTGTGGCGGGAGCCGTTTGGGTAAACGGTGGTCCCGAGTTGTCAAGTTCTTCGATTTATTTGTCGCCACTATGTTCGTGGCAGTGGTGTACCAGTGTTAGCAGGATCTTTTTGGACACACATGATTTCAGTAAACCAATATTTTTCTTCCAAACGTCGAAGGGTCGCCGGAGTCTGTTCTTGTCTGATTGGGCGAAGGCATTAGCACTTCGAGGTTTGGGAATAAAACTTGTTTTTTAACTGATTTTCCAAAATAGCTAAAATTCATAAAAATGGGTTTCCTTAATTCAAGATGGTTTTACAAAAAGAAACTACTTTTAGTCTTCACCCCACGTGGGACCGAGTGAAAAATTGTTTTCAGTAATAAATGTCACCTTTTCTGTAAACTTCTTCACCCGAGAGAGAGCTCGAATGATCTGGATTCTAAGGGTTGTCTTTTCCTTTGGGTCGAGAACAACGAGAGGCGTTGGGTTGACATGTTGAGTTTGCATGTTGAGTTGATGTCCTTTTTAGGGAGTCGTTGGGTTGACAGCGGTCCTGACCGTTCGAGTATTTTCCTGTTAATGAGTTGGAGAGGTGATTTGGGTACTGTCGATCTTGTCGATCGTGGATTTGGACTATAGCCTGCATGAGCCGCATTGAGCTCGACAGAGATGCGCAGATACTTTCCTTGGTGGGGTCGCGCCCCTAGAGTGCCACTCCGGAGTTGGGCCTGTTACTTTGCTATCGCGACTTGTCGACGCAATCCCCCTGGCTGGGCCAGTTTTGGCAGTCACGGACGCCCTACGTAAGTCCGGTCCTCCTTGGATGTAATGGCCGTAGGTGGGCGCAGGTTTGACTGGACCTTATGTGGTAGTTAGTGTAGATTGGGTGATTGTATTTGAGAGATAGTAGATGCATCATGTTTCCATCTGTATCACCCGTTGAGCATTTAGATAGAGGCATAGTAGCTGTAGAGTTACTTTCCAGCTCTTTTCCTTTCAGTATTGCATTTGTTACTTTATGCCTTTAGTAGACTTAGTGGGCAGACCGTTGGACTTGTTGGCGGTACCCACTGAGAACTACTGTGTGTGGGTTATGAATAATATGGATCTGAATAGGAGAAAAACCACCTAGAGGGGGGGTGAATGGGTGAAAACAATAAACACACCAAATCGTTGCGTAAAAAAGTAACCCAATGCGGAAAATAAATAAAGTACGTAAGATTTACGTGGAAAACTCCGTCATATGAGTAAAAAACCACGGGACCGATAACACGGCGAAATTCACTAAGATTAAACACGTACAAGATGATTTACCGTAACCCTACGTGTCACGCCCCGGGGGTTTAAACACGCGGAAGAATGGCCACCGTTGGCTCTCAAATTTGCCTATATATTTTTTTTGAAACTGCTCTCCCCCGGTGCGTGCCCAGATCCGCCGCATATACAAATTCACTCTGCAAACGGACAGAGTCTCCTTTGTATATGGACGGCGTCCTGACTACAATATTGTAATATCTTAACTTTTCGGGTGCCGTTGATAACCCCTGTCGTCTAATGTTAGTTGTAGGTGCCCTTTTTATCGACTTTTAGTGGGTTGTGCTTTGGGGCACGTTGTTATTTTTTGTGGATAGAGCTCAAAAAATGATGAACGGCGGTGCGATCAGATCTGAAATCGAACTTACGGATCTCCCGGAATAGGGGTTTGAAGCTCTCGGTGACCGTAAAGTGCACCGAGATTCGTGCACTGTAATTTGCACGATTTTTGAGGAAGTCTGAGTCAAATCTGGGCCTAGGGTTTGGGGGATATTTTTATTTATATAGCCCCTTTTAGCAGTAACCTCTCTTTTCCCTTTTCTTTTCTTTCGTGAACGTGAGCGGTGAGTGAGGATTTTTGAATTTCGAAAATCCGAATTTGGGGAGCGATCGAGAAAGGAGAAGGAAGAACGGGGGAATCCATCTTTCGGGGAGCTTTACGTTGGAGACGAGAGGGACGATCCTTGTTCCCCATTCCCGCAGGATCGGTAAGTGATCGTATGTTTTCCTCTTTGCAATTTCTGTAGGGTCGAGGATTTGGGTGATGGTCGTCGGGTGCCGCACGCCGTGTGGGTTTTGTGGTAACGGGAAGCCGCCGCCGCCATTGTTAAACGGGAGGCCGCCGCCGCCGTCATCATATCCACGGGGTCGTCGTCGCAGTTGCCGTGTTCGCGGGGTCACCACCGGAGCCGCGGGGGACGAAACAGGAGTCGTACTGTTCATCCCCGTACGGTTCACACCCGCGCGGTCTACCGGAGTGGCGTGCGCCCGGCGCACGTCCCACAGCCCGAAGGCGCGGAACCAAGCGCACGGGCACGTGCGCCAGCCCGGCCCGCCTATCGCGGTGCACGCCTCCAGCGTGCACCCGGTGCGCGTCGCCGCGGTCTGTGGGGGTGAGCCCGGCGCACAAGCGCGTGTGCCAGCCCGGCCCGCCTACCGCGGTGCACGCCTCCAGCGTGCACCTGGTGTGCGCCGCCGCAGCCTGGGAGGGTGAACCCGGTGCGCGCCTGTGCGTGCACCAGCCCGGCCTGATCCTCCTGGTGCACGCCCCCGGGTGAGCCCGGTCTGCACCGCTGCCTCCTCTGCGCTGTGGATCCGGTCCACGCCTGTAGAATACCGGGATTTCGAACGGCGCACGGACCTCGCAAGATGGCGTGGAGCGGAGGAAATTGTCACGAGCATGTTCCATATGTGTTTACAGATGAGTTCGGGTTGATTTGGATCTACGCGGAAGCCCCAGCTCGATTCGGAGTTTTCCGGGCTTTGTGCGCCGTTCGAGGACTGGATTTGGAAACTACCGACTTCACAGTAGAGTGCAGGAAATTTGGGTACACTTGGAACAGGTGTATTTTATGTTTACAGCGGAGTTCGGGAGGTTCCGGACTGACGCGGAGGACCCGAGGGCAAAAAGTGAGTTGGAACTGGTAGTTTTGGAGCCGGTTTTTGGATTGAGCACACTAACTCCACGGTTGAGCTTTTTGAGGAGAAAAAGCAGTGGACATGTGTATTTTCAGATTACAGCGGAGTTCGGGAGGTTCCGGATTGGTGCGGGGACCCCGAAGGCAAAAAGTGACTTGGAGTTGGCCTTAAAGGAGATTAATTAATTAATTTAATTAATTTGTAATCTTGTAGTTGTGGGGGGAAAAGAGAAAAGAACTGGATAAGGATTTGTGAAGTGGGATATTTTGCTTATAGGAGGGCATTTTAGTCTTTTTCTCTCCCTTGCCTTGCTGCCTCACCCACTTGCATTAATTAAGCTGCCTCCTTAATTAATAGCTAGCCACCTCATCTTCTCCTTCAAATGGAAATAGAGGCGTTAGTAGATAACAGAGGAAAAGAAAGAAAGGGAGAAAAGAAGGAGAAGAAGAAGAAAGAAAAAAAGGGAAAGTGAAGGGTTGGAGGAGCTTTGATGGTGAGGACTTCCAGCAAGGAGCCGCGGCGCCAAGCGGAGCGAAGCACGCGCGCGAAGAGCCTCTTTAAGGTATGTGCAGATTTTTGTTTCTTTAGAGGCTTCTTTTTTTGATCTTTATTGGTGGTTTTGCGTGTTGGGGTCTCGGTTGGTGCGGCGTGGGGACGCGCGCAGCGGGCGCCGCGCAAAGGCGTGCGTCGCGCCGCGGAGGCACGCGGCCGGGCGCCGCGCAACGCGTCATGGTGCTGCGCAGCAGGGCGCAGCGCATGCAGGCGCGCGCGGCTCGGAGGCTCGCAGCGCGTGCGGGCGCTGCGCTGCGGGCGCCAGGGCGCCGCGCAGCGCGGGCGCGTACCCGCGCAACTTGGGCGCGGGCGCACGCACCGGGCCTGGGCTCGCGCGCAGCTGCGCGAGCGGGCCCAGGCACCGCGCGGGGCTGACCAGGCACCGCGCGGGGCTGACCAGGCGCCGCGCGGCAGGCCTGGTGCCGCGCGGCTGGTGTCCTGGCGGCGCGCGGCTGGCACCGGTTGCCGCGCGGCTTTCGCCTGGGCAGCGCGCAGCGCGCGAGTACTGCGCGAGCGGCAGCGGCGCGCGCGGTTGCCGCGGCTGCTGTGTGCGGCCATCGGGCTAGCCGGGGGCCGTTTCCGGTGGGCAGTAAATGCGCACGCCGTTGCTATGGGTCGCCCGGGGGGGATCGCGTGGATGTTTTTTGGACCGTTTTTGACGCGGCTTTTGTCTCTTTGCTTTCACAGGACGGCGCCAATTGTGGCGGTTTTCGGCTTGGGGTCGCGCGGAGCTCGGATCAAGTGCGCGGTAGGTTGTTGACGGCTGTTGGCTCGAGGCAATGGAACAAGAAAGAGAAAGAATCTATATGTGGCAGGCTGTGAGTAAATGAACTTAATGTTTGTAAGGGTGGAGTGGTATAAGTGTATTAAGTGTTTGTGAAGTGCTGGTGCTGTTGTTGGTTTTTGTAAATATTCCATGTGAGCAGGGTGTGTGCTGGATGCTTGTGTGTATTGTGAGCATAGTGTTGTGTTGAAACTACCTGTGGAGTGTGGGTGTTTTAAGTAAATGGTGTATAGGTGAACATGGAATTTTTAATGTGAGCTGCTGGTGTGATGGACTTTAAGTGAACTATGGGCACTTGTTTAGTGCAGTTTTTGGTGCGTGGATTGGCCAGTCTTGGTTGCTTTCATCGCGCGGAGCCGAGGAATTTTCTTATTGCACGCGTGTTGTCTATTGGCCGTAGTGTGAGCCGGAGTGTGTGCAGATTTTTGTAGAGAACTCAAGAATTTTATTCGAACCTCCGGGGAATTTTTCCGGGTACACGACGGTGTGCGCGCGCGCGGCGCGTTTTTCGAGGTTTCGTCAGATTGAGGATTCGCCGCTTCACCGACTTCAGCAATGCCTACGGAAAGCGCTTCAGGTGGGTTGGAATTTCTCCAAAATGTATGGAATGCCCTTTAATGCTCCTGAATGCAATTTGATCATATTTATTATGCTATTTTCACTGTTTTACGTATGATAGTTGCCTGGAAATTTTTAGAAAATTATGTAGAACCCGAGATTATTTTTAGCAGACTCCTGATACCATATGACACTAGGTTTCATGTTTTGTTTGCATCCTATTTTAACCTGCACCGTTTTAAAAATTGAGAAAACCGTTTTTAAGGAAAAATCAGTGTTTTCGAAAGTGGTTTTTAACTTATGAATTCGCCAGAGGTATGGCATAGGTTCAGGGTGCTTCTGCCCTCGTGCCTGGGGGCCGAGGGGTCTCTTTTTGAGCTTTTGAGATGAGTATAGTGTCATTTGAGTTTTGAGCTTTGGAGGAGATTATTCTAGATCATGGGATGTGTTCTGATTTATTGGTGGAGGTGGTTCTCCCACCTAGCTTTGAGGATTTCGGGGTTTTGGCAAATCGAGTCGTGGAGGTTTCCCGACTTAGCCATGGGTTATGTATTATTAGATTGAGTCGTCGAGGTTTCTCCGACGTAGCTTGAGATCGTGTGGGCATTTCCTGATCGAGTCGAGGGGTCTTTCACCGACCGAGTTGTGCTTTTGAGCTCGTGATACCGATCTGTTTGATCGAGGATTATAGCCTGCTGAGCCTGGCATTTTATGCCAGTTATGAGATACTTGAGATACTTGAGTTCGCGGGGTCGCTCCCCGCGAGCTACGCTCCGGATGCAATGATGATACCGCGCCTGGTGAGGCTGCGATGTGATTACTGAGATAGTCCTTCAGGGACACCCTACGTAAGACCAAGTCCTGTTTGGGCGTAGTGGCAATAGATGAGCGCAGGCTTGATTGATCCAAAAAGTGGGACAGTCATTGCGATTGGGTGATTTGTGTGAGTGAGTTTCATTGCATGTTCATAGATGAGTTTTCCTTTGAGCATGATGATACATGTTAGCTGTAGTTTCTTTCCTGCTTACCCCTTTTATCTATCTATCTGCATACCTATCTGTTTTGCCTCTAGTAGATTTAGTGGGCATACCGTGGATATTGGGACGGTACCCACTGAGATCTGCCTTCTGCAGTAGGTCTCACACCCGCTGCGGTGACAGGTTGAGGCAGCTGTTCCGGCTTGGTTCGCGCGGAGACAGCAGATCGAGGTAAGGACGCGGCCGATTAGTTGGAGAGGTGATTTGGGTACTGTCGATCTTGTTGATCGTGGATTTGGACTATAGCCTGCATGAGCCGCATTGAGCTCGACAGAGATGCGCAGATACTTTCCTTGGTGGGGTCGCGCCCCTAGAGTGCCACTCCGGAGTTGGGCCTGTTACTTTGCTATCGCGACTTGTCGACGCAATCCCCCTGGCTGGGCCAGTTTTGGCAGTCACGAACGCCCTACGTAAGTCCGGTCCTCCTTGGATGTAACGGCCGTAGGTGGGCGCAGGTTTGACTGGACCTTATGTGGTAGTCTGTGTAGATTGGGTGATTGTATTTGAGAGATAGTAGATGCATCATGTTTCCATCTGTATCACCCCTTGAGCATTTAGATAGAGGCATAGTAGCTGTAGAGTTACTTTCCAGCTCTTTTCCTTTCAGTATTGCATTTGTTACTTTATGCCTTTGGTAGACTTAGTGGGCAGACTGTCGGACTTGTTGGCGGTACCCACTGAGAACTACTGTATGTGGGTTATGAATAATATGGATCTGAATAGGAGAAAAACCACCTAGAGGGGGGGTGAATGGGTGAAAACAATAAACACACCAAATCGTTGCGTAAAAAAGTAACCCAATGCGGAAAATAAATAAAGTACGTAAGATTTACGTGGAAAACTCCGTCATAGGAGTAAAAAACCACGGGACCGATAACACGACGAAATTCACTAAGATTAAACACGTACAAGATGATTTACCGTAACCCTACGTGTCATGCCCCGGGGGTTTAAACACGCGGAAGAATGGCCACCGTTGGCTCTCAAATTTGCCTATATATTTTTTTTGAAACTGCTCTCCCCCGGTGCGTGCCCAGATCCGCCGCATATACAAATTCACTCTGCAAATGGGCAGAGTCTCCTTTGTATATGCACGGCGTCCTGACTACAATATTGTAACATCTTAACTTTTCGGGTGCCGTTGATAACCCCTGTCGTGTAATGTTAGTTGTAGGTGCCCTTTTTATCGACTTTTAGTGGGTTGTGCTTTGGGGCACGTTGTTATTTTTCGTTGATAGAGCTCAAAAAATGATGAACGGCGGTGCGATCGGATCTGAAATCGGACTTACGGATCTCCCGGAATAGGGGTTTGAAGCTCTCGGTGACCGTAAAGTGCACCGAGATTCGTGCACTGTAATTTGCACGATTTTCGAGGAAGTCTGAGTCAAATTTGGGTCTAGGGTTTGGGGGATATTTTTATTTATATAGCCCCTTTTAGCAGTAACCTCTCTTTTCCTTTTTCTTTTCTTTCGTGAACGTGAGCGGTGAGTGAGGATTTTCGAATTTCGAAAATCCGAATTTGGGGAGCGATCGAGAAAGGAGAAGGAAGAACGGGGGAATCCATCTTTAGGGTAGCTTTACGTTGGAGACGAGAGGGACGATCCTTGTTCCCCTTTCCTGCAGGATCGGTAAGTGATCGTATGTTTTCCTCTTTGCAATTTGTGTAGGGTCGAGGATTTGGGTGATGGTCGTCGGGTGCCGCACGCCATGTGGGTTTTGTGGTAACGGGAAGCCGCCGCCGCCATTGTTAAACGAGAGGCCGCCGCCGCCGTCATCATATCCACGGGGTCGTCGTCGCAGTTGCCGTGTTCGCGGGGTCACCACCGGAGCCGCGGGGGACGAAACAGGAGTCGCACTGTTCATCCCCGTACGAATCACACCCGCGCGGTCCAGCGGAGTGGCGTGCGCCCGGCGCACGTCCCACAGCCCGGAGGCGCGGAACCAGGCGCACGGACGCGTGCGCCAGCCCGGCCCGCCTACCGCAGTGCACGCCTCCAGCGTGCACCCGGTGCGCGTCGCCGCGGTCTGTGGGGGTGAGCCCGGCGCACAAGCGCGTGCCCCAGCCCGGCCCGCCTACCGCGGTGCACGCCTCCAGCGTGCACCTGGTGTGCGCCGCCGCAGCCTGGAAGGGTGAACGCGGTGTGCGCCTGTGCGTGCACCAGCCCGGCCTGATCTTCCTGGTGCACGCCCCCGGGTGAGCCCGGTCTGCACCGCCGCCTCCTTTACGCTGTGGATCCGGTCCACGCCTGTAGAATACCGGGATTTCGGACGGCGCACCGACCTCGCAAGATGTTGTGGAGCGGAGGAAATTGTCACGAGCATGTTCCATATGTGTTTACAGATGAGTTTGGGTTGATTTGGATCTACGCGGAAGCCCCTGCTCGATACGGAGTTTTCCTGACTTTGTGCGCCGTTTGAGGACTGGATTTGGAAAATACCGACTTCACAGTAGAGTGCAGGAAATTCAGGTACACTTGGAACAGGTGTATTTTATGTTTACAGCGGAGTTCGGGAGGTTCCGGACTGACGCGGAGGACCCGAGGGCAAAAAGTGAGTTGGAACTGGCAGTTTTGGAGCCGGTTTTTGGACTGAGCACACCAACTCCACGGTTGAGCTTTTTGAGGAGAAAAAGCAGTGGACATGTGTATTTTCATATTACAGCGGAGTTCGGGAGGTTCAGGATTGGTGCGGGGACCCCGAAGGCAAAAAGTGACTTGGAGTTGGCCTTAAAGGAGATTAATTAATTAATTTAATTAATTTGGAATCTTTTAGTTGTGGGGGGAAAAGAGAAAAGAACTGGATAAGGATTTGTGAAGTGGGATATTTTGCTTATAGGAGGGCATTTTAGTCTTTTTCTCTCCCTTGCCTTGCTGCCTTACCCACCCGCATTAATTAAGCTGCCACCTTAATTAATTGCTAGCCACCTCATCTTCTCCTTCAAATGGAAATAGAGGAGTTAGTAGATAACAAAGGAAAAGAAAGAAAGGGAGAAAAGAAAGAGAAGAAGAAGAAAGAAAAAAAGGGAAAGTGAAGGGTTGGAGGAGCTTTGATGGTGAGGACTTCCTGCAAGGAGCCGCGGCGCCAAGCGGAGCGAAGCGCGCGCGCGAAGAGCCTCTTTAAGGTATGTGCAGTTTTTTGTTTCTTTAGAGGCTTCTTTTTTTTTTATCTTTATTGGTGGTTTTGGGTGTCGGGGTCTCGGTTGGTGCGGCATGGGGACGCGCGCAGCGGGCGCCGCGCAAAGGCGGGCGCCGCGCAAAGGCGGGCGCCGCGCTGCGGAGGCACGCGGCCGGGCGCCGCGCAGCGCGTCTTGGCGCTGCGCGGCAGGGCGCAGCGCACACAGGCGCGCGCAGCTGGGAGGCTCGCAGCGCGTGCGGGCGCTGCGCTGCGGGCGCCAGGGCGCCGCGCAGCGCGGGCGCGGACCCGCGCAACTTGGGCGCGGGCGCGCGCAGCTGGCTTGGGCACGCGCGCAGCTGCGCGGGCGGGCCCAGGCGCCGCACGGGGCTGGCCAGGCGCCTCGCGGCAGGCCAGGTGCCGCGCGGCTGGTGTCCTGGCGGCGCGCGGCAGGCACCAGTTGCCGCCCGGCTTTCGCCTGGGGAGCGCGCAGCGCGCGAGTACTACGCGAGCGGCAGCAGCGCGCGCGGTTGCCGCGGCTGCTGTGTGCGGCCATCGTGCTAGCGGGGGGCCGTTTCCGGTGGGCTGTAAACGCGCACGCCGTGGCTGTGGGTTGCCCGGGGGGGGTGTCACGCCCCGGGGTCGAACTGCGACCCGGGCTCGCCAACAGATCCGCCGTCTGTACGGAAACTGCCGTACAGACGAAGCGTCTAACCTGCAAAAGAGATCTATAGCTAACAAGTATCAGAGCTGAAAGGAAGCTGAAACACCAAGCGGTGAAAAGTCCAAGTACACCAGTCCACTAGCACCCAAAACATAAGTACAAAAGTGGAAACTAAAAAGTACAAGTGACACTAACACCGACACCACCGACTCGGGTAGGAGCTAGTCAGCCACGCCCTTACCTCGGTCAGAAAGCTCCGAACGAGCCAAACCTGGAACGGTCGCCTCAGGAACACCTGTCATCACAGCGGGTGTGAGATCTACTGCAACAGTCAGATCTCAGTGGGTACCAAAGCTAAACCCACGGTACACCCACTCAGTCTGCTGGAGACAAAAACACAGATAGATAGATAGATAGATAGATAGATAGATAGATAGATAACTGGAAATGAATCTATCGCTACATGTCTCAATGCAATGCTGGAAGTAAGTTCTCAGTCTCTCTCACTGGAGGCCTGGAAACTACGAACGTCTGCGCCCCCTACAGCCCTTATCAAACAAGAACATGCTGTAGGCTTAGGCGCCCATAGTTTCCGCCCCCGCACTGGGACTGCTAGAACTCTACAAGACACTAGAAGGCCACCTCAATCCCTTCTAGTAACCACCTAGTGACTCGGCCAGGGCATAACTATCTATCTGGTAACTCAGCCAGTGATATCTACACATCTGGTAACTCAGCCAGTGATTTATACCCATCTGGTAACTCTGCCAGTGGTATCTACTCATCTGGTAACTCAGCCAGTGATTTATACCCATCTGGTAACTCCGCCAGTGGTATCTACTCATCTGGTAACTCAGCCAGTGATTTCTACTCATCTGGTAACTCAGCCAGTGATTTATACCCATCTGGTAACTCCGCCAGTGGTATCTACTCATCTGGTAACTCAGCCAGTGATTTACACCCATCTGGTAGCTCTGCCAGTGGTATCTACTCATCTGGTAACTCAGCCAGTGATTTCTACTCATCTGGTAACTCAGCCAGTGATTTATACCCATCTTGTAACTCCGCCAGTGGTATCTACTCATCTGGTAACTCAGCCAGTGATTTACACCCATCTGGTAGCTCTGCCAGTGGTATCTACTCATCTGGTAACTCAGCCAGTGATTTATACCCATCTGGTAACTCTGCCAGTACAACTCGTATACTCTAACGATGCGACTAACACTCGTGTCCAAGTCGGAAACGACAACCCTCGACTTGCACGACTGTTCCGCAAATACCTGATAGTAAGGATACGATACCTTTGCATTCGGAAGCGTAAAGGGCATTCCGTAGTTCATTGGGAGAAACCAACCCACCTGCGATCAATCCGCGAAAACCGTGCGCCATACGGAGGTCCCGACGCGATCCCGCAGCTCCACGCGGCAAAACACGCACCACCGGCCACGTGAGAAGCTAACACAATGCCACAACTGCGAGACAAGAAGAGGGATCGGAATCAGAAAACATGCGGCTACAACCGCGCTCACAAAGGCGAGAAAAACCCATCCGGCGACGGGAAACGCCGCGCGTTGCGCGGAAAACCCATCGCGCACTCACGCCGCGGCGCGTCGCCGAGTCGCAGCCTGCGCGGCCAAAGCGGCGCAGCTGCACGGCCCCCAAAAACCCAGCCGCGCGGCGCTGACCCAGCCGCCCGCGCGGCGCCCAGCAGGCCCGCGCGGCACAAGGCCGCCCGCGCGGGGCCCCTGCAGGGCCGCGCGCCCACGGGCGCGGCCCGCAGGCCCGCGCGGCACAGGGCCGCCCGCGCGGGGCCCCTGCAGGGCCGCGCGCCCACGGGCGCGGCCCGCAGGCCCGCGCGGCACAGGGCCGCCCGCGCGGGGCCCCTGCAGGGCCGCGCGCCCACGGGCGCGGCCCGCAGGCCCGCGCGGCACAGGGCCGCCCGCGCGGGGCCCCTGCAGGGCCGCGCGCCCACGGGCGCGGCCCGCAGGCCCGCGCGGCACAGGGCCGCCCGCGCGGCACCTTGCAGTGCCGCGCGCACAGCGCGCGGCCTGCAAGGTCGCGCGGCACAGGGGATGCCCGCGCGGCACCCCTGCAGTGCCGCGCGCCCAGCGCGCGGCCTGCAGGGCCGCGCGGCCCCAAGGCCGCCCGCGCGGCACCTTGCAGTGCCGCACGCCCCGCGCGGCCTGCAAGGCCGCGCGGCACAGGGGCTGCCCGCGCGGCACCCCTGCAGGGTCGCGCGCCCCGCGCGGCCTGCCAGGCCGCGCGGCATAGGGGCTGCCCGCGCGGCACCCCTGCAGTGCCGCGCGCACAGCGCGTGGCCTGCAGGGCCGCGCAGCCCCAAGGCAGCCCGGCGCGCAGCGCGCAAGCGCCCCAGCGCACGGCCGCCGCCCCCCCGGTCACGCGCCGCCGAAAACGCGAGCGCGCGACTCGCGCAGCCTCGCCACAACCCGGACGACAAGTCCGCAAGGCTCCGCCCACGGGGAGAAGAAAAGAGAGAAAAGAATAAAATAAAATAAATCCAACCTCCTCGCGGCACGCCGGTCCTCGCTCGGCTCCCGTCCACGCTCGGAGAAGAAAACGCCCAAGAGTTGCTTCCTTCAAACCCATCATCTTCTTCTTCTTCTTCCCTTTCCTCTCTTTTTCTCTTTTTCCTTTTTCTTTCTTTCTTTCTCTTTTCCTTTGCTACAGAGGTGGAGGGGAGGGGTTTTTATAAAGCAAAGCTTTAAATAAAATTAATTAACTTAATTAACTTAATTCCAAAAAACCCAACTCCAACTCACTTTTTGCCCTCGGGCCCTCCGCCGCTGCCCGGAACCTCCCGAGCTCGCTGTAAATCAAAAGTACGCGTGTCCACAGCTTTTTCTCCTCAAAAAGCTCGTCCGTTGAGTCGGGGTGCTCAAATCAAATACCGGCTCCAAAATTGCCAGTTCCGACTCACTTTTTGCCTCCGGGTCTTCCGCATCAGTCCGGAACCTCCCGAACCTCGCTGTAAACTGAAAATACACCTGCTCCAAGTGTTTCCCAATTTTTCTGCAACCCATAGCGGTGTCGGCGCTTCCCGTACCAGTCACCTAACGCGTACAAAGCCCGAAACAAGCAGAGGCTTCCGCGGGGATCCAAATCAACCCGAACTCCTCTGTAAACACAAATGGGACACATCCAAGGCAAACTCCTCCGCACCACACCATCCTGCAAGGTCGGTGCGTTGTCCAAATCCCGGTGTTCTACAGGGGGTCGCGTGGATGTTTTTTGGACCATTTTTGACGCGGCTTTTGTCTATTTGCTTTCACAGAACGGCGCCAATTGTGGCGGTTTTCGGCTTGGGGTCGCGCGGAGCTCGGATCAAGTGCGCGGTTGGGTGTTGACGGCTGTTGGCTCGAGGAGGCACTGGAACGAGAAAGAGAAAGAATCTATATGTGGCAGGCTGTGAGTAAATGAACTTAATGTTTGTAACGGTGGAGTGTGGTATAAGTGTATTAAGTGTTTGTGAAGTGCTGGTGCTGTTGTTAGTTTTTGTAAATATTCTATGTGAGCAGGGTGTGTGCTGGATGCTTGTGTGTATTGTGAGCATAGTGTTGTGTTGAAGCTACCTGTGGAGTGTGGGTGTTTTAAGTAAATGGTGTATAGGTGAACATGGAATTTTTAATGTGAGCTGTTGGTGTGATGGACTTTAAGTGAACTATGGGCACTTGTTTAGATGAGTTTTCCTTTGAGCATGATGATACATGTTAGCTGTAGTTTCTTTCCTGCTTACCCCTTTTATCTATCTATCTGCATACCTATCTGTTTTGCCTCCAGTAGACTTAGTGGGCATACCGTGGATATTGGGACGGTACCCACTGAGATCTGCCTTCTGCAGTAGATCTCACACCCGCTGCGGTGACAGGTTGAGGCAGTTGTTCCGGCTTGGTTCGTGCGGAGACAGCAGATCGAGGTGAGGACGTGGCCGAGTAGTTCCTTACCAGCTTTTTAGTCTGAGGTAGATGTACCCCGCTAGTTTTATGATTCCATTTTTGTACTAAGAGGGTGAGGATTGTATTTTATTATTTCATTTGGAGGACCTGTACTGAGGATTTATGTATTAGTGGAGCTCATTTATTCCAGATTTTCAGTATTTATTCTTTGGCTTTTGATCTTTTTTTTTAGTCTCAGCTCTGATACATGTTGTAGTTTTAGATCTTCTTGCAGGGTAGACGCTTCGTCTGTGCGGTAGTTTCCGTACAGATGGCGGATCCGTTGGCGAGCCCAGGTCGCAGTTTCGACCCCGGGGCGTGACAACGCCTCTGCCGTGCACCAGCCCCTAGCCCGGAAGCCCGGTAACTCCGTTTTTGGCCCGTTTCGCCTCGTTTTTGAACATTTTCGACCGCGGCGATACTTTTAACAACGCTTCTTAATTGTAGTTCCGTTTAGGACAGAGTTTGGGAGTTACGGGTTTCGCAGGGGACAGTGTTAGCTTATTAATGTTTACCTTGGTGGACTTTCTAGGTCCGCGTGCCGATCGAGTGGGGTGCAGCGAGTCAACTTCTAGCGTACCGACCAAACGCTGTTCAGGTGGGTGTTCCTTCAAGCCCTAGCATTTATAAGATATGGTAAAGTTCGTGTATGCATGAATATAATGATATTTGACCTTATGATCTCATCTAACTCCTGTTTTCCATAAACATGTTATTAGCATGAATATAATGATATTGACCTTATGATCTCATCTAACTCTTGTTTTCCATAAGCATGTTATTACTAATATCTCTGGCGACTACGGGTCGCTCTGGGTACGACACATCCACTTACACATGTATGAGCCCAAGGTTTGCTTGCACGCACACCAGCGGTTTGGCCACCGTACTGGTGTATTTTTCCAGAAAAATGGCATGTCGGCCCGTGTACCCCACGACTAGTGGTGATGGGGACCTCTCACGGCTGCTCCCGCACCGCACGAGCGCCGTGGAGGGGTATAGGCAAATCACGAGAGGCATAAGCACAATGGATTGTTACTGGGACAAGTACGTATGTTTGTTTGTTACAGGAGCAGGAGCATATGTTTGATTGTACAGGAGCAGATGCACATGTTTGGCTCGTTACAGGGTACCGTGGCTCCCTTGAGAGGGAGTAAACATGGACACGCGGGTGGTTCGGTTTGCATTATCTTCAGTTTTCCCCAATTATCGCATATATATATATATATATATATTATTTACCCTGGTTTATGTTGCATCCTGGTAGTGTCACTGACTCCCCACTCTGTGACAGGTTGGTGGGCGCGGGCACGGGACGGATGTGAGGACGGTCTAGGAAGATGTTTCGTTTTTTTTTACATTTCTATCGAGTGATATTGCGAGGTTTTATTCATGTATATCTCTTTAGTTTTTCGTGCTATGTGTGTGGGTTCGTCTGTGCTCGTGTGGATGCTCAAACTACTGTAGTGACTCTGCGTGCTTGCATACTCTGTAGTTGACAGCCTATTTTCAAACTAGGAAAAATATTTGCGAAAATAGCTTTTAAAACAACGGGTGTTGTGTGGACACCGATTTGAAAACCTATGGATTTATCTTTTCTAAATAACGACGGCCGTGTTAAGTAGTTATAATACTCTCTCTTGCTTTTGTGATCGATGATTGTGGTTAAAGTGTGAACAAGATTACATGCGGGTTGGTATGCCTGTTTAAGTTGAGACTGCCGTGCATGTGCAAAGGACACCAGCTCTCGGGGTTGAGGAATTTGCACATGTGGCAGGTCTGCCGCGCACTGGGGGACAATGTAAAAGGAAAAAATTTTTAATATTCCACGTTTTCCACTCTACCGAAAAACCCCCGGGGCGTGACAAATATCCATACAACCATTCCTTTAACCACACTAGTTCAACAGTCGATTACAAACAACTACTTTTCCATAAATAATAAAGAGGCCGACTAACTTTGAAAGGATAAATCCACAAGTTTTAAAACGGTGCCCACACGACACCCATATTTTCAAAGCTATTTTCACAACCCATAAATCCACAGAGTTTTTAAAACAGTGCCCACACGACACCCATATTTTCAAAGCTATTTTCACAATCCATAAATCCACAGAGTTTTTAAAACGGTGCACACACGACACCCATATTTTCAAAATCGTTTTCACAATGTTTTCTGTTCCTTTTTCTTTGTAGTTTGAAAACGGCCAACCAAGAGGAGTAAAACGACTATCCATCCACAAGGTATGAAAAACATTCCAACATCCAGGTCGACCCCACAGGGGTATCGAAAACCACATAATAAGCTACTAACAGGCAATAAAATGAACAAAGAAAGAAGTAGTCAAAGTCTGCAGCCTCGAAGGGCCAAAAGATCGCTCGTGCAGCCTCACCGTCGCCCTAGCACTCACCCCTGGACGAACCTCTCACAGAGTGGGAAGTCAGTGACCAGAAAAATAAAGTACGAAAGCAATAAGGGCTATAAATAAGGCAAACCGCAGTAAAGCCAGAGCAACCGCCCTCCTCATCGTGCAATCGACAGTAAAAACCTTTTCCCTATACAATCCAAACCCGGGCACCTGCCCCGGCAACCACACCGAGCACCTACCTCGGCAAATCGCACCGAGCACCTGCCCCGGCACCACACTGAGCTCCTGCCTTGGCATCACTCCGAACACCCGCCTCGGCACCACCGCTCACACCCCCCACCCATGAGGGCCCCCATTACGTCACCCACACGTGGGGTACACGGGTCAACGTACCACTTTTTCAGAAAAACACACCCTCGCGGTGGCCAAACCGCTGGTGTGCGTGTCGCAATCTCGAGCCTCGTAACCAAGTATACATATAATAACTTTAACATGGTTAGTAATGAAAAACAGGTAATCACTTTATCTTACACCCTTACCCAAACATGCAATTACTCTAACTTACACCTTGTCCCACCTACAACAATGAGAAAGTACCCACCTCGAAGCAAGTCGAACGAAACACCTGGAACGTCCCGCGCTCTCGAACGATAATCGGACCTAAGGCAGGTTGCAAACCCTCTGGTTTGGCTGCTGGAGCAAAAGCCACTCGCCTTCGTCTTCTTAGAGCACGGATTGGCCGAGTTCACTTCCCACTCGGTCATTCTTCAAACTAAGGTGAGCACTGCCTTCCTTGAACCTCCAGAGGTGGGTAACACCTCAGCCGCGCAAGCTCGGAGCTCCCTGAGTCCCCCCAACTCGAGGAAGAAGGGGATAGTGCTTTAGAGGGCCATTAATGGCAACTCGTGATCGCGGCTGCATGGGTCGCATGCAAGGGGTTGGGAGGAAAGCTTAGGGTGCCAGAAAGCTTACCAGAGTCGGCCGGCGCCGGGGGAGCGACGGCGGCTTTGGGGCGGCATTGCTCGGCCAACACCAATAACTCGCAACCTAGGGCTTCCTCCCGCGCACTCCACACTAGACCAAAGCCCACCAACCTTTGTGGGTAGCCTTCTGGGGGCCAGCAGAGATTTCTGATCAAGTTGGTTCCCCCGCCGGAGCTCTGGAAGCGGCGCGCAAGAATCTCGGCCAAATTAGGGTTCCGGCGATCCCCATTTCGTCCGACGGCCATCCGGGGATCCTGGGACCACGGGGTCTGTCCTGGGTGCTCCCCGCAATGTCAGTAGGCGACTGCCAGGGTCCAGGTTGCAAGAAACCACAGAGGGAAGGCTCCTCCCCGGACTCAGGGAGGAAGAAAATAAGAAGAAGCTCCGGCGGGGTGCTTCACAGGCCGCATCCCATGGGGTCGAAGGCACCTTCAGAGGTGACTTGGATGAATCCGAAGCCTTCACGTTGCATTCCTCCCAACATGACCGCGAGTATGGCACCATGTTGCCTTCTCCGGCGAGGGAAGGCGGCGGCTGGCGGCGCAACCTTCGTGGAGAGCGTAGAGGATGCGAGGGGACTTCTCTGGTGGCGGCTGGGTAGAGGGGGTTCCGAGGCTAGGGCACCATGGGTCCCTCAAAGCTACCTAAAAGCATTTGCATAAAACGCTAAAAAGTCCCTCAACACTTGATATTAAATCCTAGGTCCACCACTGTACCACCATTTTGCACATAAGACTCTATCCACAAAGTTTGGATTTCAAATAACACATAAAACATAGGGTTTATATGCGAAATACGACAATTTTTGGCATATTTCACGCTTTTCGGGACGATCCGGTCGTCAAACTGAAAAACGGACACCACCACGACCTCCGGCTCGACGAAATCTATAAGGTAATGATTTTGGTTTGCCGTATTGGATCTCCTATAATTTTAAAATCCATCAAATATGGTAAGTAAAACAGTTCTGCACGCTTTACGATGTTTCCGGCTCGTCAAACGGAAATTTGGTCAACGCCACTGCGCTCAGAACGATAACACCATGCAAATCGACTACCTGGATCGTCAGATTCGGACTCCAGACAGTCGATCGGTCGACGTTTGCTAGCGAGGGAATTAAATCTGGGAGTTACTATTCAATTCACTATGCACTTAAGTTGTGGGTCCCACTAGTTTCCTTGCTAAGTTCAAGACGATCCGACCATTGGATCAGCAATTGGTCTAGACCATTTTCACTCGATTCGATGAGACGGTCGCACTGGAGACCTCAGATTTCCGAGATCAGAGTCAGATCGGAAAGGCGGAATTTGAGCTTCGGAAACTGTGCCATTTACACACCGGTATACAGACCACTAAAGTTAACTTTTGTTTCCTCACCCACAATCAGACATGAATTTTTACTCTTTAACAAACTCAAAATTCTCGAGTGTTACATCACTCACACCTTATAAGAAGTTTCGTCCTCGAAACTTAAATACACCAGGAATCCAATAAGTGGGGAAGGTGCCCAAACATGTCCGACTTGCGCTCCCAATTGGCTTCGCGCCCCTCTGATCCTCTCATTTCTCTCTGGCACTAGGAGAGGTTGCCGTTTACCCACCGGGCACTTATGTTTGGCCTTTATTCGATGACCAACCCAACAGCGAGCCACGAGTTGTGCTACATCCCTTGTCAATTTAAGCCACCAAAAATCTGCTGTTGATCCGTCCTGCTGCTTAATCGTAGTTACTGATAGGTTTCCCGTCTGACTCTTACAGCTCTAGGCATCGACTGCTCCACTTGTCTTTCCGAGGTGATCTTGATTAGACGAAACGCAGTCCTTGGGTTGCTTGGTCGTATAGGCCTTAACTTCGCGTTCTTTGAAGCTCTCCTGACATTTAGCCGTCCCAACAAGCCCACCTCGCGATGCCCAAACTCACACCTTTGGAGTTTGGCCTACACTCTCTGGTCCCTGAGAGTCTGCAAGGTCACTCGTAAACGCTCCTCGTCTGTAGGAGGGTCTGAAATTCTTGTTCATCATACCCATGAACACCACCGGGGCGTGCAAATATCCACCCCCGAAGCAATGACGCGTAAAACGCCCTATATCTCTTGGCGAAACTCGATGGTAGCCCTGGACGGAAAACTACCGGACTGAACCGCCCTAAGATTTCGGACTACCGACGGCTCAACCCACCCGGCAACCCTACCGTCCCGTCCCTCTTGATTGAAACTAACCTGAGTAAGCCTGCTCCTCAACTTGGAGTTCCCTGTTATGACGCCACTAGTTCGCAGACCACCTCTGATGGTGCTGAGCAGTCAGCAACCAAAGTCTCGCGATGCGTTGAGGTACCCCGGTCCTACCACCCAACCCGGACCGACGGGCCCTTAAATGCCCAAAACAACCCGACCACAAAGGGGGAAACCACACTAATACCCTCATGAAACTCCAGGATGTGCCAACCAAACCAGCCGGGTCACTGCCTACAAGTAATCCTCCTTTGAAACAACGAACCCACCCGTCACCCACACGGACCACCTCCACCCATCACCAACACGGGCCACTTCCACCCGTCACCAACACGGGTCACTTCCACCCGTCACCAACACGGGTCACTTCCACCCGTCACCAACACGGGTCACTAGCTCGGAGCATACCCACTATCCCGGCTTGTCCTCTCCGACTGTCCGTCCTACCGAGGCAACGGTCAAAACTAAAGCTAGGTTTCAGCTCTAAGACCTACCACAAGGTCTACTCCACAGAAAAAGCTGCATGCAGGGCATCCTAACCGAAAGTGACCAATACCAGCGCGCCATGTAGTCAACAACCCTCGTTGACTTACACTGCTTCACAATCAACAGACTCGCAACCCAAAATCCTCAAGGCTATGCCTTGGTCATGGGAAGCTGGCGACAAAACCCAAGAAGTACGGTCCTTCTTTCGTCCTGCACCGAAGGGGTGTGACACTCTGATTAACCCCTAACGCTCGGTCCTATACTGTTGCCCCTCCAAGCACCGAGCATTGAACCGAGCTGCATACCCCCAGACCAAACAGTCACACTCCCAACTAGGAGAATTCTAAGCTCAACGACCACTAAAACAAAGGCCTCCAGGCACCAAAGACTAGCCATTCGAAACCTACCCGATCAGAAAGAGGACCAGTAACGAAAGCGACGAGGGTAACCCTGCCACCAAACCGCCTAGGTTTACTAAGCGCACTCGAAGGATCACGCGCCAAACCACCAGTAAGACAACCTAACCGACCCTCTCGTGCATAACACAAGTACCCGATCCAGAGCTACACCACCACAACCCCCCTTAAAAGGGCTAAACCCCCAATAAGAGGTCGCCACATACGCACGCGTGTGCGAAGCGAGACACGGCCCCTCTAACCAAAATCGAGCCCAAACGAACCAGATTTACTAGCCCCGGTAGCCTCCTTTTTAACCTAAAGGAGCACCCCAAAACTCCACCACGACGATCTCTACAATCATCGCAGTGACCACAGTAAAAGCAGAACTTTGGTAGCAACCGTAGGGGAAGGATCCTCATTCCCACCCATACCTTGCCCAAGAAGCCAAAAAGAATCAGCCGACTATCTGCTGTGATCCGCTGTAACCTAACACCAGCAGACCTAAAAGGTACCAACTTAGACAAGAGGCTACCCGGTTGCCCACGACCGACAACCCAGTAGATACTCTAACAACCATCAGCAGATTACACTGCCACCAGTCACCGTGGCTACCGACGACCAGGACGTCGGTAGAGGAAGGGGTTCGGAAAACAAAAGCCGACACAACGATTCGCTGTGTTAGCAGCCGCACCGGGTGCATGAGCACCGTCGGCAGTCCCACCGTGTCCTGTGCCGATTGTTTAACCCATCGATTCCCAGCAACCCTCACGAACCTGGTGGCAGCCGGCCTCGACCCCCGACCTCCAAATCAACCCGACTACACTAGCTCAACACCCGAGCTAAACTGAGAAACAAAACTTAACAATCCCGCACTCTCGCATCTCTACGCACCTATACCCTGATCATTTCATTAGTTAGTAGCCAGTGGTAATGTGCTTCTGTGGATGTTGGACAGCAACTACTGTGGTTAAAGTTGTTTTTCTCTGATACCATCTTAATCTGTCACGCCCCGGGGGTTTAAACACGCGGAAGAATAGCCACCGTTGGCTCTCAAATTTGCCTATATATTTTTTTTGAAACTGCTCTCCCCCGGTGCGTGCCCAAACCCGCCGCATATACAAATTTACTCTGCAAACGGGCAGAGTCTCCTTTGTATATGTACGGCGTCCTGACTACAATATCCATACAACCATTCCTTTAACCACACTAGTTCAACAGTCGATTACAAACAACTACTTTTCCATAAATAATAAAGAGGCCGACTAACTTTGAAAGGATAAATCCACAAGTTTTAAAACGGTGCCCACACGACACCCATATTTTCAAAGCTATTTTCACAACCCATAAATCCACAGAGTTTTTAAAACGGTGCCCACACGACACCCATATTTTCAAAGCTATTTTCACAATCCATAAATCCACAGAGTTTTTAAAACGGTGCCCACACGACACCCATATTTTGAAAATCGTTTTCGCAATGTTTTATGTTCCTTTTTCTTTGTAGTTTGAAAGCGGCCAACCAAGAAGAGTAAAACGACTATCCATCCACAAGGTACGAAAAACATTCCAACATCCACGTCGACCCCACAGGGGTATCGAAAACCACATAATAAGCTACTAACAAGTAATAAAATAAACAAAAAAAGAAATAGTCAAAGTCTGCAGCCTCGAAGGGCCAAAAGGTCGCTCGTGCGGCCTCACCGTCGCCCTAGCACTCACCCCTGGACGAACCTGTCACAGAGTGGGAAGTCAGTGACTAGGAAAATAAAGTACGAAAGCAATAAGGGCTATAAATAAGGCAAACCGCAGTAAAGCCAGAGCAACCGCCCTCCTCATCGTGCAATCGACAGTAAAAACCTTTTCCCTGTACAATCCAAACCCGGGCACCTGCCCTGGCAACCACACCGAGCACCTACCTCGGCAAATCGCACCGAGCACCTGCCCCGGCACCACACCGAGCGCCTGCCTCGGCATCACTCCGAGCACCCGCCTCGGCACACCGATCACACCCCCCACCCATGAGGGCCCCCATTACGTCACCCACACGTGGGGTACACGGGTCAACGTACCACTTTTTCGCAAAAGCACACCCTCGCCGTGGCCAAACCGCTGGTGTGCGTGTAGCAATCTCAAGCCTCGTAACCAAGTATACATATAATAACTTTAACAGGGTTAGTAATGAAAAACAGGTAATCACTTTATCTTACACCCTTACCCAAACATGCAATTACTCTAACTTACACCTTGTCCCACCTACAACAACAAGAAAGTACCCACCTCGAAGCAAGTCAAACGAAACACCTGGAACGTCCCGCGCCCTCAAACGACAATCGGACCTAAGGCATGTTGCAAACCCTTTGGTTTGGCCGCTGGAGCAAAAGCCACTCGCCTTCGTCTTCTTGGTGCACGGATTGGCCGGGTTCACTTCCCACTCGGTCATTCTTCAAACTAAGGTGAGCACTGCCTTCCTTGAACCTCCAGAGGTGGGTAACACCTCAGCCGCGCAAGCTCGGAACTCCCTGAGTCCCCCCAACTCGAGGAAGAAGGAGATAGTGCTTTAGAGGGCCATTAATGGCAACTCGTGATCGAGGCTGCATTGGTCGCATGCAAGGGGTTGGGAGGAAAGCTTAGGGTGCCAGAAAGCTTACTAGAGTCGGCCAGCGCCGGAGGAGCGACGGCGGCTACGGGGCAGCGTTGCTCGGCCAACACCAAGAACCCGCAACCTTGGGCTTCCTCCCCCGCACACCACACTGCACCAAAGCCCACCAACCTTTGTGGGTAGCCTTCTGGGGGCCAGCAGAGATTTCTGATCAAGTTGGTTCCTCCGCCGAAGCTCCGGAAATGGCGCACAAGAATCTCGGCCAAATTAGGGTTCCAACGATCCCCACTTCGTCCGACGGCCATCCGGGGATCCTGGGACCTCGGGGTCTGTCCTGGGTGCTCCTCGCAATGTCAGTAGGCGACTGCCAGGGTCCGGGTTGCAAGAAACCAAGGAGGGAAGGCTCCACCCCGGACTCGGGGAGGAAGAAAAGGAGAAGAAGCTCCGGCGACGCACGGCGGATCTGGGCGCCGGTGCTTCACAGGCCGAGTCCCAAGGGGTCGAAGGCACATTCAGAGGTGACTTGGATGAATCCGAAGCCTTAACGTTGCATGCCTCCCAACATGACCGCGAGTAAGGCACCATGTTGCCTTCTCCGGCGAGGGAAGGCGGCGGCTGGCGGCGCAACCTTTGTGGAGAGCGTAGAGGATGCGAGGGGACTTCTCTGGTGGCGGCTGGGTAGAGGGGGTTCCGAGGCTAGGGCACCTCTGGTCCCTCAAAGCTACCTAAAAACAATTGCATAAAATGCTAAAAAGTCCCTCAACACTTGATATTAAATCCTAGGTCCACCACTGTACCACCATTTTGCACATAAGACTCTATCCACAAAGTTTGGATTACAAATAACACATAAAGCATAGGGTTTATATGCGAAATACGGCAATTTTTTGCATATTTCACTCTTTTCGGGACGATCCGGTCATCAAACTGAAAAACGAACACCACCCCGACGTCCGGCTCGACGAAATCTATAAGGTAGTGATTTTGGTTTGCCGCATTGGATCCCCTATAATTTTAAAATCCATCAAATATGGTAAATAAAATAGTTCTGCGCGCTTTACGATGCTTCCGGCTCATCAAACGGAAATTTGGTCAATGCCACTGCGCTCAGAACGATGACGCCATGCAAATCGACTACCTGGATCGTCAGATTCGGACTCCAGACAGTCGATCAGTCGACGTTGGCTAGCGAGGGAATTAAATCAGGGAGTTACTATTTAATTCACTATGCACTTAAGTCGTGGGTCCCACTAGTTTCCTTGCTAAGTTCAGGACGATCCGACCGTCGGATCAGCAATTGGTCTATACCATTTTCACTCGATTCGATGAGACGGTCGCATTGGAGACCTCAGATTTCTGAGATCAGACTCGGATCGGAAAGGCAGAATTTGAGCTTCGGAAAATGTGTCATTCGCACACCGGTATACAGACCACTAAAGTCAACTTTTGTTTCCTCACCCACAATCACACTTGAATTTTTACTCTTTAACAAACTCAAATTTCTCGAGTGTTACACTACGACTCAAACTTTTTCATACGCTCCTAGTTGATCTTCTCTGCTCGCTCCGAACGCTCCTCGAATCCACGATTTGCGTCCCAACGCCGAATCCACGACGTCCAACCGAATCCATGGTCTTCACCAATACGGCACGTCTCGATCACACGAACGCGCCTCGCTCCGAATCCACAAGAGCGGTAGTGTGACGCCCCACTTCCCAGGGGGTCACCCATCCTAGAACTACTCTAGCTCTAGCACGCTTAACTCTCATGTTCCTCTTGGATCTTGCTACCATCCAAAATGCTATAGCCGGGTTAGAGATTTAGTCCTATTATATCATTTATATATAGGACTAATCCAAATTCCGGGGGTGTCACATTCTTCCCCCCTTTAAGCCCTGACGTCCACGTCAGGCTCAAGCACACTCACAAGCACCAGGCGATGTGAGACTCGTCTCGCTAGCCTTAGCCGACCTTGTGAGGAGCTGCACTCCACTCACAACGGTCATTAGCCGGGGAGCCTCGCTCTACCCGCTATATAACCCTGGCTCAGCCGAGACTCATCTCACATTTCCGGCTGGTGAATGTCTCTGATACCAACTGTGACGCCCCACTTCCCAGGGGGTCACCCATCCTAGAACTACTCTAGATCTAGCACGCTTAACTCTCATGTTCCTCTTGGATCTTGCTACCATCCAAAATGCTATAGTCGGGTTAGAGATTTAGTCCTATTATATCATTTGTATATAGGACTAATCCAAATTCCGGGGGTGTCACAGGTAGCACCTTGAATCCACAAGGCAATGCGAATCCTCGCGTCGATTGTTGGGAAAATCGTTGTTTTGATTATTGGTAGTGATTCTCCGAATACATAGATCAACGATAGACAAGAAATACCATCAAAGTATTCTTCAATTTGATTCTACAAGAAATAGGAGTTTTGAAACCTAGAATCAAATTGAACAATATAAATGAAGAAACATGAATTTAATCGTGTTTTTCTTTCTTCTCTATATTTAGGGATTTTTTTTTTCTTAAAATTTTTTTTTTTCAAGAAATCAAAAATCACTTTTTACGATGAATAAGGAGTCTATTTATAGATTAGAGACCCTTGGAAAGAGATAAGCATCAAAAACTTCCAAAACATAATTTTTCCCGCACGGTAGTTCGGACTGGATTAAGTCTGATCCGGACTGTCATCAATTTTCAGAAAATTTTCTGAAAAACGTAGTTCGGGGTCCGGACTGACACAGGGGAGGTCCGGACTGTTCATGCAATTTTTGCAGAAATTAAGGTTCGGGGTCCGAACTGAAACAGGGGTGGTCCGGACTGGAAAAATTGCATTAACCAAACCATGTTCGGGGTCCGGACTGGACGTGGCTGGTCTGGATCCTAAACTTCCTAAAAGTCCAGATTTTGATTTTTATGCATCAAAACATATTCCAAGTGTTTCTAAACTACACAAATGTATTCAGATCACCAAAATTATTTAGTTAAACGTACCTGATCATTCTGAATCCATTTTTCTTGAGATTGATGTAATTGATCAACAATTCTTCATCTTCAATCTTTAAGACTTATACCACTTCATGAAATACGCCAAAACAAAATCCTTAACAATCTCCCCCTTTGGCGGTTTCGTGACAAAACAAAAATCCACTTAAAATTTCAAAAAGATATTTTTGTTGATATCACCATACAACAAAAATTTACATGTATGATCCAAATAAAAATGAATACAAGAGATAAACTCCTAAAACAAACTCTAGACTTAGACGTTTGTACTCTCTGCAAAAGAAATAATTCTTGACAAAAAAAATCATTAGATACCTCAAGAATTTAAACATTCAATAATCAATCAGAGAGATAGAGTTTATACTCACCATGACATTAATTATCAGATATGTATGAAATTTAGCAAACAAAGATTCACATATCCCTAATCATTAAAATCCAAATGTCATGTCAAAATAATTAACAAGTTAAAAAATATGTCAGTTATCAAGCAACTTGTTAGTAAAATTACATGCCCAAATAGTTAGTCAAATAGTTAGTCGGGGCATGATCAAGTTCAACTTAGAACTTACTTACCTTCATGTTCAAAGTTTTCAAAGTTCAAGTTCTCAAGTTCGGATGCCCAAAAACGGACACCCGGAAGTTTTCTACGCATTTTGGTGCATGGGGGAAGCCGTGGACCGGCCGGATGCTAGGTGGCGGCCTCTGATTGGCCGGCGCACGTGACGCGGTCCACAAAGAAGAAGCGCTGGTGCATGGACCGGGCGCAGGGGACACGTGGCGGCCCCGGATTCGCGGGCTCACGGGGCGCTGTCCACGGCGTCGAGCGGGATGGCGCATGTACCGGGGCAGGCCACGTGGCAGCCTGTGAGTGGCCGGCTCTGGTACACGCGGTCCACGCTTCAGGGGGAGCAGGCGGGGCAGGTGGGGGCAGGCGGGGGCGGGTGACCGCCGTACGCGGGGCGCCACATGGCACCCCACGTACTCTAGTTGGGCCATGCGGCGGATCCCGAGCGGCCCCGTACACGCTGTCCGCTGTTCAGGACACGTGTCGGGCGCTGGGCGATCCGGGCGTTGGTCGCGGGCCGGGTCGGGGGGCGGGTTCGGGCACTTTTGCCGCCAGAAACCCCCCGGGCGCCCAAAAATTGGGCCCGAAAGCCCAATAAAGTGTTTTTTTTGGGTTCTTTTAGTGTGGGCCTATAAATAGGCCACCCTCAACGGCCTTTAGGCCCTTTTCCCGAACTCCTCTGCCATTGTGCCCTTAATCAAACTTGTTCTTCATCTTGTGCTTCATCTTGCAAATGAGATTTGGAGTTTTTGGAGGGCACGGCATCGACGACTTCGGCATTTTGGTGCAGTGCGACGTTCTTTCTTTGGCGACCCATTTCAGTTGAGTTTCGGTCCACGAGGTCCACAGAGCTACTCCGAAGGAATTTTTGGACAATTTTTACGGCGTCGGTTTCACGAGAGGTACATCTACGTTTTTTGTGTGTTCCACTCCTCTCATATTTGAGTTTTTATAGGGGTTCCCGGTACATCTTTAAACCCCTATTATTGCTGGTGATTTTCTTGGGCAGCACAGGTTGTCGGATTTTTATCTCTGTGCCTGGTTATCGGATTTCGACATGTGAGGACTCGATTGACATCTACTCTTCGCGAGGATCGCCGACGTATTTTTATTGGAATTTTTGGAGATTATCTTGCTAGTGGTATTTAAGAATTTTGTGGACTGATTTTTACAGCAGCATGTGTTTGTGGGAATTTTTGTTTGTTGCAATGTTTGGACCATATCTTTGTACCCAGGAGGAGATTTTGGGTGTTCTTGGGCCCATTGGAATCGTGAGAATCCGAGGATTGTCCCCGTTCAGTTTCAGCCTATTTGGACTTTGGATTGACCCGCACTTTCAGGTGGGTTGCTTCGTCTTCAAAACCGGTGGACGGTTCATTAACTCTATGGTGTAGTGAACATACATGATTGTGAGATGTGTTAGGAAGCATGCTAGAGAGAGAGAGTTGATGCTCCTTGTGTTGCTATGATGATCATGTTGATTTATCGCTTCCTAATTATGTTAAATTAAATGTTATTATTAGAACTTGACCTAGCACCCTGTCATATGATGCATGTCAACCAGACTAGTAGAAAACTCCAACATGGGCTAGTTTATTTATGCTTTTAGACACTCCCACATATTTACTCTTTCACCTAGACTTAGAGTTTCCTCGCCCAGGTAGTGGGCCGAGTGGTCGGGTTGTCGTGGGATGCATGTTACACTCGTGCCTGGGGGCCGAGTGGAGTCTGGTTGCTGTGTTTAGATCAGTACTTGTTCTGGGACCCGTCTGAGTCGACGGTGGGTCCCGGCTGTGTGGATTTCCAGCCAGTGAGTGAGAGGTGAGATGTTGGTTATTGTCGATTTTGTTGATCGTGGATTTGGACTATAGCCTGCATGAGCCACATTGGAGCTCGACAGAGTTGCGCGGATACTTTCCTCGGTAGGGTCGCGCCGCTCGAGTGCCGCTCCGGAGCTAGGCCTGTTACTTTGCTATCACGACTTGTTGACGCAGTCCCTTTGGCTGGGCCCTTTTTGGGTAGTCAGGGACGCCCTACGTAAGTCCAGTCCTCCGTGGATGTAATGGCAGTAGGTAGGCGCAGGTTTGATTGGACCCTATGTGGCAGTCAGTGTAGATTGGGTGATTGTATATTTCAGAGATAGTAGATGCATCATGTTACATCTGTATCACCCCTTGAGCATTTAGATAGAGGTATAGTAGCTGTAGAGTTATTTCCAGCCTTTTCTTTCAGTGCTGCATTTATTACTTTATGCCTCTAGTAGACTTAGTGGGCGGACCGTCGGGCTTGTTGGCGGTACCCACTGAAAACTACGTGACGGTGTAGTTCTCACACCCATTGTTGGTGACTTCTCCAGGGACCTCTACTCCAGTTCCTGCTGCTCCTGTTGCTGATCCTGCTGACCGAGGTAAGGGAGTCACGAACTAGATCCCTACCAGTCTTCTTCTAGAGAGAGTACTTGTACCCCTTTTTGGTGATGTACTAGTACTGTCAGTGATTTTGGGATGTATCTTGTACTTTTTACTTTTGAGAGTTTTATTTTGGAGAGACTTATGTATTTGTGAGGACCTGACATGTACTATTTGGAGTTGTATATATTTATTTCAGTAGTTTACTTTTTCGCTCTGATATCTGTATAGTGGTTAGCATGATCTTTTGCAGGTTAGTCGCTTCGTCTATACGGGGCTTCCCGTATGGGCGGCGGATCTGTTGGTGGGCCCGGGTCGCAGTTTCGACGCTGAGGCGTGACAGATTAGAGTGGTATCAGAGCCTAGTATGTAGGTCATTGTGGACTTAGAAACCCTAGGCTTGTGGTTGGACCCTAGGATGACTCACGTGAGAGCCGTGATTTTTAGCGAGAGTCCTGATTGAGTTCTCAACTTGCCCAAGGGATGGGATGAGTGATTGACATGTCTTCTCTCGGTAAGCGGCTATGTTGGCTGCAGACAACATAGTGCAATAGGAAGGGGGACATGCCTTTGACTTTCGCTAGATTGGGTCGAGTGTTGTTTTGGGTTCTGATCGTTTTCTTATGTCTCAGGTGTAAGTGATGCCTCCGCGGCGCAGGATGCTGACGCGTTCGCAGCCATCTTCCTCTGAGTTCGAGCAGGAGGAGTCGGGATAGGGCCAGCAGAGTGAGGTACAGGAGCTTCGGGCTCAGATGGCCCAAATGTCGGAGGCTGTTCGGCGTCAGGAGGAGGCTTCCCGGCGTTAGAAGGAGGCAATGGATCAGATGATGCATATGTTTGAGCAGAGGGCACAGCCGGTCGTAGCACCCTTGGAGAGTTCCCCCGTACCTTCTTCGCCCGCTGTAGCACCCCCTGTTGTACCAGTGGCACCGGCAGACCCTATTGCGCCGGTTACCAGCAGACAGCCGTCCGGGTCGGCGGGACAGTTGACCCCCGCGGAGCAGCGAGAGGTGGTAGATTGTTTGCTGAGATTCAGCCAGTTTAACCCACCTCGTTTCTCTAGGCGGAGTTTGGAGCCTTGGGAGGCAGAGTCGTGGATCACGGCGATGGAGCGACATTTTGAGAGTTTGTTTATCGAGGAGCGGTTTCAGGTTCTTCTGGCGACGAACTTCTTGGAGCACAACGCCGAGGCCTGGTGGCGGCGAGTGCGACCTGTTGGTCCGCTTGGGACTCAGCTTCTTACCTCAGCGGAGTTCCGCATCTTACTTCTTGGAGCCTTCTTTCCGGAGAGTGTTAGGCAGAGGTTGGAGGAGGAGTTGAAGAATCTCCGACAGGGAGACCGTACCGTGCAGGCGTACATCACAGACTTCAACCGGTTGTTGACCAGTGTACCACACGCGGCCAGGGACGAAGGCGCATCGAATCTATATGTTTGAGCGAGGTTTGCGCCGAGACATTTATCAGTTCGTCCGTTCGCGCAGACTGCATGTTAAGGATTTTGTTTTGGCGTATTTCGTGAAGTGGTATAAGTCTTGAAGATTGAAGACGGAGAATTGTGGATCAATTACACCAATCTCAAGAAAAATGGATTCGGAATGATCAGGTACGTTTAACTAAACAATTTTGGTGATCCGAATATATTTGTGTAGTTTAGAAACACTTGGATAAGTTTTCAGTGCATAAAAATCAAAAACTGGACAAGTTGGATGTTCAGGATCCGGATCAGACCATTCCAGTCCGGATCCCGAACATAGTTTAGTTCATGCGGAATTCCAGTCCGAACCTCCCCTGTTTCAGTCCGGACCCCGAACTATGTGTTTGCTGAAATCGCATGAACAGTCCGGATCAGAAAATTCCAGTCCGTACCCCGAACTATTTTTTCAGGAAAATTGCTGAAAAACGACGACAGTCCGGATCATCCAAATCCAGTCCGGACCGCCGTGCGGAAAAAATTCTGTTAAGTCAGTTTTTGATGCTTATCTCTTTCCAAAGGTTTCTAACCTATAAATAAACCCTAATTTCATCTTTTAGAATACCCGAGAATTAATAGAAAAAATCGATCGGGAAAAATAATAGAAAAATCCACAAATATAGAGAAGAAAGGAAAACACGATTAAATTCATGTTTCTTCATCTATATTGTTCAATTTGATTCTAGGGTTTCACAACTCCTATTTCTTGTAGAATCAAATTGATGAATACTTAGATGGTATTTCTTGTCTATCTTTGATCTAAGTATTCGGAGGATCATCACCAACAATCAAAACAACGATTTTATCAAAAATCGGCGCGAGGATTCGCATGGCCTTGTGGATTCAAGGTGCTACCGCTCTCGTGGATTCGGAGCGAGACGTGTTCGTGTGATCGAGACGTGCCGCATTGGTGAAGATCGTGGATTCGGTTGGACGTCGTGGATTCGACGTTGAGCGTCGTGGATTCGGCGTTGGGACGCAAATCGTGGATTCGAGGAGCGTTCGGAGCGAGCGGAGAAGATCAACTAGGAGCGTATGTGTCACGCCCCGAGTCCGCCAATTTGTACGGTTCGGGCACGCCAACAGACCCGCCAATCGGGTTTGACCTTTCACTACCCGAAAGGAACGGTAACATCCATAATAACACAACAAGTGTATGCGGAAGCTCAATATCAGAGTACTAAAAATCACTACAAATTTAAAACTTTCATTCAGTAACAAACAGTTAATGCGGAAATGAAAACATACAAGAGTGAACCATGCATTAAATTTATTACACTTTACATCTCTGAACTTGCAAATAAAATTATTACAATTCTCTTACATAAATTCCTCACCATACAAGGTTCACTCAAGAAATATATAAATGGGATACCTCTGCTAGACCCTCTAGGTCTTTATGCTGCTGGGCCCTTGCCCCTGTCGTATGCCTCGCCGTCTGCATCTGAACCGTCGCTACCGCTGCATCCATACCTGAACCTGTGGGGAGGTCACCCAAGGGGTGTGAGAACTACGACAGAGTTCCCAGTGGGTTCGACCACCGAGAAAAACTGTCCTACACCACTTGGTCCAATGGAAGCAATAATAATAGTGCTAGGAAACTAAAATCCTCGATATCAAAATGCGGCTATACAAAATAATATATCACTACACTATCTGTGTATACTCATCGACCCAGCACTACTCTGTCTAGTCATACTAGGCTACTAAGCACCAACTCGGCCACTATGCCGCTGTATACAGGGTCAAACTAACCCGGCCATCCTGGCCACTCAATTTCCTTTTTATTCTTTAAATTTTGGTGCTTTAGTTCAAGTTAACCCTCAGAAATTCTTATCCGACAGGCCCCAGCCCGGTAGTCCTGCTACCATAAGATAAGATTTCTAAGGTTGCCGATAACACTCGCAAGTGTTACCCCGTCCTACGGAAGAAACGTCCCGAACGGGTCTCTACCCGGGAGAAGGGCACTGCCTGCAACTCCAACATGGGTCGCGTTTCACTCCGTAGTTCTGCCCGTTTTATCTTTATATTTTTTCTTTCTTTTCTTTTCTTTTTCTTTCTCTTTTTACTTTAGTTCTTAGCTTTTTTGCCTTTGAGCACTTGCTTTTCTTTCTTATTGGAGCTTATAGCTCCCTTTTTGCCACTGGCAAAATCTCTTTCTCTTTTCTTTGAGCATTTAGCTCTTTGCCTTCACTTTAAGCCTTTCGAAAGTACCTCGTCCGACGGGTCACTGCCGAGGGAGTCCTGCTCCACTTGACGAGTCTCAAATTCGAAGGCGTCATTTACATTCTCTTTATGCTTTTTGGCCACTTTTAGCTTGCTTTTAAACTTTGCCTTTTTACAACAATTTATCTCTTATCCTAGGTCTCACCTTAAGGATAACGAAGAGTCACTTGGACTCTTACTATTTCTTTTTCTGTTCTCTTTGTCTTAAGCAATTTGCTTGTCTTGCTTATTAATCACTTTTAGCTCTATCTTGAGCGATTTGCTTGTCTTGTTTATTAACCACTTTTTGCTCTACCTTGAGCGATTTGCTTGTCTTGCTTACTAAGCCACATTTAGCTTTCTCTTAAGCTCTAACTCTTTTATCCTAAGTTCTTTACTCTAGGATAATTTGGGTGTCTCTAACACCAATTTAGGTTGGAACATCATGTTCTCAATTCACAGCCCTTATGCTTCAATTACCCTTAAGGTTTGCACTATGTCACAAGGACACTAGTCGCTTTCAGTTTTATCAAACTTAGAGTTTATTAACCCTATTTCCATTGTCTTTTCCTTTCATGTCTCCACATTTGATCCTTTCCCTCTTTCCTTTATTTAACTCTATTTCCAATTTTCTTTTCCTTTCATGTCACCACACTTGATCATTTTCCATTTTTCTTTATTTAACTCGGATTGGAGTTAAACTAATTTATCCATTTATCCAGACGTTCTATGACTTTCTGGGGTTTTGGTTATTTAATTCTTTAACTTTGGGATCTAATCCCCTTTTTCCTGATTCCTCACTGAACCCTAGAGTTATACTAACTCTATTTTTCCTGTTCCATTCTGAACTTAGAGTTACACTGACTCTAACTTCCTGTCTGTGAGTTTAAACTCCTGTAGTTCACCTTAGGTTCCCTTTACCTAAGTTCCATATCACACTCATCCTAGAGTTCCTTGACTCTATGTTGATCACTCTATCCAGTGTCCTTAGGTTATCTCCTAAGACAATGCCACTCATCCATCCTAGGATAACTCCTAAGTTGACGTCACTCATCAAACGCCTACACTAGGTTTTCTCCTAGTCTTACTACCAACAAGTCCTGTTCCCTTATGTCACGTGATTCCTAGGGTTATACCCTAACATGATCACAATCATAAATAGCTAATCTTTTTCATGCATGTAATTATTTTCATTTCATTCATCAAATAGTAATTACTTCTACGTATGCATATTCATCATATATCTTTGGCAACCAACAGTTGCACTTTTCCCCTGTGTCCATTTGCACATGCACATCTATTCCTCTATCTCTGGCAACCAACAGTTGCACTTTTTCATCTGAATCCATCTACACAGGCAATCTTAATCATAATTACCTAACGCCTCTAACAGGCTACTATTATGCTTCGCAATCGAAAACCAAAGGAGCAAGGGGAGAGGTCACCCAATTTCGGCAGAATCCCCCACCTTGTGATGCCCCCATTTGCTTGTAGACACTTGCAATTGGTCTCCGCGCGATTCCACTTGTTTCCTCGAGCTTGCACGCAAAACGGTGCATATCCCTCGAGTCCGCACGCAAAACGGTGCACGTCCACCATACCTGCACATAAAACGGTGCACGTCATTAAAAATCCGCACGCAAAACGGTGTGCGCCATTTCAACCTGCACTCAAAATGGTGCACGACAACACAACCCGCATGCAAAACGGTGCATGTATCTCGAGTTTGCACGCAAAACGGAGCATGCTTCTCTTAAGGTTGCACGCAAAACGGTGCACGTCTTTTCTAACCCTACACGAGAAATGATGCACAATATTAGGGTCGGCACGCAAAACGGTGCGCGACAATATGACCTGCATGCGAAACGGTGTACGTACCTCGAATCTGCACACAAAACGGAGCACGTTTGACTGTAGAGTTGCACGCAAAACGGTACACATTTTTCCAGCCCTGCACGAAAAATGAAACGCAACGTCAGAGTCTGCACGCAAAACGGTGCCCGTTAGTCCAACCTGCATGCAAAACGGAGCACGTACCTCGTATTGGAACGCAAAATGGTGCACATTTTTCCAATCCTGCACTAAAAACGAGACGCAACGTCAGAGTCTGCACGCAAAACGGTGCCCGTTAGTCCAACCTGCACGCAAAACAGAGCACGTACCTCGTATTGGCACGCAAAACGGTGCATGTTCCTTTCTCAACGTTACACGCAAAACGGTGCATGTTTTTCGAGTTCGCATCCAAAACTGCACACATTCGCCGAATCCGCACACAAAATGGTGCACATCTCCCACGAGCTTGCACGCAAAACGAGGCGCGCCCAAAACGCCCGCGACACTCGCGCAGCAAAACGGCACAGGGAAAGTTGGGTCCCTAACACGCACGGGGGCATGGGGTCAAATTCAAAATCCAAAAGGAAACCTAAAAACTTTGCCAAAAATACCCCAAAAACGACACACGGGGCTTACCTCGATAACGCCATGACGTCCATCGCGTCCATTAGCCTCTTTGGAGCACCTTGCACGCTCCACGGAGTCCACGGCACGCTCGTGCGCCCTTGAAAACCCCGCCTCGAAGTCGCCCGCTCCTCTCCCGGTACGCTCGGGTGAAGTCAAAAAGTAGAAAAGAAGGAAAATGGGGCCATTCGGGCCTATATAGGCCGAATCCGGACTTTCGGGCGCAACTTTTCGGGCGCCCGAAAACTTCCGGGCGGCTACAGTAACCGTCCCGCCAAGATCCACGGGTCCATGCCATGCCAGCTAGGTGCTACGTCACCACCGCTCGACCAACCAGAGGACGACACGTGTCCCTGGACCCGTGCACCGCGACCACGGAACCGTGGCGGCCAATCAGCGGCCGCCACGTGGACCGCGCCCACGCCCGCGGTAGGTGCGTTGCGTCGCGTCAGCGCGTCACGTCGCGCTGACCGGCCAATGGGAGGCCGACACGTGCCACCCCCGCTGACACCGCGCCAGGGCCGCCGCGCCTTTCCGACGTGCTCCCGCTCCCTCGGTTGCAGCGTCCAATGAGGAGACGCCACGTGGCGTTCCCCACCTACCACGCGCGCCTCGGTCCGCGCGCCACAACACGCCGCGCGCTCTGCCATGCCTTGGGATTCGCGCCTGTGCCTCGAGATTCGCGCCCGTGCCTCAGGATCCGTGCCAACTACCTCGGGATCCGTGCCAACACGGGATTCGGGCGCTGCTACAGTAACTTTCGGGCGCACCTCTTTTGGACCGGGCTGCTACAGTGAACCGGGTGCGCTACAGTGCAGCCCGGTTCGCAGCAGCCCATAAAAGCCAGTTTGCTACAGTACTTTCCGAGCGCCCGGAACTCATTTTCGGGCGCCCGAAACTTGGGCCCACGCCCAGTTTCGCCCGTTTTCGTCCGTTCTCGCCCGTTTCTCGCCCGTTTTCGCTCAAATTTGCCGGGCAACCACAGTTTAACTTAATTTACCACATGGCACTTTAATTATTTAGTTTGGACCACATTTGGGTCACCAAAAGTCCCCCTGTATTCAATTTCGCTGGCAGAGCCCGTTCTCACTATCCGGGTGTCCGATCAACGCGAAACTTTTACTGCGGCCTTAAAACACATGTACAGAGTTCCCGTAATTTTTTTCGAAATTTTTGGAAACTGTGAATTTTCCACTTACAATCTGGGCCCACTTTCTCATGTAAGATTCAAGATCTCACATTCTAATCCCGATTTGGGCCCAATTCATTTCCAGGTCATCCTTTACTTTTCTAAACTCAGTAAAAAAAGTATTTCACACCATTTTTATTTACATTTATTTATATGCCAAAATTTGGTACGTTATAGTATGGAAAAGGTTGAGTCGTAGGGTTACGGTAAATCACCTTGTACGTGTTTAATCTTAGTGGATTTCGCCGTGTTATCGGTCCCGTGGTTTTTTACTCCTGTGACGGAGTTTCACACGTAAATCTTGCGTACTTTATTTATTTTCCGCATTGGGTTATTTTTTACGCAACGATTTGGTGTGTTTATTGTTTTCACCTATTCACCCCCCCTCTAGGTGGTTTTTCCCCTATTCAGATCCATATTATTCATAACCCACAAGTGGTATCAAAGCGGGAATAGGGTTGTAAACAATGGTAGAAGGTGGAAACATCAATAGACCACCGTTCTTCGATGGAACAAATTATGCATATTGGAAAGAACGCATGAGAGCGTTTTTAATTTCCATCGATGAACGGGTTTGGCAATCAATTGAGTTTGGATGGACAAATCCTACTGAGATTATTGTCGATGTTGTCACCATCAAACCTAGATCGAAATGGACTAAGGAAGAAATTGATGCATCTTCTTACAACGGCAAAGGAATTAACGCCTTCTTTAATGCTTTGTCGCAAACTGAGTTTTCTCGCGTCTCGGCATGTGAGACCGCGAAAAAAATCTGTGACACTCTACAAGTTACACATGAGGGTACAAGTTTAGTGAAGATTTAAAAACTACAAATGCTTACGAGCAAGTTTGACTCTATTCATATGGCAGGAAATGAATCGTTCACAGATTATTATACACGATTGTAAGATATCGTTAATACATGTGCTAACTTGGGAGAGAAAATTTCAGAATCTAAAGTTGTAAGAAAGATTTTGAGAACTCTTCCTGAAAGAGTTCGCCCTAAGGTCGCAGCCATTGAAACAGTAAAACACCCGAACGAAATCAAGGTAGAAGAATTAGTTGGTGCACTTCAAACGTATGAAATGATTTTTCCTACTAACTACTCTTCTGGAAAACCTTCCTCTTCTTCTAAGTTTTCAGGTTTTGCATTGAAATCAACAAAGGAAGAAGACGCGGATTCATCCTCCTGAGACGCTGATGATAATCTATCTATGGAGGATTTCGAGAAACAACTTGCACTCTTGACGAGGAAATTTCGCCGAAGCTTTCAAAAGGGAAATTCAAGTAAATCCTCATCCTTCGCTAAGTCCAAGAAAGGCAAGGGATCTTCAAGCTTTAAGTCAAGAAAGCAAGAGGGTTCTTCAAAGGACAAGAAGAACTCTGTGGGACAAATTCAGTGCTTCAAATGCCGAGGTTATGGCCACATCTCAACGGAGTGTCCCAACAAGAATCCGTCAAAGAAGAAGGCTATGCAAGCCGTCACATGGGATGACACTTCTACCTCCAATGAGTCATCTTCCAGTGATGAGGATAACAACGCCACAGCATTCCACGCGTCCACAACTTCACCTTACATGTGCTTTTCAGTGACTTCCTCTGGTTCATTATCCAACTCCTTAAATGAAAAGAGTGCAACGGATGATGAACCAAGCGATTTCGAAGGTGAAGACTTTGCTTTTGCCTACCATAAATTATTGAGGGATTCAAAGAAATTGGCAAAGCAAAATAAAAGTTTGAGAAGAAGATTGCAGGATCTTGAAGAATAATCTAAAAAGGCAACTTCTATCTCAAACGCTCTTGAAGAGGAAAATGATAACTTGATCAAGATAAATGTTTCCCTTCGAGAGAAGAACGAGCATTTCGAGAAGGAGCACATCAAATTTGTGGATAAAGCTAATTACTTCTTGAAGCTCTACTCCGAGGCTCAACAAGAAAAATTGGAGATGACGAAGACCATACTCCATGTCACGCCCCGGGGTCGAAACTGCGACCCGGGCTCGCCAACAGATCCGCCACCTATGCCAAACCCGCATAGGCGAAGCGTCCTACCTGCAAAAAGAGCTACAGCTAACAGATATCAGAGCTAAAAGATAAAACTGCTGTAGAATAAAATCAACCACGGTACAACTGAAGATAAAACAACAAGGTCCATCTCCCAAAAATGATAATCATACATTAACCTCGAGTACAAAACTCATAGCTCAACAGGGAGATAACTCAAATAAAACATCAGTGTACAAGCTCTCAATACATCATATCCTCACTACAACAGTCTCTCAAAAGAGGAAATAAATACCAATCTACCGACTATACCGAAGATCTCCTCCAAAGGGGGTACCGCTACTCTCCAAAGATGGGTCTGGATCTAGCTCGCTACTCCCTCACCACGCACAGCAACCACAGAACGGCAACACCCGCCAAGACTCTGCAAAACAAAGAGGAGAAAGGACAAAAGGGGGAAAACCCCCAACGGGCGTGAGAACTACGCAAATAAGGGAGTTCTCAGTGGGTATCGCCACTAGGCCCGACGATCTGCTCACCAAGACTACTAGAGGCAACAGAAAACCGATGTAGTAAAACTGAAAGAAGAAGCTGGAAACACTCTACAGCTACCATGCCTCTATCCAAATGCTCCAATGGGGAAACTCTGATGAAGATATGCAACACTCGCACACGAGGTGCTCAACAGTCCCAATCGAGCTGACTGCCACATCGGGTCCAGTCAAACCTGCGCCCACCTACAACCACCTCCCGCTGACGGGCAGGAATTACGTAGGGCGTCCAAACGGACTAACTCGCTATTGAGTAGTGGCTCATGCAGGCTATAGTCATAATCCATGCTCTCTCTCTCAGAACGGATAGACTCAAGATGCTCAACCTCTCACACAATGGTCAAAGAACTCACCATGACCACGGGACCACCGTCAAACCCCGACGGTTCCCAACAATACTAGCACTGGTCTAAACACAGCTACTAGACTCCACTCGGTCCCCCAGGCACGAGTGTAACAAAAAGTATCTGCCTGAATAAACCCAATCGATAGACCAGTAATCACTGGTACTGCCTGCTCTGCTGCGACGGGTATGCCAGCCTACGCATAACACCGAAGCACAAGGAGTCCCCAGGACTCAAGAACCCTGCCTGGTGCCCGGCGCTCACATCGTGGAAAGCCTACTCCGGAGTGGCACTCGAGGGGAGCAACCCACACGAGTAAAGTATCACTGTATCAAGCATCACTGTATCGAGTATCTCTGTAACCACTGTCTCATAATAGCAGGACTGGATCAAGACTATGATCAAAGTGGGAAACTCCGTCCACTAACAAAACCCCGATCTGATGCAATAGTACTCAAAAAGTGGGAACCACCATCCACTAGAACAGATCTGATACCCAATCTGATGCAATAGTCAACATCCGGTCAACCGCCCAAAGTCCGCGGTCACCGCAATAACCCACAACCCACAATTGGGTAAATTAATCAAGATCCCGTCAACCGCCTACTATCCGCGGTTGCCGCAATAACCCACAATCCACAATTGGGTAAATTAATCAAGATCCGGTCAACCGCCTACTGTCCGCGGTTGCCGCAATAACCCACAATCCATCATCAAGCACACCCTGTCTCTGACCCTAAGGTCCCAGCTACACTATCCCAAACCTCTGCTCGAACCCGAGCAACATGACTCAAAAGTCTAAATAAAAAGGAGAAAGAAAGCAATCATGGTTTCTCCTAAGTCAAATTCCAATATGTAGTGCAGCAGTAAAAGATGGCCTAACTATATGTCCATACACATATGTCCATACAAGCATGCATTTGTCCTCAAGAAGAATAAAGAAAAATAAACCTCATGCCAAAATTATCAATGACCATACCTGTCCATAATTCTCAATCCATAATGGCTCCTCAGAGTAGAACCTGCACATAACTACATAATCCTATCCCAATGCATAAACCATCCTCATAAAAGGTTATGTGCTAATATGGCATGATAATTAATCATATAGGGTATCCTTGCCTTAGATAAGCTTCCACTAATCATCAACATGACTATTTGATTAATACCATTGTCATACTGTGAATAATTCACTTGCAATTTCCATAAAATCCTCATTGTTAAACTTACCGATCAATCCCAGCTATTGTACCATTCACCTGCATGCAATGCTATCATATGAAAATTTAGAGAACCGTCCACCGGTTCCGGGAATAAGGCACCCACCTGAAAAGCTGACTGTCCAAAGCCCAACAGCTGAAAACACCAAATAACTCTAATCCCTTGCTCCAATAAGTTCAGCACACCCGTAACACTCCTGGCACAATACAAAGTCCACTAATTACACTAGGCTCCCAAATATAGCACTTAAAACCACATACAACCTCGAATTCTGAACTGTTAAATTATCACCTGCAGATAGTGCCCAGAAAATTCCAATAAAAATATCACAGCAATCCTTGCATCGATAGCTTCGAAACGGTACCTTGCACGCCCAAATCGGAGTTCGGTAAGTCAAGATAAAAATTCGGCAAGGGGGTACACTCATACAAAAATCTGTATTAAAACTGTACACTGTTCACTGAGAAAACAGTAATTTTCACCTCTGATGAAATCTCAGAAAAATCCAAGAAAAATACGGGCGCGTTCCTTGCGATCTGTAGATGAAAAAGTTGTATAAGCTCGTTTCCGGCTGACGCTTGTGCGCAAAGATATGGCCAAAACACCTCGATGCTGTCCCACAAAGCCAAACAGAAAATGGGTCACAGTGTTGCCTCGGGATCCGTGCCAAAAACTCGCAACAGGAAAGCGCGATCAATATGAAAGATGAAGCCCTACCTCTTAGGAGTCTGTCGGCGCAAGAATCACAGAAAAAGGAGCTCGGGGTAGCCCAGGGAAGCCAAAACACTGCCGCTGCGCCGAAGAAGAACACAGGAATGCAACGTCGCGCCGCGCCGTAAAATCCAGAACCTCGGGATGCGTGCTCCTAAAATCGTAGAACTTGGCAGGAAGATCAAGAATTAAGAGTTGAACAAGTCTTCTTCAAGGTGCTCGGGCAGATGGTGCGTGGGCTGAGAGAAAAGAGCCAAAGAAGAGGGCTCGGGCTGCCTATTTATAGGCTGAGGGAAACAATTGGAAAAATTCCCATTGTGTCCCAATTCCGGGCGCCCGAAACTTTTCGGGCGCGCACAGTGCGGCCCGGCCCACAACTTTTCGGGCGCGCACAGTGCGGCCCGGTCCACCACACAGTCCAGTCCACTACTCCCCCGGGCCCCCACTGCACCCGGTGCACCTGCGCCCGCGAATGGCGACGCGACACGTGGCCCGGCAACCCGTGCACCACGCACGTCGCGCCGTGGACCGCGCACGTCGCGGCTGACCCGGGCCGTACGGCCACCTGCCCCGCCGTACGGCCACCTGCCCCGGTCACCCACTCCACCGGTTGCGTGGACCGGGAGCACAACACCGAACCAATCACCTCACGCCACGTGTCCACCCGGTCTACCGTGCACCCGGGCCCAATTTCAGTGGACCGCTCCCGCTGAACCGGCCAACCGGAGAGCGCCACGTGGCCCGCCCCCGGTGCACGACCCCCGCGGTGGACCGCGCGCCTGCCCGCGCGCTCAGCCGCCTGCCCGCGCCCTCAGCCGCCTGCCCGCGGCCGCCAAACGCCTGCCCGAGGCTGCGCCGCCGCCCGCCGACGCCGCCCGCCGCCGCCGGCCGCCGCCGGCGATCGCCGGAAATACTGTTCCGGCATGAACAGTACCCGCAAGCTCAAAAACAGTAAGTAAATAGCCCATCTTGACCGTTTTCGCGCGCTGATTCCAAATCCGGCGTCCATTTTGCCAAATTCCAATCCTATAATTTGCCGGAGGCTCCCGGAAAGGTATTTTTAATCCGAATTCCGCGTCGAGCCTAAATTTGATATCCACTCCTCGCGAAAACTGTTCTAAACATCCGATGGGGTCCCCCGATTACCTACGAGATCAATTTTAAGCCCTGAGTCCATCTCTTGTGTCCAAACTGGCGCGCGAACACCGCCGACATGCCACGTAGGCTTCCAGAAGCTGCTGGTCACACTGTAGAAGCCCTGCAAAGATCCGGGTCACCACACTCCAACTTAAGGAAGATTTGAAGCGATTCTCTTCTGGAAGGAGCAAGTTGGACAAGTTGCTTGGTCTCGGTCAAATGAATCGGTTGGGTCTTGGATACACTCGAACCAGCAAGAATCCAAGTTTGAGTGGAACAGTTTTTGTGCCCCAGTCGGTTTCTCCTCCGACGACGAAAATCACTGCATCCAACGTTAACAAGCCTACCTCATCTACTTCAGGTTCAACTTGCACAAAGGTATGTTTTCGTTGTGGTTTTGCAGGGCACATAAGACGAAATTGTAAGAATGGAGCCAAGCGATCAAATCAAGCGCTTCTTGCAACAACTACCATCAAGAACAAAGACCGGAATTCAAGAAGAAATCAACCAAAGATCAAGAACAATGGTAGTACACCCCACAAGACGACGTCATCATGGATTCCAAAGAAAAGTGATCAACCAAACAAGACGCGTTCTCCAAGGAGATCAACTTCACAATCATTGCCGACGTACTCCAAAACTCGTAAGGTTTGGGTGCGCAAAGGTGAACTCTTCCCTTGTCTTTAACTTTTCTGCGATTGAATGTGTTGTAACTTATGTAATTCATTAATTCATTTTGAAACGGGTTAGGTCAGAGAACAATTGCTATGTAGTTCCTGGTAAAACAAGTCAAAATTGTAACCTAGTGTCACTTGATAATGAAATACTTTGGCATGAAAGACTAGGTCACATAAACTTTAAGGAACTATCTAGAATATCTAACAAAGACATAGTTAGAGGTGTTCCTAAATTGAACTTCAAAAAAACCTTGTGTGTGGTGGTAATCAAAAGGGAAAACAAACTAGATCCATTCACTAGAATTTGAACCATGTAGGAACAAAACGGCTATTAGAATTATTGCATATGGATTTAATAGGGCCAACCCGTCAACCTAGTTTGGGTGGAAAATGGTATATTTTTCTTATGGTTGATGATTTCTCTAGATATTCTTGGGTAGAATTTTTGAAAGAGAAAGCGGATACTTTTGACTCTTTTCATGATATATGTCATCGTATTATGATTGAGAAAAATGAAAAGATTGTCCGTGTTCGCAGTGATAGAGGTGGAGAATTCATCAATTCAAAATTCATTGATTTTTGCTCTTCAAATGGCATAAAACATGAATTCTCTGCACCTTATACACCGCAGCAAAACGGTGTAGTCGAGCGCAAAAATAGAGTTGTTCAAGAGATGGCGCGTGTTATGCTTCATAGCCGGAAACTCCCTTTATATTTTTGGGCTGAAGCAATTAACACCGCGGTCTACGTGATCAATCACATCTATTTGCGCCCGGGTACATTGAATACCCCATATGAGCTATGGTTTAGTAGAAAACCAAATATCAAGTATTTTCGTATCTTCGGGAGTCGCTATTACATTTTACGCGATCGAGAAAATCTTAAAAAATTCAACTCTCGAAGTGATGAAGAAATTTTTATGGGTTATTCTATAAACAAGTAAAGAATATCGAGTATACAATCTTGAATCGAAGACGATGATAGAATCAATTAATGTTAAAGTAGATGAAGCTTCTCATTTGTCTTTTGATAAATCTACTATTGATATGTCTCTTGATGATGAATCTCCTGCTAATGAAATTGCATCTTTGCATGATAAGTCTTCTGAAAATTTTGATGCATCTCATGGTTCTTCTAGTTCATCTAATGTGCAGGAATCATCGCAATTACCCCCGAGTACTCCATTACCTCAAACGCTACGTATCTCCAAGGACCATCCTGAATCGAACATCATTGGAGATCCTCAAGAAGGAGTAAGAACTTGGAAACAATTGGAATGTGGAGTCGCATGCTACGTCTCCATGGTAGAACCAAGGAATATTGATGAAGCTCTTTAGGATGACTACTAGATAGAAGCTATGAAAGAAGAGCTTAATCAGTTTGAAAGGAACAAAGTCTGGGAATTAACGAAGCCCCCGAAGCAACAACATATAATCGGTACAAAATGGATTTTCAAGAATAAGAAAAATGAAGAAGGTACCGTTATTCGGAACAAAGCACGGTTAGTTGCTCAGGGCTATTCACAAGTTGAAGGTATAGACTTTGATGAAACTTTCGCCCCGGTAGCTCGTCTCGAGTCAATTCGTATACTATTTGCTATCGCTTGCCATTTTAAAATAAAACTTTTCCTAATGGACATTAAGAGCGCGTTTTTAAATGGTTTTCTAAATGAAGAAGTTTATGTTGCTCAACCGAAAGGTTTCATTGATCATAAACTTCCAAATCATGTTTCTCTATTGAAAAAGACTCTTTACAGTCTAAAACAAGCACCGCGAGCATGGTACGAAAGACTGACAAAGCACATTTTGGAAAAGGGCTATACTCGAGGGGGAGCCGATCGGACATTATTTGTGAAGCACTTTCAAGACAACTTCATTGTAGCACAAATCTATGTGGACGACATTGTGTTTGGTGCTACAAGGAATAATAATGCTTCAAAATTCGCCGAAACAATGGAAAGCGAATTTGAGATGTCCATGATGGGCGAGTTGACTTACTTTCTTGGATTGCAAGTTAAGCAAACTGAAGAGGGCATTTATTTGTGTCAATCCAAGTATGCGAAGGAGTTGGTCAAGAAATTTGGATTAGAAGATTCTAAAGACTTTCCGACTCCCAAGGGAACTAGCAATAAGGGACTTGGATGTGAATCTCACGGAGAAAAAGTAGACGAGAAGCTCTACCGAAGCATGATTGGAAGTCTACTTTACCTTACGGCTAGTCGCCTGGACATTGCCTTCAGTGTTGGAATTTGTTCGAGATATCAATCAGCACCGAAGGAAATTCACCTGAAAGCGGTGAAACGGATCATCCGATACATCAAAGGTACGTTGAATTTCGAAATTTGGTATCCTATGGGCACATCTCTCGACATAATAGGATATTTGGATGCCGATTTGGCTGGATCAGTGGATGATCGAAAGAGCATGAGTGGTGCATGCCTTTACCTTGGCCATTGTCTTGTTGCATGGCATAGTAAGAAGCAAAACTGCATTGCTCTCTCTACTGCCGAAGCCGAATACATTTCAGCGGGAAGTTGTGCAACTCAATTGATTTGGATGAAGAGTGTATTGAGTGACTTCCGCATCCCGGCGACTTCGGTTACAATACTTTGTGACAACACTAGTGCCATTAACATTTCAAAAAACCCTGTGTTGCACTGAAGAACAAAACACATAGAACTTAGATATTATTTTCTTAGAGAGCTAGTTGAATCAAGTACTTTACAAATTTCCTATGTTTCAACTGAAGATCAATTAGCCGATATTTTGACAAAACCTTTGGATCAAAAACGTTTTATTCATTTGCGAAAAGCAATAAGAATGCTTTCTTTGAAATAACAATTTTTGAACCATCGCTTAGGTTAGGTTTTGTTTTGTGTTTTGTATATAGAACATTAACTGAGCATTTGTTAAATTGACTTTAATTGCATCTTTTCTTGTTTAAAGAAATTTATTATAATTTGAATATCATTATAATTCATTTGATGCAATGATCATTTATATCAATTATTTCATCTTTAATTGATCAAAGTCAATTCCTCTCTCAATGATCTCTTGGTATAGTTTTTATCTTATTTGATAATTGAGTTAAGTATGAACATGAGATCAATGGTTGGTTGAGTACTTAATATTTTACATAATTGATAGCCAATTGAGGGGGAGTATTATTTAAAGTTTCATGCTCAAAAGATGTGAAAAGAGTTACATCCCTAGTGGAGTGTGAAAACTACCACCACATGGAGGAAAGAGCTACCACCTCGGTCGTCCAAGTACTGTGTGCAGCTACCACATGTTTATCAAAGCATGGTGCTTCTTGTTTATTAGATAAAATGCTTTTTGGAATACTAGATTTTGTCGAATTCCAAGGTTGGTATAAGGTGGGAATTCAAATTGAAAGATGCCCAAAGAGCCACTTCCCTAGATATATTGACTAGATACATTATCTAATTTATTTGGGATGTCAAACATCTATCGATCTTTGTGCCTTCATTTTCTTTATTCAATTGATGATTTGATAAACACGTTACTCATTAGATCGAGATTGATGTTTTGAACTTGCTCACCTTTAGAGGATATAACTTTTATAAATTTTCGTTTCATAATTTGAGTATTAATGATAGATTTAGCATAATCTATTTCTTTTTATGTGAAATGATACTTTTAGTTTAAAGTTGATATGCAAGAATGTTTACATACTTTTTTTGGATTTTCTGGAATTTTTACAAATTTTTCTGGAGAAAAAGTTGCAGGCAGTCCGGACTAGATGGACTCAGTCCGGATCCCAAACGATGGGATTTTTTCTGCGAGTAGCCGATCCGGATGAACTCCAACCCGATCCGGACCGCGGCTAGGTTTTAAAAGAAACGAATGGTCTTTTGATTTCTAATCTCTTCTAAACTTTTGTTTCTAACTCCCTAGACTTTCTCTCACTAGAATCAAGAGGGTTTTGGATCTTTTGCAATTGGTTTTCTCTCGATTCAAATAAGTTCTTTCGATCAAAACCTCTGTTCTTCACTGTTTTGCTATTGTTCTTCAAAACGTGAGTGGATTTCATGCTATGAATTCATTTTTAAACGGTTTTTGGTCAAATTTCATTTGAAATAAGAACTTTGGATACATTAGTTTTGTTTCTATGCCTTGTATTCATTTGATTAACGAGTTTTTGGGCTTCGATTTCTAAAAATTCGGTTTTAGGGCAAATTTTGGGAATTTTCGAAAATCATGTGATTGATCTATTTTTAAAATTCTTTTTGCAAAACTAACTTGATTGCTAGTCTATATACATGATAAGGATTGTTTGGCTAAGATTTTTCAAATTTTTGGAAATTAAACAATTTTTCTTGTTCTTTGAGTTCTTGCTCACAGGCGACTTCTTCAACATCCTCAACCAAGATGATGTTTGGTTGGATAATAATAGCGCTAATTGTTGCCATGGTCAGCACGCGAGCGACGAACAAGCTCAAGAGAATGAAAAGAACTCAAGCTGAAGGGGAATATGTTTCTCTTGACGAGTCAGATACGGAATCAGAGGACTGGGATAAAGTCCTTGAGGAAACAGCAGCATTGGCTGCAGCAGCAGAAAAGGGGAAAGCCCCTGCTTCTTCGAAGGCGAAGACTCCGCCTACAGCTGCTGAAAATAGAAAAGCTCCAATGCAACAAACACCCTTGTCAATGAAGAGAAAGACTGTTGCAAAGAGGAAAGGAAGAGCTCGTGGAATAGAGATTGACGAGTCACTGGCAAGTGAGCCGCCTCCATGTGCTTTTGTTCACATTAGCACAGAAAGGATGAAAGATTTTGAGAAACGAGAATGTATCGGTGAGAGACATGTAAATGTTGCAGCTCTCAGGGAACGCTCTGCAGCGTTTGGAACCCTGTTTGATCAAGCACGACTTGCACAAATCTGCAAGTTTTCGGAAACTTCAGGATATTGTCTTCATCTTGTGAGGGTGTTTTACTTGTCTGCTACGCAACTTCAAGATCATGAGGACGGACCCAAAGAATTTGTTACAATAGTTCGGAATGTCAACCTCAAGATTACGCCTCAACTGATTGGAGAAGTGCTGGGAATGAATGTAGAATACCCGGTTTTCGGATGGCGCACCAACCTCGCGAGATGGTGTGGTGGAGAGGAAATTGCCTCGAGCGTGTTCCATATGCGGTTACAGATGAGCTCGGGTTGGGTCGGATCGACGCGGGAGCCCCAGCTTGATTCGGGGTTTTTCGGGCTTTGTGCGCCGTTAGAGGACTGGCTTCGGGGAAGCCTCGACTTCACAGTGGAGTGTAGAAAATTTGGAAATACTTGGAACAGGTGTACTTTGTGATTACAGCGAAGTTCGGGAGGTTCCGGACTAACGCGGAGGACCCGAAGGCAAAAAGTGAGTTGGAGTTGGCAGTTTTGGAGCCGGTTTTTGGTTTGAGCGCACCGACTCCACGGTTGAGCTTTTTGAGGAGAAAAAAAGCTTTGAGCATGTGTATTTTCAAATTACAGCAGAGTTCGGGAGGTTCCGGACTGGTGCGGAGGCCCCGAGCGCAAAAAGTGAGTTGATGGGGCATTTAATGGATTATTTAATTATTTAAATTAATTAGTGGTTTATTTGGCTTTGGTCTGGAAAGAGAGAAGAATTAGTGAATGAGGGGAATTGAGTTAGTGGATATGGTTATTAGGTGGGTTAGATATTTTTTGTGTTGGAGCGTGTTATGTAACTGCCAGCACCACCACCACACACCTTAATTAGCATACCTTAGTTAGCACGCCACCTCACTCCTTCTTCCTCCTCTCTGAAACAGAGGATTTAGGAAGTAACAGAGGAAAAGAAAGCAAGGGAGAAAGAGAGAAAGGAAGATGAAGAAGAGGGAAAAAAATGGTGGAAAAGGGAGGAGATGGTTGAGAGGGGTTGCCGTGGACCATATGCTAGGGGCCGAGCGGAGCGTGCGCGCGTCGAGCGCGATCAAGGATTGTGCAGGATTTTTAGAGAGAGAGAGTGAGTAAGAGCTTAGTTTATTTTGGGTTTTTCTTGGTGAAGAGGATTTTATGTTGGGGTGTTGGTGGTGTGCATGGACTTGCTGTCCATGGGGTTGGTGTGCCGCGCCGCAAGCAGCGACAGCACGCCGAGGGGGCGCTACGGGCGCCGCGCAGCTGCTGCGCGCAGGGGGCGCGCGCAGCGGGTGCGCGCGGCTGGGGCGGCTTTGTCGGGCGCCGCTTAGCGCGCGGGCGCCGCACTGTGCGCGGGCGCGCGCTGCGGGTGTGCCTGGGCCGCGCGAGGCGGGTCAGGGCCCCGCGCGGCGGGCCCCTGTGCAGCGCGGCAGGGCCCCTCCGCCGCGCTGCGGGCCCAGGTTGCCGCGCAGCCGCAGCGGCAACGCCGCGCAGCAGTGGCAGCGGCAGCGGCGCAGCTGGGCTGCGCGCACCTGTGGGTGTACTGGGCGTTTTTCCGCACTATTTTCGCAGCTGGGCCTATTTTTTCGCCGGCGATCGTGCGTGACGGCCGGTTTTGATTGATTTTTTTCGTGGTTTTTCCCCTTTTACTCGCAGGACGTCCTCTTGTGGATGCTCGGATTTCGGCGATGTGCTATGCGGAGCCGAGTGGAGTGCGCAGCGTGGTGTTGGGATACTATAGCTTGACTGGTGGTTTGGAGCTTGGGGTTTCCTTAAGCTGTGAGTGTTTTGAGGGTGTTGTATTATTGTGGAGTGTACAGTGGGATGTTTTGAGGTGCAGATGGACTTAATGTTTGTAATGGTGGTTTGAATAGGTGAGCAATTATTTGTTAGTGAGCAGTTTTTTTATGTAAATTGGAAGTATGTAAATGGAGCTTGTATTTAATTGTAAGCTGTGATTTGTGGTGGACTTTTGATGAATGTAGTAGTGATTGGTTGTGGTGGGTACAGATGCAATTTGAGAGAGAGTAGGTGGATTTGAATTAATGGATTGTGTTTATGTGATCTTGATTTATTGTATGCATATGGAGCCTGGGCAGTGTGAAGTGTGTGCTGAGTATGTGGGTGTGTGTAGGTGAGCTTTTGGAGCTACTTGTGCTGCTGGGGGTGTATATGAGGTATATGAGTTGTTCTTGGGCTGTGACACTTTGGTGGTGTGTGTGGTGTCCTTGAGCTTTAGTATGCATCGAGTTTTGGCCGTGGAGTGAACCAGATGGTACATGGATTTTTGTGGGAACTTGGGGATTTATTGGTTACTTCCGAGAATTTTTCCGGGTTCGCGGCAGTGTGCGCGCGCGCGGCAGGATTTTCGAGGTTTCATCAGTTTGAGGATCCGGCACTTCACCGACTACAGCATTGCCTACGGAAAGCATTCCAGGTGGGTTGGAATTTCTCCAAAATTTATGGAATGCCCTTTAATGCTCCTGAATGCATTTTGATCATGTTTATCATGTTACTTTCACAGTTTTTAGATCAGATAGTTGCCTGGGAATTTTTAGAAAATTATTTAGAACCCTAGATTATTTTTAGTATACTCCTGTTATCATATGACACTAGGCCGCATGTTCTCTGGACATTATTTTTGCACCCTGATCGTTTTAAAAATCGAGAAAGCCCATTTTAAGAAAAAACATCATTTTCAAGGTAGTTTTTAAATTATGAGTTCGCCAGAGGTATGGCATTGATTCAGGGTGCATTAGACCTCGTGCTTGGGGGCCGAGGGGTCTCTTTTTTGAGTTTTGAGATGAATTATAGTGTCATTTGATATTTGAGCTTCCTTATGGGATAGTGAAATTACTCTAGATCATGGGTCGTATTCTGATTTAGTGGTGGAGGTGGTTCTCCCACTTACCTTCGAGGATTTTGGGGTTCCGGCAGATCGAGTCGTGGAAGTTTCCCGACTCAGCCCTGGTCGTGCATTATCAGATTGAGTCGTTGAGGGTTCTCCGACATAGCTGTGAGAGTGTTCGGGCTATTCGTGTTTGAGTCGAGGTTCTTTTCCGACTGAGTTGTGTTTTCGAGCTTTGGGATACCGATCTGTTTGATCGTGGATTATAGCCTGCATGTGCCGCATATTGAGACAGTGAGACAGATGTGATACTTGAGTTCGGTGGGGTCGCTCCCCTCGAGCTACGCCTCGGGTGCGATGATGATACCGAGCCTGACGAGGCTACTATGTGGATATGCACCTAGTTCATATACTAGTGGTCGCTTGATACCCCTGGTTGAGTTACCATGGGGTCACTTTTTGTGAGATTGAGATAGTCGGTTTAGGACGCCCCACGTAAATCCCGTCCTCTTGTGGATGCGTGGTAGTGGGCAGGCGCGTTCCTAGACGATAGGCGCAGGCTGGACTGAGCCAGTTTTGGCAGTCTTTGAGATTGGGTGTTATAAGCGGGTGGTTACATATTATGTTCTTAGATGGTTTTTCCTTTGAGCATTGATACTGAGGCATTTTAGCAGTAGCGAGAGTATGCATAGCATTTTTATGATAGAGTTTCCTTTTGAGCTTTATGTTTGAGACATATTAGCTGTAATTTTTCTTCAGCTTATTTATCTATCTATCTATCTATCTGCATATCTATCTATTTTGCCTCCAGTAGACTTAGTGGGCATATCGTGGATATTGGGACGGTACCCACTGAGATCTGCCTTCTGCAGTAGATCTCACACCCGCTGTGGTGACAGGTTGAGGCAGCTGTTCCGGCTTGGTTCGCGCGGAGACAGCAGATCGAGGTGAGGACACGGCCGATTAGTTCCTTACCAGCATTGAGAGTCTGAGGTAGATGTACCCGGTGTATTTTATGTTTCCACTTTTGTACTGGACATTCTATAAGAGTTTGTACCTTGAGGATTTGTGTACTAGTGGAGATTTTACTTTTCCAGATGTTCAGTTTTATTCTATAGCTTTTGGTTTTAGTTTCAGCTCTGATACATGTTTTTAGCTATAGATCTGACTTGCAGGGTAGACGCTTCGTCTGTGCGGTAGTTTCCGTACAGATGGCGGATCTGTTGGCGAGCCCGGGTCGCAGTTTCGACCCCGGGGCGTGACAGATTTAGGTGGTATCAGAGCCTAGGTGTATAGGTCGTTGAGGACTTAGAGACCCTAGGCTATTGGTTGGACAGTAGGATGACTGTCGTGAGAGACGAGACTTTAGCGAGAGTCCTGATTGAGTTTGTACCTCCCCCAGAGGATTGGGGCGAGTGATCTTACATGTTTATTCTCTAAAGTGGTTTTGTTGGTTGCAGACAACATAATGCTTTAGAATGGTTAACATGTTATAGACTTTCGCTTGATTGGGTCGAGAGAGTTTTGGTCCTAATGTTTGTTTTGTTGCAGTGGTTTTCGATGCTTCCGAGTCGCCGTGCAGCGGCGAGGGCGTGCTTGACCCTGGATGAGGAGCCCGAACAGCGGGAGGCTGAATAGACAGAGCAGAGTAAGGTCTGAGAGTTACGGGCCCAGGTAGCCCAGACGTTGAGGCGATGCAGCGCTAGGAAGAGAACATGGAGTGTGTGATGTACATGTATGAGCTGAGAGCATCTCCTGGGGTATCGCCAGTAGTACATCCGGCCGCGACATCGCCGACTTCGACCCAGATCGCACCGGGAGTGGTGCAGCAGCAGCGAGAGTTTTGTCGACCGGTGGTTGTACTTCATCCAGTTCCATCCCCTGCAGATTTCGGGATAGAGTTTGGAGCCTTGGGAGGCCGAGAACTGGATCGCTGCTATGGAAGAGTGGTTCGGGGGTTTGTTCATCCAGTAGAAGCATCAGGGCGCTTGGTTATGCACTTTTGGATAAGGACGCCGAGAGAGTTGGTGGCGTCGAGTTCGTCCTGTTGGACCATCGAGAGCGCAATTGATGTTCTGAGGCGAGTTTCTGCGACGGTTGAGCAGTGTATTCCCCCTTGCCGCCCAGGATGAGGTTTGGAGGTTGATCTGATTGAGAGGGGACTGCATCGGGATATCTATCTCTTTGTATATTCTCGGCAAGTGCCGACTTTAGATGCAGCGTTTGGGCATGCTCGATGGGTTGACCGAGGATCGGTGATCATGTCCAGGAGGGACGAAGACCGAGGGACCAGTTTCAGTGAGAGACGTCTAGCATTGTCGGATTTTGGGATAGGTGAGTGGATCGAGGCACCAGCTGTAGTGTCAGGATGAGTTTGTCACCTGAGGTGGGCTTCCTTATAGTCATTGGATCTAGAGCATTTAGATGCCGACACCGCTTGTGTATGATTCAGTGAAGCAGTGGTAGTTTCGCTTGGACCAGAGATGAGGCTGTTGGCTTGTGCACGTAAGGATCAGGTTCCAGATCACGAATAGCACATGAAAGAGTGTTGCCGGTCCTGCCCAGTGCTGTTAGGGCCTTGGTTTTGATCATCGAGATGTTGATATGAGGTTGGATAGGAATTGGTCATCCCAAATTATGCTATCCTAGATTGTCGAGAGAGAATAATGACCCTCCGTGGACCTGGTCAGGAGGAGTGTGTTTTTAGAGGAAGCTAGAGCACGACGAAGGTTAAGTCGTGAACGTATCGCTTTGCGAGCGACCGTTGAGGAGGTGCTTACGGCGGCACCGGGACTAAGGAATATCTTTATCGCCCGTGTAATCCCGGGTGAAAGTCTACCAGATCTGATATTGAAGCCGCTGCTTAGTGAGACCGAGATCGAGATAGTGTTTGACGTGGTTTTGGAAGCTGCGCCGACTATAGTAGCACCTATTGGAATATTACCTGCGAGACAGAGAGTGGAAGCTGATAGTGCAACTGCGGGATTTGATGGATCGAGAGGTATGTGTGACCCGGTACCACGTCGTGGGGATACGACAATGAGGATCCGAGAGGTTGATTTTGGACAGGATGCCATGCCATTGGTTCGCGGCTGTGATGCCACGTTGTGAGTACACAACGGTGAGAGTTCTTGGATAGTTCGAACGCAGACAGATTTGGATGATGTTTTGGCAGATGCCTTCGAGAGTTTGATAGCATTATGGAACCTTACAGCCGAGGGCTGAGCCCTAATAATGTTCAGAAACCAGTTGGTGCATTTTGAGCTTTTAGCGAGGTCAAGTGGATTGACTGAGGCCTTGCGGCGATTAGGATTTGAGGATTTGGGGAGTGTTCCAGTTGTGTTTGGACGGGTTGGTCGTAGTACCCGTCGTGGATATTAGGATTATTTCCGAAGTGACATGGAGCCTGGGAGCACTTAAGGATAGTGCTACCACTTCTAAGAGGGAAGAAGTTGTTTGCCAAGTTGTGAGAGTAGGCGTTTGACTGCAGAAGGTTTTGTTGTTAGGCCATATGATTTCAGCTGCAAGAGCGACTGAGGACCCAACGAAGAGTGATGCCGTTGGGAATTAGCCTAAGCCTATGATTGTGACTGAGGTCAAAAGTTTTGGACTAGGCAGGGCCAGTATAGCTTCGAGGAGTTAAAGCTGCATCGATTTGCATGATTCCCAATGATATAGAGAACATTGAGTTATTCTTAGACCCTTGAACCTGAAGTACTTGGTTACTTAGGAGGATTTTGATTGAGGCAACGCCGGTGGACCGAGTTATTGGAGCTATATGATCGATTAGTATATCATTATCCCGGCAAGGACTTTTGGTCAAAACGCCTAGGTTAGGCGAGGAGTGCAACCTTGGATTGAGGTGATCGAATCTCTGGATGCCTATTGGAGGCTTAGAGTTTGGTTTTGAGGACCTTATGTTGTGGAAGCCACTATCCGCAGGGTTGTTAGACACGATGTTTACGCGGGGAGTTTGGACCGCGAGTAATTGCCTGGCTGGAGGAACTGTATTTGATCCCTCGTATGTTTTGAATTTCACGTCTCTGGAGATGGACGAGGAATTAAGCTATTTGAAGCGACCGATGCAAATCATGCTTATGTGACAAATTTTGTCAAGATCTATCTTTGGTGAAGGTTCGGTATGGCCATCGTGATAAGTAAGAGCGACCACCTGACAGCCTGAGGATGAGTTGAGGATCTCCTATCCCCATTTAATTGAGACACCCTCCTGAGTTATGGATCTATTTTGGTTTCGAGGACGAAACCCTTTTAAGGAGGGGAGAGTGTAGAATACCGGGTTTTCGGATGGCGCACCGACCTCGCGAGATGGTGTGGTGGAGAGGAAATTGCCTCGAGCGTGTTCCATATGCGGTTACAGATGAGTTCGGGTTGGGTCGGATCGACGCGGGAGCAACAGCTTGATTCGGGGTTTTCCGGGCTTTGTGCGCCGTTAGAGGACTGGCTTCGGGGAAGCCTCGACTTCACAGTGGAGTGTAGAAAATTTGGAAAAACTTGGAACAGGTGTACTTTGTGATTACAGCGAAGTTCGGGAGGTTCCGGACTGATGCGGAGGACCCGAAGGTAAAAAGTGAGTTGGAGTTGGCAGTTTTGGAGCCGGTTTTTGGTTTGAGCGCACCGACTCCACGTTTGAGCTTTTTGAGGAGAAAAAAAGCTTTGAGCATGTGTATTTTCAGATTACAGCGGAGTTCGGGAGGTTCCGGACTGGTGCGGAGGCCCCAAGGGCAAAAAGTGAGTTGATGGGACATTTAATGGATTATTTAATTATTTAAATTAATTAGTGGTTTATTTGGCTTTGGTCTGGAGAGAGAGAAGAATTAGTGAATGAGGGGAATTGAGTTAGTGGATATGGATATTAGGTGGGTTAGATTTTTTTGTGTTGGAGCGTGTTATGTAACTGCCAGCACCACCACCACACACCTTAATTAGCATACCTTAATTAGCACGCCACCTCACTCCTTCCTCCTCTCTGAAACAGAGGATTTAGGAAGTAACAGAGGAAAAGAAAGCAAGGGAGAAAGAGAGAAAGAAAGATGAAGATGAGGGAAAAAAATGGTGGAAAAGGGAGGAGATGGTTGAGAGGGGTTGCCGTGGACCTTATGCTAGGGGCCGAGCGGAGCGTGCGCGCGTCGAGCGCGATCAAGGTATGTGCTGGATTTTTAGAGAGAGAGAGTGAGTAAGATCTTAGTTTATTTTGGGTTTTTCTTGGTGAAGAGGATTTGATTTTGGGGTGTTGGTGGTGTGCAAGGACTGGCTGTCCATGTGGTTGGTGTGCCGCTCCGCAAGCAGCGACAGCACGCCGAGGGGGCGCTACGGGCGCCGCGCAGCTGCTGCGCGCAGGGGGCGGGTGCAGCGGGTGCGCGCGGCTGTGGCGGCGTTGGCGGGTGCCGCTCAGCGCGCGGGCGCGCGCTAGCGGGCGCCGCACTGCGCGCGGGCGCGCCTGGGCCGCGCGAGGCGGGTCAGGGCCCCACGCAGCGGGCCCCTCTGCAGCGCGGCAGGGCCCCTGCGCCGCGCTGCTGGCCCAGGTTGCCGCGCAGCCACAGCGGCAACGCCGCGCTGCAGTGGCAGCGGCAGCGGCGCAGCTGGGCTGCGCGCACTTGTGGGTGTGCTGGGCGCTTTTTCGCGCTGTTTTTGCGGCTGGGCCTATTTTTTCGCCGGCGATCGTGCGTGACGGCCGGTTTTGATTGATTTTTTTCATGGTTTTTCCCCTTTTGCTCGCAGGACGTCCTCTTGTGGATGCTCGGATTTTGGCGAGGTGCTATGCGGAGCCGAGTGGAGTGCGCAGCGTGGCGTTGGGATACTGTAGCTTGACTGGTGGTTTGGAGCTTGGGGTTTCCTTAAGCTGTGAGTGTTTTGAGGGTGTTGTATTATTGTGGAGTGTACAGTGGGTTGTTTTGAGGTGCAGATGGACTTAATGTTTGTAATGGTGGATTGAATAGGTGAGCAATTATTTGTTAGTGAGCAGTTTTTTTATGTAAATTGGAAGTATGTAAATGGAGCTTGTATTTAATTGTAAGCTGTGATTTGTGGTGGACTTTTGATGAATGTAGTAGTGATTGGTTTTGGTGGGTAAAGATGATATTTGAGAGAGAGTAGGTGGATTTGAATTAATGGATTGTGTTTATGTGATCTTGATTTATTGTATGCATATGGAGCCTGGGCAGTGTGAAGTGTGTGCTGAGTATGTGGGTGTGTGTAGGTGAGCTTTTGGAGCTGCTTGTGCTGCTGGGGGTGTATATGAGGTATATGAGTTGTTCTTGGGCTGTGACACTTTGGTGGTGTGTGTGGTGTCCTTGAGCTTTAGTATGCATCGAGTTTTGGCCGTGGAGTGAACCAGAGGGTACATGGATTTTTGTGGGAACTTGGGGATTTATTGGTTACTTCCGGGAATTTTTCCGGGTTCACGGCAGTGTGTGCGCGCGCTGCACGATTTTAGAGGTTTCATCAGTTTGAGGATCCGGCTATTCACCGACTTCAGCATTGCCTACGGAAAGCATTCCAGGTGGGTTGGAATTTCTCCAAAATTTATGGAATGCCCTTTAATGCTCCTGAATGCATTTTGATCATGTTTATCATGTTACTTTCACAGTTTTTACATCTGATAGTTGCCTGGGAATTTTTAGAAATTATTTAGAACCCCAGATTATTTTTAGTATACTCCTGTTATCATATGACACTAGGCTGCATGTTCTCTGGACATTATTTTTGCACCCTGATCGTTTTAAAAATCGAGAAAGCCCGTTTTAAGGAAAAAGATCATTTTCAAGGTAGTTTTTAAATTATGAGTTCGCCAGAGGTATGGCATTGATTCAGGGTGCATTAGACCTCATGCCTGGGGGCCGAGGGGTCTTTTTTTTTGAGTTTTGAGATGAATTATAGTGTCATTTGATATTTGAGCTTCCTTATGGGATAGTGAAATTACTCTAGATCATGGGTCGTATTCTGATTTAGTGGTGGAGGTGGTTCTCCCACTTAGCTTCGAGGATTTTGGGGTTCCAGCAGATCGAATCATGGAAGTTTCCCGACTCAGCCCTGGTCGTGCATTATCAGATTGAGTCGTTGACGGTTCTCCGACATAGCTGTGAGAGTGTTCGGGCTATTCGTGTTTGAGTCGAGGTTCTTTTCCGACTGAGTTGTGTTTTCGAGCTTTGGGATACCGATCTGTTTGATCGTGGATTATAGCCTGCATGTGCCGCATATTGAGACAGTGAGACAGATGTGATACTTGAGTTCGCTAGGGTCGCTCCCCTCGAGCTACGCCCCGGGTGCGATGATGATACCGAGCCTGACGAGGCTACGATGTGGATATGCGCCTAGTTCATATACTAGTGGTCGCTTGATACCCCTGGCCGAGATACCATGGGGTCACCTTGTGTGAGATTGAGATAGTCGGTTTAGGACGCCCCACATAAATCCCGTCCTCTTGTGGATGCGTGGTAGTGGGCAGGCGCGTTTCTAGACGACAGGCGCAGGCTGGACTGAGCCAGTTTTGGCAGTCTTTGAGATTGGGTGTTATGAGCGGGTGGTTACATATTATGTTCTTAGATGGTTTTTCCTTTGAGCATTGATACTGTGGCATTTTAGCAGTAGCGAGAGTATGCATAGCATGTTTATGATAGAGTTTCCTTTTGAGCTTTATGTTTGAGACATATTATGTCACGCCCCGAGTCCGCCAATTTGTACGGTTCGGGCACGCCTACAGACCCGCCAATCGGGTAAGACCTTTTCCTACCCGAAAGGAACGGTAACATCCATAATAACACAACAAGTGTATGCGGAAGCTCAATATCAGAGTACTAAAATCACTACAAATTTAAAACTTTCATTCAACAACAATTAGTTAATGCGGAAATGAAAGCATACCAGAATGAACCATAACTTAAATTTATTACACTTTACATTTCTGAACTTGCAAATAAAATTATTACAATTCTTTTACATCATTTCCTCACCATACAAGGTTCACTCGAGAAATATAAAAATAGGATACCTCTGCTAGACCCTCTAGGTCTCTACGCTGCTGGGCCCTTGCCCATGTCGCATACCTCGCCGTCTGCCTCTGAACCGTCTCGTCCGCTGCATCCATACCCGCACCTGGGGGGGGGGGGTCACCCAAGGGGTGTGAGAACTCCTGACAGAGTTCCCAGTGGGTTCAACCACCGAGAAAAAGTGTCCTACACCACTTGGTCCAATGGAAGCAATAACAGTAGAGTGCTAGGAAACTAAATCCTCAATATCAAAATGCTACTATGTATATACTGGCCACTACACTATCTGTGTATACTCACCAATCGATCACTACTCTGTCTAGCCACACTAGGCAACTAACCACCAACTCGGCCACTAAGCCGCTGTATACTGGGTTACCCTAACCCGGCCACCTTGGCCACTCTCTGTTCTTATTATTCTTTACCCTATGGTGGTTTAATTTAAGTTAACCCTCAGAAATTCTTATCCAACGGGCCCCAGCCCGGTAGTCCTGCTACCATCAGATAAGATTTCTAAGGTTGCCGATAACACTCGCAAGTGTTACCCCGTCCTGCCGGGGGGACTTGTAATACGGGACACTGCCCGATAGGGTCACTGCCCAACTCTGACAAGAGTACTCTAGAACCTGTCATACGGGTCGCTGCCCGGGAGAGGGACCCTGTCCAACTCCGACAGTTGTACGTTCGCCCCCGGAGGTACGCCCATTTTATCTTTTTCTTTTCTTTTCTTTCTCTTTTCTTTTATTTCTCTTTTCTTTCTCTTTTACTTTAGCACTTGGCCTCTTTGCTCTTAACACTTGCTTTTCTGTCTTATACGAGCTTGTAGCCCACTTTTTGCCACTGGCAATCTCTTTCTTTAAGCATTTAGCTCTTTACTTTCACTTTTAGCCTTTCGAAAGTATCTCGTCCGACGGGTCACTGCCCAGGGAGTCCTGCTCCACAATGACGAGTCTCAAATTCGAAGGCGCCATTTACATTCTCGATATGCTCTTTTAGCCGCTTTTAGCTTGCTATTAAACTTTACCTTTTGCATTTATTACCTCTTATCCTAGGTCTTGACATAATGATAATTAGAGAGTCTCTTGGACTCTTAAACATTTCACCTTTATTTATTTAACTCAAATTGAAGTTAAAGTTATTGTCCATTTGCGCAGACACCCTATGACTTTCTAGGGTTATATTTGATCAACTCTTTAACCTTAGGATCTTATCCCACTTTCCTGATTCCTCATTGAATCCTAGAGTTAACTTAACTCTATTTTTCCTGTTCCACTATTAACTTAGAGTTACACTGACTCTAATTTCATGTTCCACTATTATCTTAGAGTTACATCGACTCTAATTTCCTGTTTTCCCCTTTCATGTCTCCACACTTGATCCATTTTTTTCCATTCTCTTAATTCCTTACCGAATCCTAGAGTCAACTTGACTCTATTTTTCTGTCTGTGAGTTTAAACTCTTCCAGCTCAACTTAGGTTCCCTTTACCTAAGTTCCATGTCATACTTGTCCTAGAGTTCCTTGACTCTATGCTGACCACTAGTTCACCTTAGGTTCTCTTTACCTAAGTTCCATGTCATACTTGTCCTAGAGTTCCTTGACTCTATGTTGATCACTAGTTCTCCTTAGGTTTCCTTTACCTAAGTTCCACGTCATATACATTCTAGAGTTCTCCGACTCTATGTTGATCACTCTATCCAGTGTCCTTAGGTTGTCACCTAAGACCATGCCACTCGTCCTCCCTAGGCTAACTCCTAAGTTGATGTCACTCGTCAAAACCCTATACTAGGTTTTCTCCTAGTCTTACTACCAACAAGTTCTGTTCCCCTATGTCACATGATTCCTAGGGTTATATCCTAACATGATCACAAACATTAATAGCTGATCTTTTCGTGCATGCAATTATTTTCATCTCATTCAACAAACAGTAATTACTTCTACGCATGCATATTCATCATATATCTCGGCAACCAACAGTTGCACTTTTCCTCTGTGTCCATTTGCACATGCACATCTATTCCTCTATCTCTGGCAACCAACAGTTGCACTTTTTCATCTGAATCCAACCACACAGGCAATTATAATCATAATTACCTAACGCCTCTAACAGGCTACTATCATGCTTCGAATCGAAAAGCAAGGGAGCAAGGGGAGAGGTCACCCAATTTTGGCAGAATCCCCCACCTTGTAGTGTACCCAATTGCTTGTAGACACTTGCAATTGGTCTCCACGCGATTCCACTTGTTTCCTCGAGCTTGCACGCAAAACGGTGCACCTCCCTCGAGTCCGCACGCAAAACGGTGCACGTCCTCCAAGCCTGCACGCAAAACGATGCGCATCACTAAAAACCCACACGCATAATGGTGCGCGCCACTTCAGCCGGCACGCAAAACGATGCGCGACAACACGATCTACACGCGAAACGGTGCACGTACCTCAAATCTGCACGCAAAACGGTGCACGTCTGACTGTGGGGTTGCACGCAAAATGGTGCATATTTTTTTCCTAGCCCTGCACGAAAACGATGCATAACATTAGGGTCGGCACGCAAAACTGTGCGCGTCAACACGAACTGCACGCGAAACGGTGCACGTACCTCAAATCTGCACGCAAAACGGTGCACGTCTGACTGTGGGGTTGCACGCAAAACGGTGCATATTTTTTTTTCATAGCCCTGCACGAAAACGATGCAAACATCAGAGTCTGCACGCAAAACGGTGCCCGTTAGTCCAACCTGCACGCAAAACGGAGCACATACCTTGTATTGGCACGCAAAATGGTGCACGTTCCATTTTCGACGTTGCACGCAAAACAATGCACGTTTTACGAGTTCGCGTCCAAAACTGCGCGCATTTGCCGAATCCGCACGCAAAACGGTGCATTTTTCTACAACTTGCACGCAAAACGAGACGCGCCAAAAATACCCGCGACAGTCTGTGCAGCAAGGGTACAGTAGAACTCAGTCCCTAACACGCAAAACGGCACGGGGTCAAATTTAATGTCCAAAAAGGAATCCTACAAATTGTGCCAAAAATACCGAAAGAAAACGACGAACGGAGCCTACCTTGACAGCGTCGCGTAGCCCATCTGACATTTTGGAAAACTTTGCGCGTTCCACGAGGTCGCCGGCGCGACGCAGCACCTCTCGAAACCTCCTGCCCCTCTCTCTCTCTCTCTCTCTCTCTCTCTCTCTCTCGGGTGGAGAAGAAGAGAAGGTGTGTGGAGGGAGAAGGAAAAATAAAGAGAAGAGAAGAAAAGATCCATTCGAATTTGAAATTCGAATCTCCCTCCAGCCGCGCCTCCTGCACCCGCGCGCCACATGGGCGCGCGCCCCCACGCCGCAGCAGCCAGTAGGCGCTGCCACGTGGCGCCCCACGCGCGACCATATTTTATCTGTTTTTGCCTCGTTTTCTGTCCGTTTCCCGCCCGTTTCTGTCCAAATTTGACAGGCAGGTTCGTTTCAGCTTAATTTACCACAGAAAATTTTAAATTTCCAGTTTGGGCCATTTCTGGGCCACCAAAAGCCTCGCTGTATCCAGAATCGCTGGCGGACCCCGTTCTCGCAATCCGGATATCCTATCAACCCGAAATTTTTACTGTGACCTTAAAACATAATTACGAAGCTCCCCAAATTTTCTCAGAATTTTTCGACACTGTTGGCGGAGCCCGTTTTCACTATCGGGTATCCGATCAACGCGAAACTTTTTCTGTGGCCTTAAAACATATTTACGGGGCTCCGGTAATTTTCTCAGAATTTTCCGACACTGTGAATTTTCCACTAAAAATCTGGACCCCCTTTCTCAAATAAATTTTTAGATCTCTCCATTTTAACCCGATTTGGGGCCAACTCGCGTCCAAATGTTCCTTACTTCCCCAACTTTCATAACAATAGTATTTTATACCATTTTTTATTTACATTAATTTATATACCAAAATTCCGGTTCACTACATTCTACCCCCCTTAAAATAAGTTTCGTCCTCGAAACTTGAGTCACATCTCGACTCCTACTTGATCAAGAGGGGGGAAAATTTGCCCTCACTACTGGGCTCACTGAACCTCCTGACCGGCATCAAATTGCCTGCTCGCCCACAATTACTCGAGCAGCTCATCCTGGATCCCTATCTCAACTCAGGGACAAACTCAGACCTGATGTCTGGCCACTTTCACCAAGTAGGTGAGAGACATATTTGAGCACTTGCTCTCTCAATTGCCACAAATGGCCCAGTCTCATCTTGCGAAATCTTCACTTTAACTCCGCGATCATCTTATCTCTCACAAGGAGGTTGCATCTGCAACTAATTACATTTACCGCATTTTCCGGTCACTCTGCTGCCTAATGTAGAGTGCAAAGGCCAATCCACAAGTCCTCAACTATCCCACACGCTGCTAGCGCTCTCAGTCCACAGGTTATCAGCTAACCCGATACCTCGGACTACTAATAGGTCCACAGACCACGGTCCAATAGGGGCCTATACCCCAAACTAACCCAACACTGTACAATGGCTCTCACTAGCACACAGACCCAATCGTCATACGGGTAGATCCTCACTTAGGATTACTACACCAACACTCCCACTAGGAGCTACAGTACCTCAATCACCACTAGCTCTACGGCCTGGTCATATCACACTCTCAGTGTACTAATCTCAGTGTACTAATAGCCTCAATGCTCACACGTGGCATTCCACGTTCCCGGGTCATCGCTCGGACTACCGTCCCGACCAAATCTCTATCATGCCCCGCCATCAGGTCTCGGGCCGCTGTCTCTCACAGCTGACTGCGCCTGCCCACTGGGCTACAGGCCCACAGTCCACAAATATGGTCCAGGCACGGATCGTCCCCAAGCGAACCCGCTAATCGTCGCCACGCGACCACTATGCTCACTGAGCAAAACCAACTAACCAGTCGTCAATCCACGACCCAAACTCTCTATCAACTCTGGCCACACGGGCAAAGGCTAATGTGCCATCTAATCAGCCCTCTCTGGCTAAATAATACTTGTGCTCCATGAGCACCCAAACAATTGGGCGTCCTACGCCCCCATGCTAACTCGCAGAAATCCAGTGTTAAGCGATTCGCTTACGTACCCCTACGGCTCTCGTGCAACTCTCCCAACTGGGTCGAGGCACCACACCAACAGTTCACCATTCTGGTGACTAACACGCAAATCCTGCGGTGGCAATCCTTGCCATTAGCCCCATTCATCAGAACGGCGCCAGTAAAACTCTCGCTCTATCGAGAGATCCCGCATCCTGAAGCCTACTCTAGGCCCGTAAATTTTTCTTGCCCTAATCCTTAGGACATATTTAATTGGTTCTCGCAACATAGCGATCACCAGCATTCTATAGGTCGGTCTCTCACTAGACCCTTCCAATCGTACCTTGCCAGCAAATTAGCTGACACAGGCTTAGAACACTCCTTGCTAAAGGTGCGGGGTGCGCCGGCAAAAGCTCGGCAGCCACTGCCACCCGCTCTACTGTCGCCCCAACAGGCGGCGACGCCTTATACTCATGCGTCATTATACAGCCTCAGCTTGCTGTGCTATCAGCCTAGCCTATCTATCTGCTCCAACTGTCACGCTGACGCCACTCTTAGGCGTCGGAATCTGCCTCCCTACCGGCGGAAAACTTCCGCCTAGCGGCAAGAAGCCTGATCTGCTGCTGGACCACCCAATAAGGGCGGCCACCTACTGTCGCAGCTCGCGTACGTCGTTTGACCCCGAGCCCTCTCGTGACTCGAGTCGAAACAGGTGCGTTTCCCTATGTGGTGTCATCGCCAATATGCACACCACAACGAAACAACTAGCCCAAACTTAGCCATTTGAGCAACGCGCAGTCTACATACCGCCGAAAAGGCTCGTGGACTCCAATCATGCGAAAGTATAGGAGGGTACTCCTTTTCATCTCCAACATTACGTTGTCGGCCGCCAACGTAATATCCGAAGAATGAAAGCTCGTCGCCCTCAATCAGTCCCAACATCCTTTTTGGGAATAACAATAGCCAATCAATTACTTTCGCCCAATAATCAACGCGCTCTCTCGTGCTAATCCCTAGGGTCTCCCTAAGGTTGCTAACAGCCTAGGACTATTCCTAAGCTCTGATACCACTCTAATCTGTCACGCCCCGAGTCCGCCAATTTGTACGGTTCGGGCACGCCTACAGACCCGCCAATCGGGTAAGACCTTTTCCTACCCGAAAGGAACGGTAACATCCATAATAACACAACAAGTGTATGCGGAAGCTCAATATCAGAGTACTAAAATCACTACAAATTTAAAACTTTCATTCAACAACAATTAGTTAATGCGGAAATGAAAGCATACTAGAATGAACCATAACTTAAATTTATTACACTTTACATTTCTGAACTTGCAAATAAAATTATTACAATTCTTTTACATCATTTCCTCACCATACAAGGTTCACTCGAGAAATATAAAAATGGGATACCTCTGCTAGACCCTCTAGGTCTCTACGCTGCTGGGCCCTTGCCCATGTCGCATACCTCGCCGTCTGCCTCTGAACCGTCTCGTCCGCTGCATCCATACCCGCACCTGTGGGGGGGGGGGGGGGGGGGTCACCCAAGGGGTGTGAGAACTCCTGACAGAGTTCCCAGTGGGTTCAACCACCGAGAAAAAGTGTCCTACACCACTTGGTCCAATGGAAGCAATAACAATAGAGTGCTAGGAAACTAAATCCTCAATATCAAAATGCTACTATGTATATACTGGCCACTACACTATCTGTGTATACTCACCAATCGATCACTACTCCGTCTAGCCACACTAGGCAACTAACCACCAACTCAGCCACTAAGCCGCTGTATACTGGGTTACCCTAACCCGGCCACCTTGGCCACTCTCTGTTCTTATTATTCTTTACCCTATGGTGGTTTAATTTAAGTTAACCCTCAGAAATTCTTATCCAACGGGCCCCAGCCCGGTAGTCCTGCTACCATCAGATAAGATTTCTAAGGTTGCCGATAACACTCGCAAGTGTTACCCCGTCCTGCCGGGGGGACTTGTCATACGGGACACTGCCCGATAGGGTCACTGCCCAACTCTGACAAGAGTACTCTAGAACCTGTCATACGGGTCGCTGCCCGGGAGAGGGACCCTGTCCAACTCCGACAGTTGTACGTTCGCCCCCGGAGGTACGTCCATTTTATCTATTTCTTTTCTTTCTTTCTCTTTTCTTTATTCTCTTTTCTTTCTCTTTTACTTTAGCACTTGGCCTCTTTGCTCTTAACACTTGCTTTTCGGTCTTATACGAGCTTGTAGCCCCCTTTTTGCCACTAGCAATCTCTTTCTTTAAGCATTTAGCTCTTTACTTTCACTTTTAGCCTTTCGAAAGTACCTCGTCCGACGGGTCACTGCCCAGGGAGTCCTGCTCCACAATGACGAGTCTCAAATTCGAAGGCGCCATTTACATTCTCGATATGCTCTTTTAGCCGCTTTTAGCTTGCTATTAAACTTTACCTTTTGCATTTATTACCTCTTATCCTAGGTCTTGCCATAAGGATAATTAGAGAGTCTCCTGGACTATTAAACATTTCACCTTTATTTATTTAACTCAAATTGAAGTTTAAGTTATTGTCCATTTGCCCAGACACCCTATGACTTTCTAGGGATATATTTGATCAACTCTTTAACCTTAGGATCTTATCCCACTTTCCTGATTCCTTATTGAATCCTAGAGTTAACTTAACTCTATTTTTCCTGTTCCACTATTAACTTAGAGTTACACTGACTCTAATTTCATGTTCCACTATTATCTTAGAGTTACATCGACTCTAATTTCCTGTTTTCCCCTTTCATGTCTCCACACTTGATCCATTTTTTTCCATTCTCTTAATTCCTTACCGAATCCTAGAGTCAACTTGACTCTATTTTTCTGTCTGTGAGTTTAAACTCTCCAGCTCAACTTAGGTTCCCTTTACCTAAGTTCCATGTCATACTTGTCCTAGAGTTCCTTGACTCTATGCTGACCACTAGTTCACCTTAGGTTCTCTTTACCTAAGTTCCATGTCATACTTGTCCTAGAGTTCGTTGACTCTATGTTGATCACTAGTTCTCCTTAGGTTTCCTTTACCTAAGTTCCACGTCATATACATTCTAGAGTTCTCCGACTCTATGTTGATCACTCCATCCAGTGTCCTTAGGTTGTCACCTAAGACCATGCCACTCGTCCTCCCTAGGCTAACTCCTAAGTTGATGTCACTCGTCAAACCCCTATACTAGGTTTTTTCCTAGTCTTACTACCAACAAGTTCTGTTCCCCTATGTCACATGATTCCTAGGGTTATATCCTAACATGATCACAAACATTAATAGCTGATCTTTTCGTGCATGCAATTATTTTCATCTCATTCAACAAACAGTAATTACTTCTACGCATGCATATTCATCATATATCTTGGCAACCAACAGTTGCACTTTTCCTCTGTGTCCATTTGCACATGCACATCTATTCCTATATCTCTGGCAACCAACAGTTGCACTTTTTCATCTGAATCCAACCACACAGGCAATTATAATCATAATTACCTAACGCCTCTAACAGGCTACTATCATGCTTCGAATCGAAAAGCAAGGGAGCAAGGGGAGAGGTCACCCAATTTCGGCAGAATCCCCCACCTTGTAGTGTACCCAATTGCTTGTAGACACTTGCAATTGGTCTCCACGCGATTCCACTTGTTTCCTCGAGCTTGCACGCAAAACGGTGCACCTCCCTCGAGTCCGTACGCAAAACGGTGCACGTCCTCCAAGCCTGCACGCAAAACGATGCGCGTCACTGAAAACCCACACGCATAATGGTGCGCGCCACTTCAGCCGGCACGCAAAACGATGCGCGATAACACGATCTACAAGCGAAACGGTGCACGTACCTCAAATCTGCACGCAAAACGGTGCACGTCTGACTGTGGGGTTGCACGCAAAACGGTGCATATTTTTTTTCCTAGCCCTGCACGAAAACGATGCATAACATTAGGGTCGGCACGCAAAACTGTGCGCGTCAACACGAACTGCACGCGAAACGGTGCACGTACCTCAAATCTGCACGCAAAACGGTGCACGTCTGACTGTGGGGTTGCACGCAAAACGGTGCATATTTTTTTTTCCTAGCCCTGCACGAAAACGATGCAAACATCAGAGTCTGCACGCAAAACGGTGCCCGTTAGTCCAACCTGCACGCAAAACGGAGCACATACCTTGTATTGGCATGCAAAACGGTGCACGTTCCATTTTCGACGTTGCACGCAAAACAATGCACGTTTTACGAGTTCGCGTCCAAAACTGCGCGCATTTGCCGAATCCGCACGCAAAACGGTGCATTTTTCTACAACTTGCACGCAAAACGAGACGCGCCAAAAATACCCGCGACAGTCTGTGCAGCAAGGGTACAGTAGAACTCGGTCCCTAACACGCAAAACGGCACGGGGTCAAATTTAATGTCCAAAAAGGAATCCTACAAATTGTGCAAAAAATACCGAAAGAAAACGACGAACGGAGCCTACCTTGACAGCGTCGCGTAGCCCATCTGACATTTTGGAAAACTTTGCGCGTTCCACGAGGTCGCCGGCGCGACGCAGCACCTCTCGAAACCTCCTGCCCCTCTCTCTCTCTCTCTCTCTCTCTCTCTCTCTCTCTCTCTCGGGTGGAGAAGAAGAGAAGGTGTGTGGAGGGAGAAGGAAAAATAAAGAGAAGAGAAGAAAAGATCCATTCGAATTTGACTTTCGAATCTCCCTCCAGCCGCGCCTCCTGCACCCGCGCGCCACATGGGCGCGCGCCCCCACGCCGCAGCAGCCAGTAGGCGCTGCCACGTGGCGCCCCACGTGCGACCGTATTTTATCTGTTTTTGCCTCGTTTTCTGTCCGTTTCTCGCCCGTTTCCGTCCAAATTTGACAGGCAGGTTCGTTTCAGCTTAATTTACCATAGAAAATTTTAAATTTCCAGTTTGGGCCATTTCTGGGCCACCAAAAGCCTCGCTGTATCCAGAATCGCTGGCGGACCCCGTTCTCGCAATCCGGATATCCTATCAACTCGAAATTTTTACTGTGCCCTTAAAACATAATTACGAAGCTCCCCAAATTTTCTCAAAATTTTTCGACACTGTTGGCGGAGCCCGTTTTCACTATCGGGTATCCGATCAACGCGAAACTTTTTCTGTGGCCTTAAAACATATTTACGGGGCTCCGGTAATTTTCTCGGAATTTTCCGACACTGTGAATTTTCCACTAAAAATCTGGACCCCCTTTCTCAAATAAATTTTTAGATCTCTCCATTTTAACCCGATTTGGGGCCAACTCGCGTCCAAATGTTCCTTACTTCCCCAACTTTCATAACAATAGTATTTTATACCATTTTTTATTTACATTAATTTATATACCAAAATTCCGGTTCACTGCATATTAGCTGTAATTTTTTTTCAGCTTATTTATCTATCTATCTATCTATCTGCATATCTATCTGTTTTGCCTCTAGTAGACTTAGTGGGCATACCGTGGATATTGGGACAGTGCCCACTGAGATCTGCCTTCTGCAGTAGATCTCACACCCGATGCGGTGACAGGTTGAGGCAGCTGTTCCGGCTTGATTCGCGCGGAGACAGCAGATCGAGGTGAGGACGCGGCCGATTAGTTCCTCACTAGCATTGAGAGTCTGAGGTAGATGTACCCGGTGTATTTTATGTTTCCACTTTTGTACTGGACATTCTGTGAGACTTTGTACCTTGAGGATTTGTGTACTAGTGGAGATTTTACTTTTCCAAATGTTCAGTTTTATTCTATAGCTTTTGGTTTAAGTTTCAGCTCTGATACATGTTTTTAGCTATAGATCTGACTTGCAGGGTAGACGCTTCGTCTGTGCGGTAGTTTCCGTACAGATGGCGGATCTGTTGGCGAGCCCGGGTCGCAGTTTCGACCCCGTGGCGTGACAATGAGTGCCCAAGTCAAAGGGATTCATTATTTGAAGGGGAATGTTATGTCCAATACAACCTGGAGGACGGTTGTTGACGGAATCTACTTGCCTGATACCCGGTCAACGGGAAATTCAGTTCTTTCCAAAGAACTTTGACCCGAGTACATGTAGTGGTTCGGGTCCCCATGCTGTCTTTCCCGTGGATCCAATGTGTAAAACACCTGTTGATGGTGTGTCTGGTCCATAGTGTATCAAAGAGGTATCACAGATGGACCCACTGAGGTATCTATGGCTAGTTTGGCCTTCGGCTGCATTTGCCAAATTTGAGAAAAGGCTTTGGGCCAAACCGAGGTTGGATTTGGATTCAGCGCGGAAAAACGCTTGAAAATGGCTATTTGCTTTTTAAATTCTGAGTCCGGATGACAAAAAACGGGCTTCCGAAAGTTTTCGAGGAATTTTGGTGCATGGGGGAGACCGTGGACCGGCCTGGAGCCACGTGGCGGCCTGTCATTGGCCGGCTCATGCAGCGCGGTCCACGGGGAGGCGCAGTGGGTGCATGGACCGCTGTGCGGGACGCGTGGCGTGCCCGGAATGGCTGGTGCACGCAGCGCGGACCAGGGAACCTGCGCGGTTACCGTGGACCGGGTGCAGGGACACATGGCAGCCTGGCGTTGGCTGGCTCACGTAGGCGCGGTCCACTGGGGCATGGAGGAGCGCCTCGGGGCGCGTGCTTGACGGTGGTCGTAGGCGGCGCACGTGGTCCCGTACTTGAGTGGGCCACGTGTCGCCCCTTGATACTCCATCGCCACCTACCCCTGTTGATCGGGTGAGGATGCGTGGCGCGCGGCGGAGCCAGTTGCACCGCTGTCCCATGTTTTGGAGACACGTGGCACCATTAGGGGGTTTCAGGCGCTCCCTGATGTCCGTTGGATCACGGATTCAGGCGCCCGGATTACCCGCCAGCGCCCGAATCCGGGGACAAGTTCGGGATTTACGAATTTGTTTATCTGGGCCTATAAATAGGCCCAGTTCAAGCCCAGCTACCATTTTCTCTGTTGATTTTTCAACAGTGTGACCCTCACCAAAGTTCTTCATCTTCCAGAGCTGGTTCCACCTGTTGATTCCCGGCTTTTTTGGGGGCACGCACTTTGAGGTTTTCATATTTCCGGCGCGACACGACGTTCCTTCGTTGGTGTTCTTCTCCATCGCGTTTCGGTGCACGAGCTCCCTCGGCCTATTCCGACCACCTTTTTTGGTGATTCTCGCTCCGTTGGCTTCACGACAGGTAGGGCTACGACCTCCGTGATTTGAGCTTTCCCCTCATTTCGAGTTTTCTTAGAGTTCTTTGAGCCTTTTTATGACCCTTTTTCTACTGTGGAGTTTTGGACAGCACCTGGGTTTTTCGGCGATATCTCCGCGCAAAGGCATCGGATTGAGGCATGCCAATAGTCGTTTTGCATCTACACACTGCAAGGAGCATCCTAGGATTTTTCCTGGATTTTTCTGAGCTTTCTCCGAAGGTGAAAAATCCCTTTTTCCAGAGCTAAGTGCTACAGATTTTTGGTACATGATTCTTTTGAGAGGGTCACCTTGTTGGATTTTTATCTTGATGTACGAAACTCGGTTTTGATTGTGCAGGTACTCGTTTCGATCGGCTCGTCGCGACGGTCGCGGCGGTATTTTTTCTGGAATTTTCTGAGCATAACTCACAGGTAAAAATGGCACAATTCTGGACTGTTAGTGTAGGGACAGCATGTTCTTGTGGGTACTTGTATGTTTAATTGTTTATATTTTGGGGTATTTTGTTTGTACAGTGTTGCGGCGGTTGACCTGTTTGGCGAGGGCATTATTTTGGACGGGGATTTAGCGTTTGAGGTGGGTGTTGTTGTGAACATCCTACTTTTGATTACCCACTAGGCATATTAGAGTAACCCCCTGTGTGATAATATCTTAATTGCGCCCTCTGGATAATAATTGCATGCTTACCTGAGTTCAAAGCGCATTCTTCTAGTGATGTGTCTGCATGTGGGATTATTGACTTAGGGATGAAATATCATGTTATATGAACCACTAGAAAGTTGTTAACTGCATTTATTATTACCTTGGGACATTTGCATGCGTGTATGGACATCTAGATAGGCCACCTTTTTCTGCTACACTATCATGTTGGAATCTGACTTAGGAGAAACCAAGTTTGTTCCTTCTCCTTTCCTTCTAGATTCATATTGCTCGGATTCGAGGAGGGGTTTGGGATAGTGTAGTCAGGTCTTTGTGTCTGGGACAAGTTGGATTAGTTTGTGGACTTGTGGGGTTTTGCGGCGACCGCGGATGTTGGGCGGTTGACCGGATATTTACTTATGCATCAGATTGGGTATCGAGTTTCCCTTTAGTGGATGGGTTTTCCCACTTTGATCAGAGTCGTGATCTAGTCTTGCTATTTTATGATACTGGTTACAGTGATACTTTACTCGTGTGGGTCACTCCCCTCGAGTGCCACTCCAGAGTAGGCTTTTGACGGTGACGGGTACCAGTCAGTTGGATAGCGTTACGACCGTGTTGGGTGCCGATCAGTTACTGAGTTCGTGAGATTGACGACAGAGCAGGCAGTACCGGGGTTACACCGGTTCATCTGATTGGGTTCCATTGATAGACTCTTTTACTGATGCATTCTGTAATTATGCTTTCCGGCTTTGCATTTAGAGGCATAGTAGTGGTAGCTTTATTTCACCTGCTGTTATACTTCTAGCATACCACCTCTTTTCCTTTTTGCCTCTGGTAGACCTAGTGGGCATGTCAGAGTTTGAGGCTTAACCCACTAGGGGAGGCTACTGTTTTTATGGTAGTTCTTACCCCCATCGTCCTTCTTCATTTTGTAGACCTAGTGGGCATGTCAGAGTTTGAGGCTTAACCCACTAGGGGAGGCTACTGTTTTTATGGTAGTTCTTACCCCCATCGTCCTTCTTCATTTTGTTCTCCCCTATTTTGCAGAGTCTTCTGCGGGAGTGGCCGGACCTTCTTCGGCAGACCGAGGTAAGAAGATAGCAGACTAGATAGTCGTCTACCCTAGCTGCGAGCATAGTAGTATTGGATTGTATCCCCTATACACTCAGACAGTTGTATTTTTCTTTATTTTGGTTCTGGCTTCGGCCAGCTGGTTGTATTTGATTGGTGAGCTGGGAGAGACACATGTATTATTTGAGAGTTTCTTTTTGTACTTTTACTTTCCAGCTGAGGTCTAAGATGTATTAGTTTTAGTTTAGCTCTGTTTTATGCTCCTTTATTATATCTTTTATATCTGAGCAGGTTACCAGCGCTTCGTGTACACCGGAAATTCTGTGTGCACGGCGGATCAGTGGACGGACCCGGGTTCTGGTTTACACCCGGGGCGTGACAGATTAGTGTGGTATCGGAGCTTAGGGATAGGTCAGTTGGGACTTAGGAAACCCTCGGCTTTTTGGGCAGACCCTAGGATGGCAGGGCGTGAGTGACGTGATATTTTGCGAAAGTCGGCGATTTACTTATTTAACTCTTCCTGTGAGTGGAGAGGGACTGACATATCCTATTTCTGGTGGACTATTATGTTGGCTGCAGACAACATAAAGTTACAGAAATATGGGGATGTCTTTGGCTTTCGCTAGATTGGGTCGAGTGTGGATTTGCTTTCTGATTCATGGTTTCTTGTGTGGCAGGATGCCTCCCAGGCGGCAGATCCCTACCCGGGGTACTCCCATACCCCCGGAGGAGCCGGAGCAGTCCCGGCCTTCAGAGATCAGTGAGTTGAGAGCCATGGTGGCCCAGTTGGTGGAGAGTCACCGCCGGCAGGAGCAGAGGTTAGAGCAGCTACTCGCCCAGAGAGAGGCGCCTCCCCCTACTACTTTTGAGGCCCCAGCTATACTACCAGTACCGACGGCACCATCTTCGACCAGTGGGGCACAGGGTACGATTCGGCCGTTGACCCCGGCAGAGGAGCAGGAGATCGCTGACAAGCTCACCAAGTTTTGTCAGCGTGGGCCGCCTAGATTTTCGGGGCGAGATACTCAGCCATGGGAGATTGGATCTTGGCTAGCAGCAATGGAGAAGTTATTCCGGGACTTCTTCATTGACCAGAGGTTCAGAGTGCACATGGCAGTGCATTGCTTGGACGGGGATGCAGACGCCTGGTGGCGTTGGGTAGAGCCCTTGGAATTCCAGATCACTCGGCAGTTACCCTGGTCGGAGTTCAGGCGGATGATTTTGGATACTTACTTTTCTTCGAGCGTGAAGAAGAAGCTGGAGGATGATCTGAAAAACCTACAGCAAGGCGACCGGCCAGTACTGACCTACTTCAGGAGTTTACACAGTTGCTCAACTGCGTACCTTATGTCGCCCGAGATGGACCTCACCAGGTGGAGCTCTTCGAGACAGGTCTTCGCCCGGAGATTTATACCTTAGTGCATGCCCAGCGGCTGCAGACTCATGAGGAGGCCACGGAGCACGCTCAGTGGGTTGAGAAGGGAGACCACGTAGTTGCCAGACGTGGTGGTATGGTCGCTCAGAGCTCTGATAGGAAGCGACCAGCTCAGGATGAGGAGGGACAGGCCAGTTCTGGGAGGCCGCCCCGACCGCCACCGCCTCAGTTTTTCGGCCGTGGACGTTCGGAGCGGCGAGGGCCTTGTGGATCCCAGTGACCACCGCAGCAGCAGCAGAGATCTCAGTCGAGGCAGTAGAGGTCATAGCGGCAGCCTCGGAGACTGCAACAACAGCAGCCACGGCAGTTACGGGTCCCTGGCAGTTGTATCTTCTGTGGGGGTCAGCACTTTCCCGGCACATGTGATCAGAGGTAGGGGCGTTGTTATGGCTGCAGTCAGGCCGGGCACTTACGAGCCTCATGCCCTTTTGCGACATCAGCGGCACCTTCTTCGGCATCATCTCCTCTTCCACCCCACCAGCGACCGCCAGCTCAGCGGCCCTACGCTCCAGCGAGCAGATCCCCTTCCTCCCACCCTACCGGCTATCGACCTCTAGCACAGAGTGGGCGGGTCTACGCCGCCCAGGTAGGGGACTCCTCGGTAGCCGACCATGTGGTGGCAGGTATCACTTTACTTTATGGTATTAGAGTTCACTCTTTATTTGATACTGGTGCATCACATTCTTTTATTAGTCGATCATTCGCATCATTACATGGATTAGAGTTAGGTCGGTTGCCACATGCATTAGAGGTCCAGATTCCTGATCATACTTTGCATGTAGAGGAGTGTTGTTGGTCTTGCCCCGTGCAGATCGAGTCCTGGATTTTACCAGCGGACCTTATGGTCCTGAGTCAGCTATGGGACTTTGATGTGGTTCTAGGGATGGATTGGTTGGTTCGATACTTTGCGATTATTGATTGTGCCGCGAGGACGGTCACCTTTTGCGAGCCAGGCCAGGAGATTTTTGTATATCGGGGCTGGCAGAGTACCTTTTTCGCCTCTATAGTTTCGACTTCTCGGGCGAGGCAGATGATCCGCAGTGGATGCGTAGCCTTTTTGACTAGTGTAGTGGAGGAGCCTACGGTGGCCCCGGGACTCGGGGTTATCCCTGTTGCTCATGAGTTCCCGGATGTCTTTCCCCTGGAGCTGACTAGCATGCCGCCGGATAGGGAGATCGAGGTTTTGATTGACGTAGTCCCAGGAACTATATCAATCTCTAAGGCTCCTTATCGAATGGCACCGGCTGAGCTGCGAGAGTTAAAGGCGCAACTTCAGGACTTGATGGACAAAGGTTTTGTGTGACCAAGTGTATCGCCTTGGGAAGCGCCGGTGCTATTTGTGAAAAAGAAGGATGGTTCACTTCGGCTGTGTGTGGATTATCGAGAGTTGAATAAGGTGACCATCAAGAACAAGTACCCTTTGTCGTGCATTGATGATTTATTCGATCAGCTGCAAGGCTCTTGTGTCTTCTCCAAGATTGATCTACAGTCAGGTTACCACCAATTAAAGGTGAAGGCCGAGGACATCCGAAAGACGGCGTTCAGGACACGGTACGGGCATTACGAGTTCACCGTCATGCCTTTTGGATTGACTAATGCCGCTGCCGCTTTTATGGATTTGATGAACAGGATCTTTCGACCTTACCTGGATCGGTTTGTCGTAGTATTCATCGATGATATTCTGGTATACTCCCAGAGTGATGGAGAGCATGAGGAGCATTTGAGGATTGTGCTGCAACATCTGCGAGAGAGGAAGTTGTATGCCAAGTTGATAAAATGCAAGTTTTGGCTTCGGGAGGTAGTTTTCTTGGGCCATGTGATTTCTGCTGCAGGAGTGGTAGTGGACCCGGCGAAGATCGAGGCAGTCCGGGATTGGCCCCGACCGACGACGGTTTTAGAGGTTCGCAGCTTTATGGGTTTGGCTGGTTATTACCGTCGGTTTGTGGAGGCTTTTGCGAAACTCTCCACACCCCTCACTCGTCTGACGCGTAAAGGAATTAAGTTTATCTGGAGTGAGGATTGCCAGAGGAGCTTCGAGGACTTGAAGAACAGACTGAGGTCGGCTCCTATCCTTTCCCTCCCTGTTATGGGGAAAGGATATGTGGTTTATAGTGATGCATCGCATAGTGGACTTGGTTGCGTGCTGATGCAGGAGGGTAGGGTAATCGCTTATGCCTGTCAGCAACTTAAGGATTACGAAAAGAATTACCCTACCCATGACTTGGAGCTTGCCGCTGTGATTTTCGCACTGAAGTTGTGGCGCCACTACTTGTATGGGGAACACTGCGAGATCTACACTGACCACAAGAGCTTGAAGTACCTGTTTACACAGAAGGAGCTCAACTTGAGGCAGCGCAGATGGTTGGAATTGTTAAAGGACTATGATGTGGACATACTTTACCATCCTGGCAGGGCCAACGTGGTTGCTGATGCCCTGAGTAGGAGAGCAGTGCAGAGCCTATCCATGATGATTACCGACCAGGCGCCACTACTGGAGGAGATGAGGCGGCTTGAGCTTGAGGTTGTGTCCCCTGGGGTCTCTGCTAGACTTATGTCTTTGGTCGTGCAGCCCACTCTGTTGGACAGGATTCGAGAGAAACAGAGTGAGGACCCCCACTTGATGAGGATCCGAGGGCTGATTCAGACTGGGTTGTCAGGGGATTTTTCTGTTGATGCTTCGGGAGTACTGCGGTACAGGGACCGAGCTTGTGTGCCTATGGATTCAGAGATTCGAGAGCAGATCTTGAGGGAGGCCCATTATACACCTTATACCATTCATCCTGGTGGGACTAAGATGTATAAGGACCTCAAGGCACATTTTTGGTGGAGTGGTATGAAGAGAGACATTGGGAGATTCGTGGCTCACTGCTTAAGTTGTCAGCAAGTAAAGGCTGAGCATTGTGTACCTACTGGCAAGTTACAGAGTCTCCCAATCCCAGAATGGAAATGGGATCATATCACTATGGATTTTGTCACTGGATTGCCGAGAGCACAGACTAGAGCGGATGCGATCTGGGTAGTCGTGGATAGACTCACCAAGTTCGCTCACTTTCTACCGGTGCAGGTGACGTGGCCTTTGGAGCGACTGGCACAGTTGTACTTAGCTGAGGTGGTGAGATTGCACGATGTACCCCTCTCCAGTGTATCAGATAGAGAGCCGAGGTTTGTCTCGCATTTCTGGAGGAGTTTACAGAGAGCCTTTGGGACGCAGCTCCGATTTAGCATATCATTCCACCCACAGACCGATGGACAGTCGGAGCGCACCATTCAGACCCTCGAGGATATGTTGAGAGCGTGCGTCCTGGATTTTGGAGGAGGGTGGTACCGACACTTGGGATTGGTTGAGTTTGCGTACAACAACAGCTATCAAGCGAGCATTCAGATGGCTCCGTTTGAAGCGTTGTATGGACGCAAGTGTCGGTCACCCCTATATTGGAGTGACGTGGGTGAGAAGAAGACTTTGGGTCCTGATCTACTGTTAGAGGCAGAGGAAAAGGTCAGATTGATACGACGACATCTTGAGACTGCCCAGAGTCGACAGAGGAGTTATGCCGATACCCGACGACGAGACTTAGAGTTTCAGGTTGGTGATCATGTCTTCTTGAAAGTCTCACCTTCGAAGGGGGTCCGGAGATTTGGAATTCGTGGGAAGCTGAGCCCTCGTTATATTGGACCTTTCGAGGTATTGAAGCGCATAGGGCCAGTTGCCTACAAGCTTGCACTTCCTCCCAGACTTGCTGGTGTTCACGATGTGTTTCATGCATGTATCCACTCTGAGGAGGTATGTTTATGATCCGTCGCACATCATCGACTTCACCCCATTGGAGATCACTGAGGACTTGAGCTACGTTGAGCGGCCATTGCGGATTTTAGACCGTGAGGTGAGGGACTTGCGCAGCCGGGCCATCCCTTACGTGAAGATTCTGTGGAGCAGCCATAGCGAGCGCGAGGCTACTTGGGAGCTGGAGTCAGCGATGATGGACGCCTACCCCCACTTGTTCGAGGCCCAAGCTTGAGGTATGACTTTTGTTTCGAGCACGAAACTTTTTCTTGTAGGGGAGAATGTAGTGGTACGGGTCGCCATGCTGTCTTTCCCATGAATCCAATGTGTAAAACACCTGTTGATGGTGTGTCTGGTCCATAGTGTATCAAAGAGGTATCACAGATGGACCCACTGAGGTATCTATAGCAAGTTTGACCTTCGGCTGCATTTGCCAAATTTTAGAAAAGGCTTTGGGCCAAACCGAGGTTGGATTTGGATTCAGCACGGAAAAACGCTTGAAAACGGCTATTTGCTTGTTAAATTCTGAGTCCGGATGACCAAAAACGGGCTTCCGGAAGTTTTCGGGGATTTTTGGTGCATGGGGGAGACCGTGGACCGGCCTGGAGCCACGTGGAGGCCTGTCATTGGCCGGCTCATGCAGCGTGGTCCACGGGGAGGCGCGGTGGGCGCATGGACCGCTGTGCGGGACGCGTGGCGTGCCCGGAATGGCTGGCGCGCGCTGCGCGGACCAGGGAACCTGCAGGTTACCGTGGACCGGGTGCAGGGACACGTGGCAGCCTGGCGTTGGCTGGCTCACGTAGGCGCGGTCCATGGGGGCACAGAGGAGCACCTCGGGGCGCATGCTTGACGGTGGTCACAGGCGGCGCACGTGGTCCCGTACTTGAGTGGGCCACGTGTCGTCCCCTGATACGCCGTCGCCACCAACCCCTGTTGACCGAGTGAGGACGCGTGGCGCGCGACGGAGCCAGTTGCACCGCTGTCCCGTGTTCCGGGGACACGTGGCGCCATCAGGGGATTTCGGGCGCTCCCTGATGTCCGTTGGATCGCGGATTCGGACGCCCGGATTACCCGCCAGCGCCCGAATCCGGGGACAAGTTCGGGACTTCCGAATTTGTTTATCTGGGCCTATAAATAGGCCCAATTCAAGCCCAGTTACCGTTTTCTCTGTTCATTTTTCAATAGTGTGACCTACACCAAAGTTCTTCATCTTCCAGAGCTTATTCCACCTATGGATTCCCATATTTTTCTGTGGCACGGACTTTGAGGTTTTCATATTTTCGGTGCGGCGCGACGTTCCTTCGTTGGTGTTCTTCTCCGTCGCGTTTCGGTGCACGAGCTCCCCCGGCCTACTCCGACCACCTTTTTCGGCGATTCTCACTCCGTTGGCTTCACAACAGGTAGGGCTACGACTTCTGTGATTTAAGTTTCCCCCTCTTTTCGAGTTTTCTTAGAGTTCTTTGAACCTTTTTATGACCCTATTTCTACTGCAGAGTTTTGGAAAGCACCTTGGTTTTTCGGCGATATCTCCGCGCACAGGCATCGGATTGAGGCGTGCCAATAGTCATTTTGAATCTATACACTGCAAGGAGCATCCTCGGATTTTTCCTAGATTTTTTTGAGCTTTCCCCGAAGGTGAAAAATCCCTTTTTCCAGAGCTAAGTGCTACAAATTTTTGGTACAGGATTCTTTTGAGAGGGTCACCTTGTCGGATTTTTAGCTTGATGTACGAAACTCGGTTTTGAACGTGCAGGTACTCGTTCGATCGGCTCGTCGCGACGGTCGCGGCGGTTTTTTCTCTGAAATTTTCTGAGCATAACTCGTAGGTAAAAATGGCACAATTCTGGACTGTTAGTGTAGGGACAGCATGTTCTTGGGGGTACTTGTATGTTTAATTGTGTATATTTTGGGGTATTTTGTTTGTACAGTGTTGCGGCGGTTGACCTGTTTGGCGAGGGCATTATTTTGGACGGGGATTTAGCGTTTGAGGTGGGTGTCGTTGTGAACCTCCTACTTTTGATTACCCACTAGGCATATTAGAGTAACCCCCTGTGTGATAATATCTTAATTGCGCCCTCTGGATAATAATTGCATGCTTACCTGAGTTCAAAGGGCGTTCTTCTAGTGATGTGTCTGCATGTGGTATTATTGACTTAGGGATGAAATATCATGTTATATGAACCACTAGAAAGTTGTTAACTGTATTTATTATTACCTTGGGACATTTGCATGCGTGTATGGACATCTAGATAGGCCACTTTTTTCTGCTACACTATCATGTTGGAATCTGATTTAGGAGAAACCATGTTTGTACCTTCTCCTTTCCTTCTAGATTCATATTGCTCGGATTCGAGCAGGGGTTTGGGATAGTGTAGTCGGGACTTTGTGTCTGGGACAGGTTGGATTAGTTTGTGGACTTGTGGGGTATTGCGGCGACCACGGATATTGGGCGGTTGACCGGATATTTACTTATGCATCAGATTGGGTATCGAGTTTCCCTTTAGTGGATGGGTTTTCCCACTTTGATCAGAGTCGTGATCCAGTCCTTCTATTTTATGATACTGGTTACAGTGATACTTTACTCGTGTGGGTCGCTCCCCTCGAGTGCCACTCCGGAGAAGGCTTTAGACCGTGACGGGTACCGGTCAGTTGGATAGCGTTACGACCGTGTTGGGTGCCGATCAGTTACTGAGTTCATGAGATTGATGACAGAGCAGGAAGTACCGGGGTTACACCAGTTCATCTGATTGGGTTCCATTGATAGACTCTTTTACTTATGCATTCTGTAGTTATGCTTTCCGGCTTTGCATTTAGAGGCATTGTCACGCCCCGGGTGTAAACCAGAACCCGGGCCCGTCCACAGATACGCCATGCACACAGAATTTTCCGTGTACACGAAGCGCTGGTAACCTGCTCAGATATAAGAGATGTAATAAAGGAGCATAAAACAGAGCTAAACTAAAACTAATACATCTCAGACCACAGCTGGAAAGTAAAAGTACAATAAAACTCTCAAAATATACAAGTGTCTCTCCCAGCTCACCAAATAAGTACAAACTGCTGGCAAGAGCCAGACCCAAAATAAACTACAACTGTCTGAGAAATAAAGGGTACAACTGATACACAACTAAGCTCGCAGTCGGGGTAGAAGTGCTATCTAATCCGCTATCCTCTTACCTCGATCTGTCCAAGGCGGCCCTGCAACTCCCGCAGAAGACTCTGCAAAACAAATGGGGAAAAGAAAAAAGAGACAATGGGGGTGAGAACTACTATATAAAATAGTAGCCTCCCCTAGTGGGAAAAGCCTCAAACTCTGATGTGCCCACTAGGACTACTAGAGGCAAAAAAAGGGGAGAACAGTAGTAAGCTATAAAGGCTACTGATAAAGGAAACTACCACTACTATGCCTCTAACTCAATATCAAAAGAAATGGCTGTATGAATGCATCAGAAAACTGTCTCTGTCCAAATAAACCCAATCTTGTGCCACCAGTAAAACTGGTATTGCCTGCTCTGCTGTCTCAAGTATCTGCTAACCAATCGGTACTCACGGAACTATGCTCGCTGTCTGGCACTCACTGGCCAATATATCAATCGCCTACTCCAGAGTGGCACTCGAGGGGAGCGACCCACACGAGTAAAGTATCTCTGTCATCAGTATCACAAGTATCTCTATATAGCAGGACTGGATCATGACTATGATCAAAGGGAGAAAATCCATCCACTAAAGAAACCCGAACCCCCAATCAATGCAATAATACACAATCAGTGGGAAACCCCATCCACTAGAGGAATCATATCCCCAATCTGATGCACAAGTAAACATCCGGTCAACCACCCAATGGCCGCGGTCGCCGCAACACCCCACAAGACCAAAATCTGATAGAGTAATCAACATCTGGCTAACCGCCTAATGTCCCTGACTCGATGACCTCGACTACGCTATCCCAAACCCCTGTTCTAACTCGAGCAACATGCATCTGAATAAAAAGGAGAACAGCTAAACATGGTATCTCCTAAGTCAGATCCCAATATGATAGTGCAGCAGAAAAAAGTGGCCTATCTAGATGTCCATACACGCATGCAACTGTCCCCAGGTAATAGTAAATACAATTATGAACTTTCTAGTGGTTTATATAACAAAATATTCCATCTCTAAATAAACAATCTCACATGCAGACTCATCACTAGAAGAATGCCCTTTAACTCAAGAAAGCATGCAAATGTTATTCCAAGGGCGCAATTAAGATATTACCAAAAAGGAGATTACTCTAATAAGCCTAGTGGGTAATCAAAAGTAGGAGGTTCACAACAACACCCACCTCAAAGGCTAAATCCAAGTCCAAAAATATGCTCGCCCAAACAGATCAACTACGGCAACACTGTACAAACAAAACACCCCAAAATATACACGATTAAACATACAAGCATCCCCAACACAAGCTGTCCCTACACTAACAGTCCAGAGTTGCACTGTTTTCACCTGCGAAAAAGGCTCTAAAAATTCCAAGAAAAATACTCTCACGATCGGCGCAACGAACCGCTCGAAACGAGTACCTGCAGGTTCAAATCCAAGTTTTCTACACTGAGATATAAATTCTGCAAGGGAACTACCCCAAAACAAACCAAATACAAAATTTGTAGCACAAGGTTCTGGAAAAAGGGATTTTTCACCTTTGGAGAGAGCTCAGAATAATCCAAGAAAATTTGAGGACATTTCTTGCGCTGTGTAGATACAAATCGACTATTGGCACCCCTCGATCCGATGCCTTTGCGCGAAGATATCACCGAAATAACCAAGTGCTGTCCAAAACTCCGTGAGGAAAATAGGTCAAAAGGAAGCTCGGGAAACTCCAAGATAAACTTGAAAGGAGAGGGAGCTCAAAACACAAAAGTTAAATCCCTACCAGTCGTGAATCCAACGGTGCAAGAATCGCCGGAAACGGAGGTCGGAGTAAGCCAGGGGAGTCCTCGTACTAAAACGCGACGAAGACGGTCACAAATGAACGAGCGCTTGCGGATGATTCGGGCGCCTGCGGATGATTCGGGCGCCCGAATCTGCCATCAGACGGCCAACAACGAGCGCCCAACTCCCTGATGGGGCCACGTCTCCCCCGAACAGCGGACAGCTGTGCGGGGCCGCTCAGGAGGAGCCACGTGGCCCATACCCGGTCAACGTGGTGGTTGGCGCCCACCAACCTGCGGGCGCCACGTGGCCCCATGGTCACGGGCCGCGCATGCGGGCAGGCGCCGCCTGACTGCCCTTCCAGGCACGCGCCCCGAGGCGCCAGCCCGCGCCCCCGTGCGCCGCACTCCGTGAGCCCGCCAATGGCATGCTGCCACGTGTCCCTGTGCTAGGTCCATGCACTCGCGCGGGGACTCCGTGGACGGTGCACTCTGCGCCAGCCAACCGGGGGTCGACACGTGTCCCCCCGCTCTGGTCCATCCACCGCCGCGCCAACCTAGTGAACCGCGCACCAAAAGCCGTCCAATCCGTGCCTGCCACGTGTCCTGCGCCGCGCTCATGCACCCAGCCAAGCCGCTCTGTGGACCGAGCGCTGCGAACCGGCGAATAACAGGCCGCCACGTGGCATGCTGGCGGTCCACGGTCCCCCCCATGCACCAGAAACCACTGATAACTTCTGGGAGTCCGTTTTTGGGCATCCGGACTCAGAATTAAACAAGCAAATAGCCGTTTTCAAACGCTTTTCCGCGCCGAATCCAAATCCAACCTCCGTTTGGCCCAAAACCTTTTCTAAAATTCGGCAAATGCAGTCGAAGGCCAAACCAGCTATAAGTACCTCACTGGGTCCATCTGGGATATCCTTTTGATACCCTATGGATCAGACACACCATCAATAGGTGTTTTACACACTGGATTCACGGGGAAAGACTGCATGGGGACCAGGACTACCACAGGCATAGTAGTGGTAGCTTTATTTCACCTGCTGTTATACTTCTAACATACCACCTCTTTTCCATTTTGCCTCTGGTAGACCTAGTGGGCATGTCAGAGTTTGAGGCTTAACGCACTAGGGGAGGCTACTGTTTTTATGGTAGTTCTCACCCCCATCGTCCTTCTTCTTTTTGTTCTCCCCTGTTTTGCAGAGTCTTCTGCGGGAGTGGCCGGACCTTCTTCGGCAGACCGAGGTAAGAGGATAGCGGACTAGATAGTCGTCTACCCCGGCTGCGAGCATAGTAGTATTGGATTGTATCCCCTATACACTGAGACAGTTGTATTTTCCTTTATTTTGGATCTGGCTTCGGCCAGCTGGTTGTATTTGATTGGTGAGCTGGGAGAGACACATGTATTATTTGAGAGTTTCTTTTTGTACTTTTACTTTCCAACTGAGGTCAGAGATGTATTAGTTTTAGTTTAGCTCTGTTTTATGCTCTTTTATTATATCTTTTATATCTGAGCAGGTTACCAGCGCTTCGTGTACACGGAAAATTCTGTGTGCACGGCGGATCTGTGGACGGGCCCGGGTTCTGGTTTACACCCGGGGCGTGACAGTACAGATATTTGAACTTTATTGTTTGCTACAACATCTTACCAAACATGCAAACTAAGGTTCTTCGTTGGGATAGAATGTTGTTTTTATATCTCCTTGGACATCCCGAAGCTTTGTTGGGATCGAACTTCAACATTCCTTATCTCATCTGGTCAAGGATGGCGAGATATGTGGAAAATGTGCATCCTACCGAGTGACTTCCATTCCCATTGATCATAATGCGGATTTTGAGAAAGTTTGATGTCGACATTCGTTCATTAACTTATATGCACAGTCTGGGAACGATCAATGACACTACCATTGTGAAGTCACTCTCAAGTAAACCATATGAGAGCCCAACCCCTCCAAGAAGCAAGAGTACCTTAGCACAGTAAGCCACAACAGCAACAACAAGAGCAGCAGTACCAGCTTCTACTTCAGAGGATGAAGCCTCTATGACATCAATCTATAAAGAACAACAACGACTATCATCTAAACAAGAACGCATGTCAGAGGAAATAACTAAGATCTCCACAAACATGGTTCAGATTTCTGCCGACCAAGCTGATTTGAAGAAGAAACACAAATCTCTTGCCAAACTGGTTAAGAAGATTTTTCACAAACTTGGATGCAGCAGATCGGATGAAAATGACACTGATTGATGTTAAGTTTTCATTTTGTTTTGTTCTAATGTCTTCTCTTGCAGGTTTTTCATTTAAGTTTGTAACTTCTTTAAACTTTGCACTCCCTTCTTTTTAATTTTGGCTAATTTTTGTGACAAAAAGGGGGAGAGAGACATAGAGACATTGAACTTGAAACATTGAACTTGAATGTTTGGAATTGAACCTTGAACTTTAAACGCGAAGGTAAGTAAGTTCTAAGTGGTAAGAAAGTTCTAAGTTGAACTTGATCATGCCCCAACTAACTATTTGACTAACTATTTGGGCATGTAATATTACTAACAAGTTGCTTGATAACTGACATATTTGTTAACTTGTTAATTGTTTTGACATGACATTTGGATATTAATGATTAGGGATATGCGAATCTTTGTTTGCTAAATTTTCAGACATATCTGATAATTAATGTCATGGTGAGTATAAACTCTATCTCTCTGACTGATTATTGAATGTTTAAATTCTTGAGGAATCTAACGATTTCTTTTGTCAAGAATTATTTCTTTTGCAGAGAGTACAAACGTCTAAGTCTAGAGTTTGTTTTAAGAGTTTCTCTCTTGTATTCATTTTTATTTGGATCATACATGTAAATTTTTGTTGTATGGTGATAGCAACAAAAATATCTTTTTGAATTTTTAAGTGGATTTTTGTTTTGTCACGAAACCGCCAAAGGGGGAGATTGTTAAGGATTTTGTTTTGGCATATTTCGTGAAGTGGTATAAGTCTTGAAGATTGAAGATGGAGAATTGTGGATCAATTACACCAATCTCAAGAAAAATGGATTCGGAATGATCAGGTATGTTTAACTAAACAATTTTGGTGATCTGAATACATTTGTGTAGTTTAGAAACACTTGGATAAGTTTTCAGTGTATAAAAATTAAAAACTGGACAAGTTGGATGTTCAGGATCCGGATCAGACCATTCCAGTCCGGACCCCGAACATAGTTTAGTTCATGCGGAATTCCAGTCCGGACCTCCCCTGTTTCAGTCCGGACCCCGAACTATGTGTTTGCTAAAATCGCATGAACGGTCCGGATCAGGAAATTCCAGTCCGGACCCCGAACTATTTTTTCAGGAAAATTGCTGAAAAAAGACGACAGTCCGGATCAGATAAATCTTGTCTGGACCGCCGTGTGGAAAAAATTCTGTTAAGTCAGTTTTTGATTCTTATCTCTTTCCAAAGGTTTCTAACCTATAAATAAACCCTAATTTCATCTTTTAGGATATCCGAGAATTAATCGAAAAAATAGATCGGGAAAAATAATAGAAAAATCCACAAATATAGAGAAGAAAGGAAAACACGATTAAATTCATATTTCTTCATCTATATTGTTCAATTTGATTCTAGGGTTTCACAATGCCTATTTCTTGTAGAGTCAAATTGATGAATACTTAGATGGTATTTCTTGTCTATCTTTGATCTAAGTATTCGGAGGATCATCACCAACAATCAAAACAATAATTTTATCAAAAATCGGCGCGAGGATTCACGTGGCCTTGTGGATTCAAGGTGCTACCGCTCTCGTGGATTCGGAGCGAGGCGCGTTCATGTGATCGAGATGTGCCGCATTGGTGAAGACCGTGGATTCGGTTGGACGTCGTGGATTCGACGTTGAGCGTCGTGGATTCGTCGTTGGGACGCAAATCGTGGATTCGAGGAGTGTTCGGAGCGAGCGGAGAAGATCAACTAGGAGCGTATGGAAAAGGTTGAGTCATAAGGTTACGGTAAATCACCTTGTACGTGTTTAATCTTAGTGGATTTCGCCGTGTTATCGGTCTCGTGGTCTTTTACTCCTGTGACGGAGTTTTCCACGTAAATCTTGCGTGCTTTATTTATTTTCCGTATTGGGTTATTTTTTACGCAACGATTTGGTGTGTTTATTGTTTTCACCTATTCACCCCCCCTCTAGGTGGTTTTTCCCCTATTCAGATCCATATTATTCATAACCCACACTGCAGACTCTGGATGCCTCGATGGAGCAGGCACTTTATGTCGAGCGCGGGGAGGCAGTGATGGACGAGGTGGCTCCTGCTCCCGCAGTGATTCCGGGGGCGAAGCGCCCGGCACCGGTTGACGAGGGACAGACGAGTCGGCAGGGACCTCCAAGACCACCACGAGTCCATCCTCAGGGTCGTGGGTTTCAGGGGCGCCAGAGGTCAGGTGGACCCCGTCCCTTTCAGCAGCAGCAACGTCGACCGCCCCGGCAGCAGCAGTCTCAGCAGCAGCGGCAGTCCCAGCGGCAGCCACGTCAGGACAGATGTGTTATTTGTGGGGGACCGCATCCACCGAGCTTGTGTACTCAGAGGCAGGGTCGTTGTTTCCGTTGCAGACAGACTGGCCACTTTCAGGCGGAGTGCCCTAGAGCGGGATTTTCGGCACCCTCGACAGCCTCAGTACCCCCTATTCCTCTACAGATGGTTGGACCTTTTGCAACTCATGGCATGCCTGATCGTGCTACTTCCTCGCAACAGCCAGAGTGACGACCACCAGCGCCGAGCGGGCGAGTTTATGCCGCGCAGGTTGAGGATGCTTCAGCGGCGGACCACGTCGTTGCAAGTATTATTTTGATTTCTGCAGTTCGTACTCGAGCTCTTTACGATACTGGTGCTTCACACTCATTTATCAGTAGAGCATTTGCATCCCTACATGGTTTAAAGATAGTGTCATTGTCGCATGCATTAGAGATTCGGATTCCAAATCATATTTTGCATGTCGAGGAGTGTTGTAGGGCTTGTCCAGTGCAGTTGGGATCTCGGATCTTCTCGGCAGACTTGCTTGTCTTGCGGCAGCTCTAGGATTTTGATGTTGTACTTGGTATGGATTGGTTGTCGCGGTACTTCGCGACCATTGACTGCAGAGAGAGGATTGTGACCCTCCGCGAGCCTGGACAGGAGGAGTTCATCTACATAGGCTGCCAGAGCACGCTGTTCGCAGCGACCATTTCCTCGGCGAGGGCTATGCGGATGATGAGCAGAAGTTGTACCGCTTTCTTAGCGACTATTGTTGAGGTGCCTACGGCGGCACTAGGACTCGAGGATATTCCCATTGTCCGCGAGTTTCCAGACGTGTTTCCCCCTGAGTTGACGACTATGCCGCCGGAGAGGGAGATAGAGTTTGTGATTGACGTGGTTCAGGGAACCGCACCAATCTCAAAGGCACCTTATAGGATGTCACCTGCTGAGTTGAGAGAGCTGAAGGCACAGTTGCAGGATCTGTTGGAGAGGGGTTTTATTAGACCCAGTGTATCACCGTGGGGAGCGCCGGTTTTGTTTGTAAAGAAGAAGGATGGATCGCTTAGATTTTGTGTGGATTACAGAGAGCTGAACAAAGTGACTTGTTTGATCAGCTGCAGGGAGCTTCGGTGTTCTCGAAGATTGATCTCCAGTCCGGTTACCACCAGTTGAGAGTGAGGGCCAAGGACATATCCAAGACGGCTTTTCGATCCCGGTACGGGCATTATGAGTTTACAGTGAAGCCATTTGGATTGACTAATGCCCCTGCCGCGTTTATGGATTTGATGAACCGTGTATTCCAGCCGTACTTGGACAAGTTTGTTGTGGTATTCATCTATGATATTCTGATTTACTCCCAGAGTGATATGGAGCATGAGGAGCACTTGAGGATAGTGCTGCAACTTCTAGGAGAGAAGAAGATGTATGCCAAGTTTAAGAAGTGCGAATTCTGGCTTGGGGAGGTTGCATTTTTAAGCCATATAGTATCAGCGGCAGGAGTGGCAATGGACCCGACGAAGATTGATGCTGTTTGGGATTGGCCTAGACCGACGACGGTAACTGAGGTCCGGAGCTTCCTGGGCTTAGCAGGTTATTACCGTCGGTTCGTGGTGGGCTTTACGAAGCTCTCTACCCCCCTTACCAGTTTGACTAGGAAGGGGACAAGATTTACTTGGACTAAGCAGTGCCAGCAGAGCTTTGAGGAGCTGAAGAGGAGACTATTATCAGCACCGATTCTAGCATTGCCAGTGATGGGTGATGGGTTTGTGATTTACAGCGACGCCTCTCACAGCGGATTGGGTTGCGTAATGATGCAGCATGGTAGGGTAATTGCTTATGCTTCGTGACAGCTGAAGGATTACAAGAAGAATTACCCTACACATAATTTAGAGCTTACAGCCGTTATGTTTGCTCTGAAGCTGTGGCGGCATTACCTCTATGGGGAGCACTGCGAGATCTACACTGATCATAAGAGCTTGAAGTATTTGTTTATTCAGAATGAGCTGAACTTGAGGCAACGCCGGTGGTTAGAGTTACTGAAGGATTATGATATGAGTATCCTGTATCATCTCGTCAAGGCCAATGTCGTGGCAGATGCTTTGAGCAGGAGGACAGTGCAGAGTTTGAGCATGATGATTACACAGCGGGCACCGCTAGTCGAGCAGATGAGGCGATTGCGGATCAAGGTCGTATCCCCTGGGGTCTCTGCTAGACTTATGTCTATGGTCGTGCAGTCCACTCTGTTGGACAGGATTAGAGAGGCACAGAGTGAGGACCCCCACTTGACGAGGATTAGAGGGCAGATTCGGACAGAGCAGATAGGGGATTTCTCAGTAGATGCCTCGGGAGTACTTCGGTAAAGGGACCGAGTGTGTGTGCCTATGGTGTGAGGACCCGAATCCCCACTTATGGGTTTATTGATGGATTAGTGGCTTCTGGGAGTGTTTGTGCGCTTGTTGGGCCCCAGAAATGGATTCCTGGTGTAAATGGGAGCAAGATTGCTTAAAAGGAGGCCCATATTGGGTGATTGAGATTTTTGTGCGCGTATTGGAACCAAGGAATTGACTCGGCACGAAAAATGGATAAAGTTCACTTTTCCAGGAATTTTCGACAAATTTTAGAAGTGGAATTGGGCCAAACGGATGGCGGATTTGGATTCAGGGCGTGAAAACGATGAAGATGGACTATTTACTTGTATTTTTCGGAGCCCGGGGGAGAAAACGCGAATTTTGTGGTGTTTGGGCAGTGTTCCGGCGGCGGCAGGCGGCGGCGGCGGGCAGCTGCGGAGCGCGGCGGCGGGGGCTCGGGCAGGCGGCGGAGCGGCCGCGGGCAGGCGCCCGGGCAGGCGCGCGGGCGCGGGCAGGCGCCCGGGCAGGCGCGCGTTCCACGGGGCCGGCGTGCACCGGGAGCAGGACACGTGGCGTGATGGCATTGGATGGTGCACGAGCACGCGGTCCACAGGTTCATAGCGGTTACCTCGGGATGCGTGCCCGGCAACGCGGCGTACGCGCACGTAGTCGCGCGGTTCCCGCTCGGGTGCGCCACGCGTCGGCGTCCGCGGCTGGCCACGCGTCACCTGGTGATTTGCTGGTTTGGTTGTCCCATGTTCGGCGCCACGTGGCGCGTTGGGGTGATTCCGGGCACATTGCACCGTGTCCCCTGTTCGGCGCCCGGTAGTTCCGGGCGCCCGAAAACGTACCCCGAAGGGGTATTCCCCCCCCCCCCCCCCCCCCTTGTGCCTATAAATAGCTCTTCCCTTGGGTTTTTTTGTGGTTTTCCCGAGCCCCTCTGCCATTGGACCCTTCAACAAAGTTGGAGATCTTCCTGTCGCGCATCTTTTGGTGGAGGCCCGGAATTTTTGGAAGCCACGGCGTCGACGACTTCGGCATCGTAGCACAGAGCGACGATCTTTCATCGGAGGACCGTTATCGTCGCGTTTCGGTCTGCGAGGTCCACAGAGCTACTACGATAGTATTTTTGGACGATTTTCACGGCGTCGCATTCATGAGAGGTACGCCTTCGATTTCGGTGTAGATCAACTTGCTTAATTCTGAGTTTGTGGCACGGCTGTCGAGACATTTCTAAGCCACTGTTTTGCTGGTGGAGTTTATGGACAGCTGCCCATTGCCGGAATATTATCTCCATGCTCGAGCGTCGGATCGAGACGAGCCTATACACTTTTTGCATCTACTCGTCGCGAGGATTATCGTTGTATTTTTCCGGGATTTTCTGAGGCTTGCCCGAAGGTATACTGTTTCCCCTTTTACTGTGCAGATTATTACAGTTGTGTGATTGTGAAGTTTTGCGCACCCTGTGTTGTGGAATTTGTAACTCGGCCTACGGGGCTCGGAATTGAACGTGCAGGTACCCATTTCGAAGGACTCGACGCGAGAATCACAGTAGTATTTTTATTGGATTTTTTGGAGCATTGTTTACCGGTGAAAAATGCACATCTTTTGGACTGTTCCAGCAGATTGGTTGTATTTGGGTTCTTGGTGGAATAAAGTGTAATCTTGGACTATTTGTTGTACCCAGGGGTATTTGCGGGTGTTTGTGAACCTGTTGGTGTTGAGGATTATTGGAGATGGTTGTTCTTGGGGATTTCAGCTGTGGAACTTTGGACAGTTCAGCTCTTCAGGTGGGTGGCCCTGTCTCCAAGATTGATGGACTGTGCATTAAATCTGCTGATGTAGGACCTTGCATGATAGTGAATTTCTTGTGTAGCATGCTAGAATGTGATAACTGATAATTCTAGAGTTATTCGATGATCATGCGATCTTTTGCTTCCTACCATCTGTTAAATTATTGTTATCTTGGAACTTGACCTAGCACCCCCGTCATATGCTGCATGTGTAACCAGACCAGTAGAAAAACTCCAACTTGGGCTAGGTTTATTCTGCTTTAGACATCCACACTTCTTATTCTTTCCTGGACATAGTGTTCTACTCGCCCGGGTAGTGGGCCGAGTGGTCGGGATTCTTTTAGTGTGGGATGCATTTACACTCGTGCTTGGGAGCAGAGTGGAGTATGGTAGATCTAGTTGATCGTTCATCTGTGGCGGGAGCCGTTCGGGTAGACGGCGGCCACGGGATGTTTTGTTGTCTTGTTTTATTATCGCCGCTGTGTTTGTCACGCCCCGAGTTCAAAAATCAGTGTCTAAATTTTTTATTTTTTTTTTTTTTTCAGAGTTTCAAAACCAGCCAGGGCGCAACAGACCGCCACATATATAGAAGAGTCCCAATCCCCTTTGGGATTGAGCCTTTTCTATATATGCACGGCTAGCTTGGCCACAACCTCAGAGTTACTAACTACGTACAACTAGTAACAAAAAATTACAAACTATTTTTACAAATATCACATATGGAATTACAATATCTTTCCTTTAGCATCAACATAACATGGTCTGTTCGGCTGTCAGGGTCAACCTCTATTTCGATACCTCGCCAACTCGTCCCAACATCCCAGCACCCACTCGACCTAAAAAATGGTCACCTAGGGGGTGTGAGATACACTGTACATGTATCCCAGTGGGCACGACGAGCCGAGAAATAGCAGATCGTACCTACTGGTATACAATACTAGAGGATAGTAATAATCACATGTTAGGTATAGCAGATATATCTTTGGAGCTGTAATTTAAAGCAACTTTCGAAATCTTTAAGCGAGCTTAGGATGATAACCATAGATCAGGCAATCTACTAAAGGATAGTAATAATCAAGATTAAGTAAACAGGATTATGAAGCGAATGAATAATCAACAAGGAAATACATCAATATCTCAGCAGGGGTAAACTGGATAAACAATCAGCAGGTCTACTGATATCATGAATACTGAATTAAGCATGCTGAGAAACTATATAGGCAGGTATCAAACAAATGCTGATGATAAATGAATGTATTCAAACAGGAACCAGGGAAGCAGACTAAATAGGCAACATATGCATCAACAATGAAATATCAAATTACCCAATCACAAGCCACCATATTGGTCTACAAGACCTCAGGCAAACTGCCCACCTGGCACCACCTGGTTGACATTTCCCCCCTGGGGGTCACGGGTTGTCACTGCTAACCACTTTACCGATAAAGAACATCGCTGCGGGTAATTACTCCGCTAATGTTCGTGAAGAACAACGGTGCGGGCGATCATAATGCAAATGCTCAAGCTCTCGGTCCATTGACCAGGTAATTCGGCAACAAACCGGGAAAATCCCCACTGGGATGCAACAGTATAAGCCAACAGAATCACAACTCAAAAGAACAGCAACAAGATGAAACAATCTTCAACAAGGATGCAAACTCAAAACCAACTGAAACTCTACTCATATGCAGGAATAATAAGCAACATGAATCATGGATCAGATATAATCAGAAGTACTGATAATCAGGTAAATATCCAGGTCTGAAAGCAACTAAATACCAATCATGCAAGCTAACCAATCAGGCAAAACTAAACACATGTTTTTGAGAAAACCATTTTGAAAACAAGTTTTAGGTCCAAACCTCGAAGAGCAATGCCTTTGTCCTATCAAACAAGAATAGACTCAGGCGACCCTACGATGCTTGGTAAAAATATTTATTGAATTAAATCATGTGTTTAGCAGCATAACAGGAAAAACAGGCTCAGCATCTAATGACCATCCAGGCATGGCAATGTCCAGAGTAATGATATAAATACTGGAAGCAACTGAGATCAATCATGTAAGGCAACAGATAACTGATAAAGGTCATAAATCAGGCCTAAAGCAGTATGAAACTGATCAAAAGGAAGGCAGGCTCAAAGTAATACTAAGCTACAAAAACAGGGGTCCAACCAATACGGTACCCCAGAGGGCCGAAATGATAAAGCCTGGACCGAAGATAAACCCACCTGACAAATCGCAGGCGACTAACTGAATCACCAGATCGCTCGAAAACCAGAGGCACCGAATAAACCAGAATCAAACATATTGATCAGGGATCAACTCTGCCTCTAACTTATTCCAAATCAACTTAAACCCTCTAATTACTTAAACATCAGTGTTTGACGACAACACTTAGATCTTAAATTATATTGTGCCAAATCAAAATCTGTTTGAGCCTTATGCTCACAGTAACTCAAAAATGCTGGGGCTTGCCCTATTGCAGCCTAGCAATTGCTGGTTCAACCAGAACCAACACTTGGCTCATATACAACTTTCATAATGCTCCAAACATCAATCCACACAGATCTGATTTGATCTGAAGTGAGCATCAAGCTCAGGGGACAATTTGGAGCAACATTCATATTTTCTTCGAAGCCTAATTCTGTACAAAATTTCATTGTGGCATTTAATCAAACAGTTGGTGTGCACCTTTCACATAACACCCAAACAAAATCCAAAGTTGGTTCTCTACAACCACTGCATCAAAAGCCCTCTAACTTGGAAGGGAATGCTTCTTAGGGTTTAATCTTCCTCTCCTGCAAGCCTTGGCCAAGCTTACTGCATGGGTTGGCCGCGGCTTGAGGTTGAAGATGAAGCCTTTTGCTTCGAATTTCGTGACCATTCAACCAAGACATCTGGGACCCAACCTGTAGGACCCCCGAACCCCATGCAGCATTTTTCCGATGGATCCACTGTTAGAACACCTGTTGTTGGTGTATCTGGGCCATGGTGCATCAATGGGATGCCACAGATGGACCCTGTAAGGTTTTATTAGCTGTGTTGGCTTTCGGCTGGGTTTGCCGAAATTTTCAAAAAGAATTAGGCCAAACAGACGGCGGAAATGGATTCAGCACGGAAAAACGCTTGAAAATGGCTTTTTGTTTGCCAAATTCTGAGTCCGGATGCCCAAAAACGGACTCCCGGAAAATTTACTGAATTTCTGGTGCATGGGGGAGCCGTGGACCGGCGGGGGGTGCCACGTGGCAGGCCCGGATTGGCCGGCGCACGCGGCCGGGTCCACGGAGCGCAAGGGTTAGGACCGGGGTGCACCGCGGAGCGCGTGGACCGGGGCGTGCCACGTGGCAGCGCCTGATTGGGCGGCTCAGGTGCGCTCGGTCCGCGGGTGCGTGCGGGGAGGCGTGGACCGGGGCACGCCACGTGGCGGCACCCGGTTGGCGGGCGCTTGAGCGCGCGGTCCACGCAGCGCGCGGGGCAGGTGCCGCGGGCAGGTGGCCGTACGCGGGGCAGGCGCGGGCGACGTGGGCGGTGCCACGTGGCGCCCGCTGATTCTCGGGCGCCACCTACCGCGTTGACGCGGGCAGGGACACGTGGCGCTCCCCGCGGCGGCTTGCACGGCTGCGGCGTGTTCGGTGGACACGTGGCGGGCGCCGGTGCGGGTCAGACCAAGCAGGCGTCCGGCTGGATCCCGTGTGCGGGCTGGGCCGGGCTGGGCCGCACTGTGCGCGCCCGAAACCGGCCGGGCCGGGCCGCACTGTGCGCGCCCGAATCCGGGCTGGGCCGCACTGTAGCCGCCCGAATCCGGGCTGGGCCGCACTGTAGCCGCCCGAATCTTGGGACAATTTCGGTATTATCCGAATTGTTCCTTTGGGCCTATAAATAGGCAGCCCGAGCCCTCTTTGCAGCCCTTTTTCTCCCTGTCTGTGCAAGATCTCCCCGAGCTTCCTCTTGATGAATTTTTCCTCTCTTAATCCTTGATCTTCCTGCGGAGTTTAAGTTTTTTTGGAGGCTCGAATCCCGAGGTTTCAGATTTTTCTTGGCGCGGCGCGACGCTCTTTCTTCGGTGTTTCTTCCGTCGCTCTTCGGTGTACGAGCTCCCCCGACCTACTCCGACCATCGTTTCGAGCGATTTCTTTGCTGCTGGATTCGTAACAGGTGAGGCTACGATTTTGGGTTTCTCGTACATTTTCAGATTTCACGTTTTTCGAGGTGTTTTCTCGTGCTTATTGGGACCTTTTTTGCTGTGAGATTTTGGTGAGGGCAGCACCTTCTTTTGAGGAGATCTTCGCGTACGAGTCTCGGATCAAGACGTGCTTGTAGACTTTTTTCATCTACTCGACGCGAGGATCATCGTGGATTTTTCTTAGAATTTTTGGAGACCTTCCCGAAGGTATACACTTTTCCTTTTATCTGTACAAGAGTTTACAGTTGAATGGTTTTGGGATTGTGCGCACCGATACTGTGGAATTTGTAACTTGGCCTACGGTGCTCGGAATTGGACGTGCAGGTACCCGTTTCGAAGCTATCGACGCGAGGATCGCTGTGGTATTTTTATCAGAATTTTTGGAGTTCGTTTTACAGGTGAAAATTTCGCAGTAAGTGGACTGTTCCCAGCAGATTTGTAAAACCTGGATTTTAATGGATTTAAAGTGTAACTGTAGCCTTATGTTGTACCCAGGAGGGATTGTGGACTGTGCTGGACCTGTTGGACCTAGAGTGGTTATTTTCCTGGTTTTCTCAGCTGTACGACTCCGGACAGTTAGCGTCTTCAGGTGGGTGGCTTGCTTTCAAGATCTATGGACTGTACTCTAATTCTATTGATATAGAATCATGCATGATAGTGATTGGACTTGGGTAGCATGCTAGAGTGTAGGAATTGTTGATCCTTGTTTTATCTGTCGATCTTGTGATCTCTTGCTTCCTACTATCATGTTAAATATTTGTTATATTGGAACCTGACCTAGCACCCCCGTCATATGTTGCATGTGTAACCAGACCAGTAGAAAACCCTCACTTGGGCTAGGGTTATTTATGTTTAGACATCCACACTTTATGTCGCATTCCTGGACTTAGTGTTATCCTCGCCCGGGTATTGGGCCGAGCGGTCGGGACTTCTCTATAGTGTGGGATGCATTGCACTCGTGCTTGGGAGCAGAGTGGAGTCTGGTAGATGTAGTGGTTCGCTTGTCTGTATCGGGAACCGTTTGGGGTAAACGGTGGACCCGAGAGATCTTGTTTTCCCCTGTTTGGGTCGTCGCCACTGTGTTAGTGGCAGTGGTTTACTAGTGTTAGCCGGACCTAGAACCCAGAACACTTTTCGACATATACATGATTTTAGTCTACCAATGTTTTCTTCCAAACATCGAAGGGCCGCTGGAGTCTGTTCTTGTTTGATTGGACAAAGGCATCAGCCCTTCGGGGTTTGGGTAAAACACTTGTTTTCTAACTGTTTTTCTAAAAAGAACTAAAATCATTAAATATGGATTTCTTCCAGATCAAATTAGTTTTCAATAACAAATGTCACCTTTTTCCCGTAAATCTCCCCACTCGAAAGGATTCGAGTGGTCTGGGTTCTAGGGGTCGTTCCTCTGTCGGGACGAAAGCCACGGGGGCCGAGCCTGGAACCTGTTCTTGTTTGATAGGGTTGTAGGTGTAGGTCTCCCGGGACTTTCGGGCCCTGTTGGTGTCTTCTGTGAGTTGTACTGTGATTATTGCTTTCCCGAACTATAAGGGATCGGGAACTTCGATAGTCGGAGCCTAGAGTCTGTTCTTGTTTGATAGGGTTCTTAGCACCGGTCTATCGGGTTTCCGAACCCTTATGGTGTCGGTCCTTCTGGAGAGTTTAGTGTTCTGTTGTGGGAGCCGTCTGGTGGACGGTGGCCCCAGCTGTGTGACTTCCAGCTTGTGGTTGAGAGTTGGTGTTGTTGGTCGATCTTGTTGATCGTGGTTTGGACTATAGCCTGCATGAGCCATATTTGAGCTCGACAGAGATACGCGGATACTTTCCTCGGTGGGGTCGCACCCCTCGAGAGCCACTCCGGAGTTGGGCCTGTTACTTGCTATCGCGACTTGTCGACGCCGTCCCTCTGACTGGCCCGGTTGGCGGCAGTCACGGACACCCTACGGTAGACCCGTCCTGTTGAGGATGTGCGGCAGTAGGTGGGCGCAGGTTTGACTGGACCCTTTGAGGCAGTCAGTTTAGATTTGGTGAGTTTACTGTGTGTGTTAGTAGATGCATCATGTTTCATCTGTTCCTTTTCTTGAGCATCTAGATAGAGGCATAGTAGCTGTAGAGTTACTTTTCCAGCCCTTTCATTTCAGTTTTATATTGTTACTTTATGCCTCTAGTAGACTTAGTGGGCAGTCCGTCGGGCTTGTTGGCGGCACCCACTGAGAACTACTTGGGACGTAGTTCTCACACCCGTCGTGGTGTATTTTTCCCACAGGGACTTCTACTCCGGTTCCTGCTGCTCCTGTTGCTGCTTCTTCTGATCGAGGTAAGGGAGTCGCGAGATAGTTCCCCACCAGTCGTCGTCCAGAGAGTAGATGTACCCTTATTACTTTTGAGAGTTCCTGTTGAGAGAACTTTGTAGTGAGGTATAGAGTTGTATTTATTTTCTACTGCTCGAGAGACTTTTGTACTTTTGGTGAGGACTTGTGTTGTGTACAGTTTTTATTTCTAGCAGTTTTACTTTCTGCTCTGATATCTGCATAGTATAGATGCTCTTTTGCAGGTTAGTCGCTTCGTCTATACGGGCTTCCCGTATGGGCGGCGGATCTGTTGGCGAGCCCGGGTCACAGTTTCGACGCCGGGGCGTGACACAACCACTTGCACAAACATTCCCAAAAACTCAAAACAAACTCACCTGGACCCATGCCCGGCGACGGGGCACGGCGGCGGCGCGGCGGGGCCAAGCTCGAATTGGAGCTTCACCACCATTAATGGCGGATTTCTACAGAGGCGTTTTGAAGCCTGCCAACATGGATGGAATTGTTCTAATGGTCCATAGGAAGCTTCCCGACCAACCCTCCCCGGCCGGGGATGGCCGGAGTGCCGGCGGCCGCACTTTGGTCTCATTTCGGGTCATCCATGGCACCCGAGTTTTCGGAATGCAAGGATGACATCCAAGTGCATGGTTGAGATCCCCTCACTCCCAGGAACACTTCTGGGCATGTGGCCGGCGTCGGAGGAGCTCGCCGGCGCCGGAGCAGAAAGCTCGGCGGTAGTGCAATATTCCCAAAATTAGGGTTCAATGCTGCAAGGTGGTTACTCAACCAAACTCCACCAAATTTGGTGGAGATGGTCCTTACTTCCAACAGATTTTTCCCATGATTTTATTTTCCATTTTGGTTCCTTGGTTGCGGAGTTCTTCCGAGGCGGAGCAAACCTAGGTTTCCGGCGAGATCTTGCTCCCGCCGGCCAACCAGTGTGCATGAGGAGCTCGGGCTTGGCAGAGAGCATCCTAGGGTCCTAAGAAGTCTACTGCTAGTGGCCTCGGGCTCTTGCAACCTGTGGTTTAGTATCTCTTACCTTGGCCGGAGTTGGTGAAGTCAAGGATGAAGCCGGTTCACTTCCTCTTCCTTCGCGCAGCCTCAGCAAGCCTCCAGATGTTCCACAGTCACCAGGGAACACCCCAGAAAACTCCAAATCTAACTTAGGAAAGGATTGGTCCAACCTTACTTCCTCTCTCTCTTTCTCGGGTTGTTTCTCTTGGGTTATTGTGCTCCTTAGCCTCCAGCACTCGGGAAATAGATCTAGGAAACTCTGAGGGAAATTGGTGCTTCGTATTACACCCAAGACCCCTCGTGTATCCAACCCAAGTAGACCAAGAGACAATTATCTTTAATGCATGCATTTTTGGATTTTCTTGCAAATAAGTCCTTATAGAATCAAATCCGAACCCCTAGGTCCCTCCTGTAGATACATTATGCACCCAACACCTTATAAAATTAATCCCATTAATTTAGATGCATAAAATATCAAACTTATTACAAGAATACATGCTTTTTCGGTGTCTTTCACGCTTTTCGAGAAAATCCGCTGATGAATTGCGAAACAGACTTCGCCACGACGTCCGGCTCGTCGAGACCTATCAAGTAGGGTATTTGTTTGCTTGATTCGGCGCTCGAGTAAAATCACGGGCCATAAAGTTCGACCAATTGCAGTACACTGCACGCACTTCGACGCACCCGGATCACCAAACGCGAATTCCGTCAGTGCCATTGCGCTCAGAACATCGAAAATAGCTAAGATCGACTACTCATACCCCTATGTTTGGGGTCCAGACGGCGAAACGGCCGACGTTGGTCAAAAGGGCAATTGAAATAGGGGTTACGATTCACAACTTAAGTTGTGGGACCCGCTTCCTCTTCGCTGTTTTACGGAAGATCCGATCGTCGGATCGAAGACATGTGAATATCAATTTTTCATATTTCGACGAGACGGTCGCAATGGTGATCTCGAATTTTCGAGATCAGGCTCCGATCAAAAGTCGATATTCTAGGGCCTCTATTGCACTATAAATTCCCAAAGTTTGCTCAATTAATCAATTTACAAACTTAAAAAGCAAAGTTTAAAGTCTTTAAATTTCAAGGTTACTACATCACCCACAACTTCTAAGAAGTTTCGTCCCCGAAACTTATCAAAACATTACTAAAGTCTTAACACACCCTAAAATACCATTTATTACAACTTACTAGCATAACAGCTTAGACGTGCGACGGGACTTCCACCAAACCACTATGCCAAAACCCAGCACTCTCTCGTGAACACAAGTCATCCTAGGGTTCGTTCCTAGCCAAACCTAGGCATCGTATTCCTATTTCTCTGATACCATCTAATCTGTCACGCCCCGAGTTCAAAAATCGGTGTCTAAATTTTTTTTTTTTTTTTTTTTTCAGATTTTCAAAACTAGCCAGGGCGCAACAGACCGCCACATATATAGAAGAGTCCCAATCCCTTTTGGGATTGAGCCTTTTCTATATATGCACGGCTAGCTTGGCCACAACCTCAGAGTTACTAACTACGTACAACTAGTAACAAAAAATTACAAACTATCTTTACAAATATCACATATGAAATTACAATATCTTTCCTTTAGCATCAACATAACATGGTCTGTTCGGCTGTCAGGGTCAACCTATATTTCGATACCTCGCCAACTCGTCCCAACATCCCAGCACCCACTCGACCTGAAAAATGGTCACCCAGGGGGTGTGAGATACACTGTACATGTATCCCAGTGGGCACGACGAGCCGAGAAATAGCAGATCGTACCTACTGGTATACAATACTAGAGGATAGTAATAATCACAAGTTAGGTATAGCAGATATATCTATGGAGCTGTAATTTAAAGCAACTTTCAAAATCTTTAAGCGAGCTTAGGATGATGACCATAGATCAGGCAATCTACTAAAGGATAGTAATAATCAAGATTAATTAAACAAGATTATGAAGCGAATGAATAATCAACAAGGAAATACATCAATATCTCAGCAGGGGTAAACTGGATAAACAATCTGCAGGTCTACTGATATCATGAATACTGAATTAAGCATGCTGAGAAACTATATAGGCAGGTATCAAACAAATGCTGATGATAAATGAATGTATTCAAACAGGAACCAGGGAAGCAGACTAAACAGGCAACATATGCATCAACAATAAAATATCAAATTACCCAATCACAAGCCACCATATTGGTCTACAAGACCTCAGGCAAACTGCCCACCTGGCACCACCTGGTTGACATTTCCCCCTGGGGGTCACGGGTTGCCACTGCTAACCAATTTACCGGTAAAGAACATCGCTGCGGGTAATTACTCCGCTAATGATCGTGAAGAACAACGGTGCGGGCGATCATAATGCAAATGCTCAAGCTCTCGGTCCACTGACCTGGTAATTCGGCAACAAGCCGGGAAAATCCCCACTGGGATGCAACAGTATAAGCCAACAGAATCACAACTCAAAAGAACAGGAACAAGATGAAACAATCTCCAACAAGGATGCAAACTCAAAACCAACTGAAACTCTACTCATATGCAGGAATAATCAGCAACATGAATCATGGATCAGATATAATCAGAAGTACTGATAATCAGGTAAATATCAAGGTCTGAAAGCAACTAAATACCAATCATGCAGGCTAACCAATCAGGCAAAACTAAACACATGTTTTTGAGAAAACCATTTTGAAAACAAGTTTTAGGTCCAAACCTCGAAGAGCAATGCCTTTGTCCTATCAAACAAGAACAAACTCAGGCGACCCTACGATGCTTGGTAAAAATATTTATTGAATTAAATCATGTTTAGCAGCATAACAGGAAAAACAGGCTCAACATCTAATGACCGTCCAGGCATGGCAATGTCCAGAGTAATGATATAAATACTGGAAGCAACTGAGATCAATCATGTAAGGCAACAGATAACTGATAAAGGTCATAAATCAGGCGTAAAGAAGTATGAAACTGATCAAAAGGAAGGAAGGCTCAAAGTAATACTAAGCTACAAAAACAGGGGTCCAACCAATATGGTACCCCAGAGGGCCGAAATGATAAAGCCTGGACCGAAGATAAACCCACCTGACAAATCGTAGGCGACTAACTGAATCACCAGATCGCTCGAAAACTAGAGGCACCGAATAAACCTGAATCAAACATATTGATCAGGGATCAACTCTGCCTCTAACTTATTCCAAATCAACTTAAACCCTCTAATTACTTAAACATCAGTGTTTGACGACAACACTTAGATCTTAAATTATATTGTACCAAATCAAAATCTGTTTGAGCCTTATGCTCACAGTAACTCAAAAATGCTGGGGTTTGCCCTATTGCAGCCTAGCAATTGCTGATTCAACCAGAACCAACACTTGGATCATATACAACCTTCACAATGCTCCAAACATCAATCCACACAGATCTGATTTGATCTGAAGTGAGCATCAAGCTCAGGGGACAATTTGGAGCAACATTCATATTTTCTTCGAAGCCTAATTCTGTACAAAAATTCATTGTGGCATTTAATCAAACAGTTGGTGTGCACCTTTCACATAACACCCAAACAAAATCCCAAGTTGGTTCTCTACAACCACGGCACCAAAAGCCCTCTAACTTGGAAGGGAATGCTTCTTAGGGTTTAATCTTCCTCTCCTGCAAGCCTGGGCCAAGCTTACTGCATGGGTTGGCCGCGGCTTGAGGTTGAAGATGAAGCCTTTTGCTTCGAATTTCGTAACCATTCAACCAAGACATCTGGGACCCAACCACTTTCACAAACATTCCCAAAAACTCAAAACAAACTCACCTGGACCCGTGCCCGGCGACGGGGCACGGCGGCGGCGCGGCGGGGCCAAGCTCGAATTGGAGCTTCACCACCATTAATGGCGGATTTCTACAGAAGCGTTTTGAAGCCCGCCAACATGGATGGAATTGTTCTAATGGTCCATAGGAAGCTTCCCGACCAACCCTCCCCGGCCGGGGATGGCCGGAGTGCCGGCGGCCGCACTTTGGTCTCATTTCGGGTCATCCATGGCACCCGAGTTTTTGGAATGTATGGATGCCATGCAAGTGCATGGTTGAGATCCCCTCACTCCCAGGAACACTTTTGGGCATGTGGCCGGCGTCGGAGGAGCTCGCCGGCACCAGAGCAGAAAGCTCGGCCGTAGTGCAATATTCCCAAAATTAGGGTTCAATACTGCGAGGTGGTTACTCAACCAAACTCCACCAAATTTGGTGGAGATGGTCCTTACTTCCAACAGATTTTTCCCATGATTTTATTTTCCATTTTGGTTCCTTGGTTGCGGAGTTCTTCCGAGGCGGAGCAAACCTAGGTTTCCGGCGAGATCTTGCTCCCGCCGGCCAACCAGTGTGCATGAGGAGCTCGGACTTGGCAGAGAGCATCCTAGGGTCCTAAGAAGTCTACTGCTAGTGGTCTCGGGCTCATGCAACCTGTGGTTTAGTATCTCTTACCTTGGCCGGAGTTGGTGAAGACAAGGATGAAGCCGGTTCACTTCCTCTTCCTTCGCGCAGCCTCAGCAAGCCTCCAGATGTTCCACAGTCACCAGGGAACACCCCAGAAAACTCCAAATCTAACTTAGGAAAGGATTGGTCCAACCTTACTTCCTCTCTCTCTCTCTCTCGGGTTGTTTCTCTTGGGTTATTGTGCTCCTTAGCCTCCAGCACTCGGGAAATAGATCTAGGAAACTCTGAGGGAAATTGGTGCTTCGTATTACACCCAAGACCCCTCGTGTATCCAACCCAAGAAGACCAAGAGACAATTATCTTGAATGCTTGCATTTTTGGATTTTCTTGCAAATAAGTCCTTATAGAATCAAATCCGAACCCCTAGGTCCCTCCTGTAGATACATTATGCACCCAACACCTTATAAAATTAATCCTATTAATTTAGATGCATAAATGTAATAACCGCAGCTTTATTTGTCTTTCTAGACCTTCTTTTAAATTCTTGTTAATCCGCTTTTCGACTAAGGGGTCCGGGGGTGAATTATTTTTCTTTATCTCTGGGCAGACTGTCGGGGCTCGCGGGTATTTTTAGACAATAAAGCTCGCGAAATGGATTTCGGCGGCGCGATCGGATCTGATTTCCGACCCCAGAATCTCCCGGAATAAATTTCCCAAGTTTGTTAGCTGTTCGAGCGTTTAGCACGCCTTTCGAGGTAAATCTAACCCGGGTTCGATTTCTTTTAATTGGGGATTTGGGTTTCTTTTCTTTCCCCCGCTCCGCTTTGACCGACGGTTTTAATTTCGTGTAGGGTGACTTAGATTATTTTCCACTCTCCTTATCCCGTACGACGGTTCCCCTTTTTAGTGCGAGCGAGAAAACCCTTTTGTTTCCGAACCTCGGCTTTCTTGCAAGACGGAGTGAAGAACCGTGGAGCGCGACGAGGAGAAGGAAGGGACCATTGTTTTCCCCCACGAAACCCGGCAAGCGAGCGTGGGACGATACTCTCCTCTTCCTCCCTCTTCATCGGCGAATCGGAAGCACGAAGTTTCGGTGAGTTTTTATTTATTTTTCTAGGGTTTCCTTCGGACCATCGCACGGGGGAAGGCGGGATGATCCGGTCAGCCACGCCACCGCCGTCGCGAGGCGCCGGATGCGCGCAGGGCTGGGTCGCCTGGGCGTGCGGGTTGGGCACCCGCGCGGGGCCTGGGTGCCGCGCGGGGCCGCCCGTGCGTGCGGGCTGGGCGCCCGCGCGGGGCCTGGGCGCCGCGCGGGGCCGCCCGTGCGTGCGGACTGGGCACCCGCGCGGGACCAGGCACCGAGCGGGGCCGCCGCAGTCAGGGAACCGTGCGGGTCTCACACCGCACGGGGCTCCGATACGCGTGCGGCCAGCGCGGCAGCGCGGGGTCACCGCCGCCACGGGTTCCAACTCGGTCACCGCCACCGCCGTCGGACCCGAGAGCCCCGTTCCGCGACGGGATCCGGACAACCTTTCTTTTCTCCCGGTTTTATGTTTGGTGAGTACTGACGTTTTCCCGGGGGACTTTGTAGTTTCGGGGAGCGCACCAGGACACGGGGGAGTAGCGCTTTGTTCATCGCTCGTAAAGGTGGGTGTTATCCCTAAGGTCTTAGCAATTAATTCTACCTTTTTGGACGGGGTCAATCATGTGTTGTACTTGAGTTAAATACTGATGGGTGTTAGACATTATGTGTTTAATGGTGCTGATTTTTAAAACTGCTATGAATCTCGTACTTGGATTAAATGTTGTAGAAAGGCATTAAGTAATTGTTTACGGTTCTACGGTTCTTATACTTGGACTATGCATTATTTCATATGGTTCTCATGCATAGATATATATCGGATCTCGTACTTGGATTAAATGTTATAGCAAGGCATCAAGTAATTGTTTACGGTTCTACGGTTCTTATACTTGGATTGTACATTATTTCATATGGTTCTCATGCATAGATATATATATATATTGCTTCACATAGTTCGCATGCATGGATATATTTGCATACATGGATATATATATATATATGGTTCACGGTTACTATGCTCGGCTTCAACACGCGCACCCGCGGTTTGGCCACCGCAAAGGGTGTGCTTTTCCGGAAAAGTGGTCCATGACCCGTGTATACCCACAGGACGGCGTGGGGCCTCTTTAGTTGTGGGGCATGTATGCGCCAAGGTGTGAGCGGTGCGACCCGTCGGTTTAGTTGTCCGACGTGGGAGCGGTGCGACCCATTCGGTTTAGTTGTCCGACTTGGGCGCGGTGCGATTCGTCGGTTTAGTTGTCCGACGGGATCGGGTATTGCAGGTTTACAGGTGTTTGATTCTACTTTTCCCTTGCGGGGGGGAGGGGTGGTTGCTCCGGATAGACTACGGTTGGACGTTTTTCTTTACCTGCATTATTATTATCATTTTTGTTTAGTCGCTGACTTCCCACTTTGCGACAGGGTCCTACAGGGGAGAGAGTTAGGCGACGGTGAGGCCACGGCTAGAGGTGTTGGGTCTCAGGAGACCGGAGCAGTATTTTACTCTTTACTTTCGCATTCCATTTATTATTTGTAGATTGTGGATGGTTCTCGATACCCTCGTGGGGTCGGTGTGGATGTCGGTATGGTGACTATTTAATTTCCTTGTCTTTCCTTACTTCTCTGTTGGTCGTTTTGGAAAATAAAAGAGTAAACCAAATAAAAGATTGCGAAAACATCTACTTCAAAATCTAAGTGTCGTGTGGGCACTACTTTCCAAAACCCTGAGTTTATGTTGCTTTCGAAATGGGTTTTCAAAATATGGGTGCCGGGTGGGCACCGTTTCAACCTGGTGGATTTATCCTTTCAAACTAATCGGCCGTTAGTTTATTCTGCACTTTGTGAATGGTTATACGTTTGGATTGTTGTGATTGAATGTTTACTCGTTATTGAACATTGTACAAACCGTTACGCCGTGCATATACAGGGGAGACTCTGTCCGTTTGCAGAGTGATCCTGTATATGCGGCGGATCTGGGCACGTGCTGGGGAAGAAGGTTTTCAAAAAAAATTTTACTACCTTTTTGTAACTCGTTTCCGCTAAAAATAATCCCCCGGGGCGTGACAGATTAAGATGGTATCAGAGACTTGCTTTCAATCACAACAATTGGTTCCGACGTCCACAGGAATACCCCACTTAACTACAAAGGAATGGAATGGATAGGTCGTAGGAGAGTAGGACGCGAGTGATCGAAGGGGGGGGGGGGGGGGGATGAGTCCGAGTCCTTTTCCCTCGACAGATGGTTCGTTGTTTGTTAGTGGAGTCTAGAGCTGACTTATGTTTTTGTGTACCTAACGTGTAAGAGCATCTCCTTCCCAACAATTATCTCATCGACGCGGGCTAGAAGATTGGTGGAAGGCGGGTGTGTGGCCTACGTGGCCTCAGTGGATCTAGTGACTCGACCCTCGGCGACACCTTCGGACATTCCAGTGGTGAGGGATTTCCCCGATGTCTTCCCGACGGAACTGCCCGGAATACCCCCTGAACGAGAGGTGGTTTTCCCTATCGAACTCCTACCGGGTACTAAACCTACCACAAAGGCACCCTACCGAATGGCCTTCGCAGAGTTAAAGGAGCTTAAGGCGCAACTGGAGGACCTCTTGGACAAAGGATTTATCAGACCGAGTGCGTCACCCTGGGGGGCACCAGTGCTCTTTGTACGGAAGAAAGACGGAAGCCTGCGCCTCTGCATCGACTACAGGGGGATAAACAAGGTTTCTGTGAAGAATAAGTACCCCCCTGCCCAGAATTGACGACCTCTTCGACCAGCTGCGAGGAGCAACGGTGTTCTCAAAGATCGACCTGCAATCGGGCTACCACCAGCTCCGGGTTCGGAACGAAGATATCCCAAAGACCGCCTTCCGGACCCGGTACGGCCACTACGAGTTCACGGTTATGCCGTTCGGACTTACGAACGCCCCCGCCGTCTTCATGGACATGATGAACCGGATCTTCAGACCTTTCTTGGACCGGTTCGTAGTGGTCTTCATCGACGACATCCTGATCTATTCATCTACCGACGAGGAGCACGAGGACCACTTACGAACGATTCTCCAAACCCTCAGGGAACAGAGGCTGTTCGCGAAGCTCAAGAAGTGTGAATTCTGGCTACGAGAGGTGGGTTTCCTAGGGCACGTGATCTCGGCAGAGGGAATCGCTGTGGACCCCAAGAAGGTGGAATCGGTGATGGACTGGCAACCACCGACGACAGTGACGGAGATCCGCAGCTTCTTGGGACTGGCGGGATATTATAGACGCTTCGTCGAGGGTTTCTCAAAGATTGCGGCCCCTTTAAACCGGTTGACCAAGAAAGGGGAAAAGTTTCTATGGACGGCTAAGTGCCAAGAGAGCTTCGAAGAACTTAAAAGGAGGCTAACCAGGGCGCCTATTCTTGTACTACCCACACCCGGAGAGGATTATGATGTGTACTGCGACACATCGAGGATCGGCCTTGGGGGTGTATTGATGCAACAGGGGAAAGTAATAGCCTATGCATCCAGGCAGCTGAAGGATTATGAAAGGAACTACCCGATACACGATTTGGAACTGGCCGCAGTGGTCTTTGTTCTAAAGTTATGGAGACACTATCTCTTTGGTGTCCAGTGTAACGTCTTTTCAGACCACCAAAGCCTTAAGTACCTGTTCACGCAAAAGGAGCTAAATTTGCGGCAGAGACGGTGGCTTGAGTTATTGAAGGACTACGATCTAACAATTCAATACCACCCCGGGGAAGGCAAAAGTGGTGGCAGACGCTTTGAGCAGAAAGGGGCAACCGGAAGAAGCGTCGGCACGCGCGATAAATGAGCAGAGCACCTTGATCGCGGAATTCTCACGACTGAAGTTGGAGGTGGTACCAGCAGGCACAGTTACACAACTGACAGCGTTGGTGGTCAAGCCGACGCTTTTCGAGAAAATTCGAGAAGGACAACTGGCGGACCCGCACTTACAGCTCGTGCGAGACAAGATCCACCCGGACCAGGAGAACGACCTTGCAGTGGGAAGCGACGGCGTCATGCGATTCCGCGGGCGTTTCTGCGTACCAGATTCGCTGGAATTGAAGGAGGAAATTCTGGTAGAGGCTCACCGCGCTCCTTATGCGGCGCACCCGGGGGGCACGAAGATGTACAGGGACCTCAAGCAAACCTTTTGGTGGCCTAAGCTGAAGGGGGACGGGACATGACATGTAGCTCATTGCCTGGTATGTCAGCAGATTAAGGCAGAGCACCAGCGGCCGGCGGGAAAATTACAGCCCTTACCAGTGCCGAAGTAGAAGTGGGATCAGATTACCATGGACTTTGTCTCTGGGTTCCCACGTTCGCCGCAGGGGCACGACGCAATTTGGGTCATTGTGGACCGGCTAACCAAGTCAGCACATTTCCTGCCCATCCACACAACCTGGACCAGAGAGCGATTGGCACAGGCCTACCTCAGCGAGATCGTGAGACTGCACGGAGTACCGGCATTCATCACCTCAGACAGGGACACCCGCTTCGTCTCGAAGTTTTGGCAGAGCCTACAGCAAGCCCTGGGGACCAAGCTCCACTTCAGCACAGCCTTTCACCCTCAGACGGACGGACAATCGGAGCGAGTGATTCAGACCCTCGTGGAATTCGCCTACAACAATAGCTACCAGGCCAGCATCCAGATGGCACCCTACGAAGCTTTGTATGGGAGACGCTGCCGATCCCCGATCTGTTGGGACGACTTAGGGGAACGGAAATTCCTGGGACCCGACTTGGTGGAAGAGACTGAGGAGAAGGTGCGCCTCATCAGGCGGCGGTTACTGACCGCCCAAAGCCGACAAAAGAGCTACGCAGACCGACGGCGCCGCGATTTGGAATTTCAAGTGGGGGAACACGTGTTCTTACGGGTCTCGCCATCCAGAGGGATCAAGCGTTTCGGGCTGAAGGGCAAGTTGAGCCCACGGTTTGTGGGGCCTTTTGAGATCTTGGAGCGCATAAGCCCAGTGGCGTACCGCCTTGCCCTGCCCCCTAATCTCGACCGGGTCCACAACGTCTTCCACGTGTCCATGCTCCGGAAATACCTATCCGACCCGTCACACGTGTTGGACGTCTCCACTTTCGAGCTCAAGGAGGATCTAAGCTTCGAGGAAGCCCCCGTGCGTATCCTAGCAAGAGAAAACAAAGCACTGCGGAACCGAGTCATCCCCTACGTGAAGGTGCTCTGGAGCAACCAGGAAGAACGAGAAGCAACATGGGAGCTGGAATCTAAGATGAGGGAGTGCTACCCCGACCTCTTCACCACCACCCGGGTTTGAGTTTCGAGGACGAAACTCGTTTTTAGAGGTGAGTGGTGTAATAACCGCAGCCTTATTTGTCTTTCTAGACCTTCTTTTAAATTCTTGTTAATCCGCTTTTCGACTAAGTGGTCCGGGGGTGAATTATTTTTCTTTATCTCTGGGCAGACTGTCGGGGCTCGCGGGTATTTTTAGACAATAAAGCTCGCGAAATGGATTTCGGCGGCGCGATCGGATCTGATTTCCGACCCCAGAATCTCCCGGAATAAATTTCCCAAGTTTGTTAGCTGTTCGAGCGTTTAGCACGCCTTTCGAGGTAAATCTAACCCGGGTTCGATTTCTTTTAATTGGGGATTTGGGTTTCTTTTCTTTCCCCCGCTCCGCTTTGACCGACGGTTTTAATTTCGTGTAGGGTGACTTAGATTATTTTCCACTCTCCTTATCCCGTACGACGGTTCCCCTTTTTAGTGCGAGCGAGAAAACCCTTTTGTTTCCGAACCTCGGCTTTCTTGCAAGACGGAGTGAAGAACCGTGGAGCGCGACGAGGAGAAGGAAGGGACCATTGTTTTCCCCCACGAAACCCGGCAAGCGAGCGTGGGACGATACTCTCCTCTTCCTCCCTCTTCATCGGCGAATCGGAAGCACGAAGTTTCGGTGAGTTTTTATTTATTTTTCTAGGGTTTCCTTCGGACCATCGCACGGGGGAAGGCGGGATGATCCGGTCAGCCACGCCACCGCCGTCGCGAGGCGCCGGATGCGCGCAGGGCTGGGTCGCCTGGGCGTGCGGGTTGGGCACCCGCGCGGGGCCTGGGTGCCGCGCGGGGCCGCCCGTGCGTGCGGGCTGGGCGCCCGCGCGGGGCCTGGGCGCCGCGCGGGGCCGCCCGTGCGTGCGGACTGGGCACCCGCGCGGGACCAGGCACCGAGCGGGGCCGCCGCAGTCAGGGAACCGTGCGGGTCTCACACCGCACGGGGCTCCGATACGCGTGCGGCCAGCGCGGCAGCGCGGGGTCACCGCCGCCACGGGTTCCAACTCGGTCACCGCCACCGCCGTCGGACCCGAGAGCCCCGTTCCGCGACGGGATCCGGACAACCTTTCTTTTCTCCCGGTTTTATGTTTGGTGAGTACTGACGTTTTCCCGGGGGACTTTGTAGTTTCGGGGAGCGCACCAGGACACGGGGGAGTAGCGCTTTGTTCATCGCTCGTAAAGGTGGGTGTTATCCCTAAGGTCTTAGCAATTAATTCTACCTTTTTGGACGGGGTCAATCATGTGTTGTACTTGAGTTAAATACTGATGGGTGTTAGACATTATGTGTTTAATGGTGCTGATTTTTAAAACTGCCATGAATCTCGTACTTGGATTAAATGTTGTAGAAAGGCATTAAGTAATTGTTTACGGTTCTACGGTTCTTATACTTGGACTATGCATTATTTCATATGGTTCTCATGCATAGATATATATCGGATCTCGTACTTGGATTAAATGTTATAGCAAGGCATCAAGTAATTGTTTACGGTTCTACGGTTCTTATACTTGGATTGTACATTATTTCATATGGTTCTCATGCATAGATATATATATATATATTGCTTCACATAGTTCGCATGCATGGATATATTTGCATACATGGATATATATATATATATGGTTCACGGTTACTATGCTCGGCTGCAACACGCGCACCCGCGGTTTGGCCACCGCAAAGGGTGTGCTTTTCCGGAAAAGTGGTCCATGACCCGTGTATACCCACAGGACGGCGTGGGGCCTCTTTAGTTGTGGGGCATGTATGCGCCAAGGTGTGAGTGGTGCGACCCGTCGGTTTAGTTGTCCGACGTGGGAGCGGTGCGACCCATTCGGTTTAGTTGTCCGACTTGGGCGCGGTGCGATTCGTCGGTTTAGTTGTCCGACGGGATCGGGTATTGCAGGTTTACAGGTGTTTGATTCTACTTTTCCCTTGCGGGGGGGAGGGGTGGTTGCTCCGGATAGACTACGGTTGGACGTTTTTCTTTACCTGCATTATTATTATCATTTTTGTTTAGTCGCTGACTTCCCACTTTGCGACAGGGTCCTACAGGGGAGAGAGTTAGGCGACGGTGAGGCCACGGCTAGAGGTGTTGGGTCTCAGGAGACCGGAGCTGTATTTTACTCTTTACTTTCGCATTCCATTTATTATTTGTAGATTGTGGATGGTTCTCGATACCCTCGTGGGGTCGGTGTGGATGTCGGTATGGTGACTATTTAATTTCCTTGTCTTTCCTTACTTCTCTGTTGGCCGTTTTGGAAAATAAAAGAGTAAACCAAAGAAAAGATTGCGAAAACATCTACTTCAAAATCTAAGTGTCGTGTGGGCACTACTTTCCAAAACCCTGAGTTTATGTTGCTTTCGAAATGGGTTTTCAAAATATGGGTGCCGGGTGGGCACCGTTTCAACCTGGTGGATTTATCCTTTCAAACTAATCGGCCGTTAGTTTATTCTGCACTTTGTGAATGGTTATACGTTTGGATTGTTGTGATTGAATGTTTACTCGTTATTGAACATTGTACAAACCGTTACGCCGTGCATATACAGGGGAGACTCTGTCCGTTTGCAGAGTGATCCTGTATATGCGGCGGATCTGGGCACGTGCTGGGGAAGAAGGTTTTCAAAAAAAATTTTACTACCTTTTTGTAACTCGTTTCCGCTAAAAATAATCCCCCGGGGCCTGACAATAAAATATCAAACTTATTACAAGAATACATGCTTTTTCGGCGTCTTTCACGCTTTTCGAGAAAATCCGCTGATGAATTGCGAAACAGACTTCGCCACGACATCCGGCTCGTCGAGACCTGTCAAGTAGCGTATTTGTTTGCTTGATTCGGCGCTCGAGTAAAATCTCGGGCCATAAAGTTCGACCAGTTGCAGTACACTGCACGCACTTCGACGCACCCGGATCGCCAAACGCGAATTCCGTTAGTGCCATTGCGCTCAGAACATCGAAAATAGCTAAGATCGACTACTCATACCCCTATGTTTGGGGTCCAGACGGCGAAACGGCCGACGTTGGTCAAAAGGGCAATTGAAATAGGGGTTACTATTCACAACTTAAGTTGTGGGACCCGCTTCCTCTTCGCTGTTTTACGGAAGATCCGACCGTCGGATCGAAAACATGTGAATATCAATTTTTCATATTTCGACGAGACGGTCGCAATGGTGATCTCGAATTTTTGAGATTAGGCTCCGATCAAAAGTCGATATTCTAGGGCCTCTATTTCACTATAAATTCCCAATGTTTGCCCAATTAATCAATTTACAAACTTAAAAAGCAAAGTTTAAAGTCTTTAAATTTCAAGGTTCCTACAGTGTTAGTGGCAGCTGTATACCAGTGTTAGCAGGACCTTGAACCCATAACCCTTTTTGGACACACATATGATTTTAGTCAACCAAACCAAGCATCGTAGGGTCGCCTGAGTCTGTTCTTGTTTGATTGGACGAGGGCATTAGCTCTTCGAGGCTTGGATATTAAACTTGTTTTCAATTGTTTTCCTAAAAAGAACTAAAAATCATTAAATATGTGTTTCTTCCAGATCAAATGGCTTTCAGTAAGAAATGTCACATTTTTCCTATAAATTAACCACTCGAGATGATTCGAGTGGTCTGGGTTCCAAGGTCTGCCTTTTTCTTCGGGACGAGAACAACGAGAGGCTATACCTAGAGCCTGTTCTTGTTTGATTGGGTTGTAGGTTCTAGTCTTTCAGGGTTTTCGGACCCTTTATTCTGTCTATTGAGGAGTTTATCCTGTCAGTGAGTCTGCAGGTTGGGTTGATGTTCTGTTGTTGGGAACCGTTGGAGTTGACGGTGGTCCCGGGTCGTTGAGTGTTGTCCGACCATATTTGTTAGCCCTGAGTTGTGGGCCGATCCTGGCTGTGGAGTATCTCCAGCCAGTGTGTTTTGTGCTGTGAGCTGTTGGAGAGGCTAGTGTCTCGTGTTTCGTGAGAGCTGATCAGCTGAGTCTTCGAGAGTGCTCCGACTGTTGTGCGAGATGTTTGAGGATTGAGTCCTTCCGTTCAGAGCGTGAGCGTGGATTTTGGACTATAGCCTGCAGTACCACCTGAGCTCGACAGAGTGCGCGGATACCTTTGTCCTCGTTGGGGTCGCTCCCGTCGAGTGCCACGTCCGGGGTGGGTCTGCACTTTGGTATCGCGACTTGTCGACGCCGTCCCTCTGACTGGGCCAGTTTTGGCAGTTACGGACACAGTCTCTAGTAGATCTTGATAGGGGGCATAGTAGTTGTAGAGTTATTCATTTCCAGCTCTTTCCTTCAGTATTTCATTTGTTACGGCATGCCTCTAGTAGACTTAGTGGGTAGACCGTTGGGCTTGTTGGCGGCACCCACTGAGAACTACTGTGGGATATAGTTCTCACACCCGTCGTGGTGTGTTTTTGCCCAGGGATGTCTGCTCCTGGTCCTGCTGCTCTAGTTGCTGCTTCTTCAGATCGAGGTAAGGGAGCCGCGAGCTAGATCCCTACCAGTCGTCGTTCAGAGAGTAGATGTACCATTGTTATTTTGAGAGTTTCTTGTTAAAAGACCCTTGTAGTGAGGTATAGAGTTGTACTTTTCTTTCTTAGTTGAGAGACTTATGTACTTTTGGTGAGGACTTTGTGTTATATATATTTTATTTCAGCTTTTACTCTTCAGCTCTGATATCTGTTTAGTATAGGGTCTTTCTTTTGCAGGTTTGATGCTTCGTCTATACGGGGTTCACCGTATGGGCGGCGGATCTGTTGGCGAGCCTGGCTCGCAGTTTCGACCCCGGGGCGTGACAGATTAGAGTGGTATCAGAGCCTAGGTTTTAGGTCATTGTGGACTTAGAAACCCTAGGCTTGTGGTTGGACATTAGGATGACTACGTGAGAGTCGTGACTGTTAGCGAGAGTCCTGATTGAGTTTTATACCTCTCCCAAGGGATGGGATGAGTGATTGTGTTGGCTGCAGACAACATAATGCTATGGAATGGATGACATGTCTTAGACTTTCGCTGGATTGGGTCGAGTGTTGTTTGGTGTTGTCCTGATGTTTGCATGTGGATTGCAGGTAGGCACGATGCCTCCCCGACGCAGGATGCAGACACGTTCTCAGCCTTCCTCCTCCCATGAGCCTGAGCAGGAGGAGTCAGCACAGGGTCAGCAGAGTGAGGTGCAGTAGCTTCGGGCTCAGATGACTCAGTTGTCAGAGGCTGTCCGGCGCCAGGAGGAGACTCTCCGACGTCAGGAAGAGACTTCACGACGCCAGGAGGAGACTTTTCGGCGCCAGGAGGAGACCATGGATCGGATGATGCGCATGATGGAGCAGAGGGCGTGGCCGGTTGTAGCACCCCCAGGAGTTTTCCCGCACCTTCTTCGCCAGCTGTGGCACCCCCAGTTGTACCAGCAGCACAGGCAGCCCCTACTGCACCGGTTACCAGTGGTCAGCCGTCCGGGACGGCAGGACAGTTGACCCCTGCAGAGCAGCGTGAGGTGGTTGATTTGTTGATGAGGTTTCGTCAGTTTGACCCACCTTGTTTTTCGGGACTGAGTTCAGAGCCGTGGGAGGCAGAGTCGTGGATCACGGCGATGGAGCGACATTTTGAGAGCCTGTTTATTCAGGAGCGGTTTCAGGTATTGTTGGCGACAAACTTCTTAGAGCGCAACGCCGAGGCTTGGTGGCGGCGTGTGCGACCTGCTGGTCCGCCTGGGACGCAGCTTCTTACTTGGGCAGAGTTCCGTAGTCTTCTTCTTGGGGCTTTCTTTCCGGAGAGCGTCCGTCAGAGGTTAGAGGAGCAGCTGAAGAATCTCCGTCAGGGAGATCGGCCCGTGCATGAGTACATTGCAGACTTCAACCAGTTGTTGGCCTGTGTACCGCACGCTGCAAGGGACGAGGCGCATCGGATTTATATGTTTGAGCGGGGTTTGCGCCGAGAGATTTATCAGTTCGTCCGTTCGCGCAGATTACAGACGTTGGATGCATCTATGGAGCAGGCACTTTACGTTGAGCGCGGAGAGGCGGTGATGGTTGAGGTGGCCCCAGCTCCCGCAGTGATTCCAGGGGCGAAGCACCCAGCACCGGTTGATGAGGGACAGACGAGTCGGCAGGCACCTCCGAGACCTTCACGATCTCACCCTGAGGGTCGTGAGTTTCAGAGGCGCCAGAGATCAGGTGGGCCCCCGCAGCAGCCGCAGTATCAGCAACGACAGCAGTTTCAGCAGCAGTATCGGCAGCAGCGACATAAGCGGTGTGTCATCTGTGGTGGCCCTCATCCACCGTCGCAGTGCGACCTGAGACAGGGACGGTGTTTCCTATGTGGAAAGTTGGGACATTTTCGAGCAGCTTGTCCCCGGGCCATTCTGTTAGTGCAATCCCTTGCTATAGCACCCCCTTTGCCTGTTCAGGAAGCGGAAGCCCCTCCGATACACCGTCAGACAGAGTAGGGTACGACGTCGGGATGGACGGGACGACGATCTTCAGCACCCAGTTGACGGGTTTACGCAGCCCTGGTGGAGGGAACCCCGGCAGCAGATCCTATCGCCGCAGGTATGACTTTATTTTCTGTCAGCTGAGTTGAGCTTTTTGGTACAGCTACATCCTTCTGCACATGTTAGTAGGGCATTTGCATCTCTGCATGAATAAGGGATAGGAATTTTGCTACATGCATGAGCGATACTGCACTCAAGAACAAAACACATTGAACTTAGATATCATTTTCTAAGAGAGCTAGTTGAGTCAAATATTCTTCAAATTTCCTACATTTCAACTGAAAATCAATTAGCTGACATTTTAACAAACCTTTGGATCAAAAACGGTTTACTCATTTGCGTAAAGCAATTGGAAAGCTTTCCTTGAAATAACATTGCTTAGGTTAGGTTTTGTTTTGTGTTTTTGTTCCTTATCTATGCTTAGACATAGAACATTAATTGAGCATTAGTATTATTGACTTTAATTGCATCCTTTCATATATTTTGAAATTTATTATGCTTTGGATATCATAATAATTCATTTGATGCAATGATCATTTATGTCAATTAAGTCATCTTTGTTTTGATCAAAGTCAATTTCTCTCTCAAATGATCTCTTGGTATAGTTTTTATCTTATTTGACAATTGAGTCGAGTATGAAATCGAGATCAATTTTTGGTTGAATACTTTATATATTAAATAATTGATAGCCAATTGAGGGGGAGTTCATTTAAATTGATATGCTCAAAAGATGTGGAAAGAGTTACATCCCAATGAGGAGTGTGAAAACTACCACCACATGGAGGAAAGAGCTACCACCTCGGTCGTCCGAGTACTGTGTGCAGCTACCACATGTATACCAAGCATGGTTTTTCAAGTTGATTAGATAAAATGCTTTTTGGAATACTTGACTCTGTCAAATTCCAAGGTTGGTATAAGATGGGGATTTTATTAAAAGATGCTCAAAGAGCCACTCCTTACTATAATTTGACTAGATATATTATCTAATTTATCTGGAATTTCAAACATCTATTGATCTTGGTGTTTCATTTTCTTTACAAGATTAATGATTTGATAAACGCATTACTCATAAGATCATAGTGGATGTTTTTGAACTTGATCAACTTTAAAGGTTTTAATTTTTATAAATTTTCATTTCGTTTCTTGGACATTATTGATAGATTTAGCATAATCTATTTCTTTGGATATGAAATGATGACTTATGTTTAAAGTTGACATGCAAAAGTGCTTACAATCTTTTTCTGGATTTTCTGAAATTTTTCAAAATTTTTCTGAACAAAAAGTTGGAGCCGATCCGGATTGGAAAATCCGATCCGGATCCCGAACGCAGGAAATTCCTGCGGGTAGCCGATCCGGACTGGATTCATGAGGCAGTCCGGACCGCAGCTAGGGTTTTATATGAAACAAAAGGGTTTTGATTTCTTTTTACAACAATCTTTTGTTTCCAAGTCTCCAGAGCTTCTCTCTCTTGAAATCATTCATTTTGGAGCCTTTCCAACCAGAGTTCTTCGAATCAAAGTGAGTTTTCATGATCAAAACTTCGGTATTTCACTGTTTTTCTCCATTTTGCTCAAAACGTGGATGAAATCATGTATCTTTTTCGTTTGAGATTGGTTTTTGATCAAATTTCTTTTGAAATAAGAACTCTGAGTAGATTAGTTTTGTTTGTATGCTTGTTACTCTCTTGATTAACGGATTTTTAGGCTTCGATTTCTGAAAATTCGGTTTTAGGGCATATAATAGGAATTTTTGAAAATCATGGGATTGATCTATTTTTAAAATTCTTTTTGCAAAACTAATTTGATTCCTAGTCTCTCTACATGATAATGATTGTTTAGGTACAATATTTCAAAATTTTGAAAATAAACAATTTTTCGTGTTCTTGAGTTCTTGCTCGCTGGTTGTTCCCAACTATTGCAATAGCAGAGATGGTGTTCACTTGGATAATCATTCTTCTGGCTGCTATGGTTCACACTAGAGCAATAGACAAGCCTAAGAGGGCTAAGAAGACTAAGAAAACTCGGGATGATTCCGAGACAGAATCTGAGACGGAATCCATAGACAGGGATGAGCTTTCAGTAGAAGGCATTGCACCTACTGCCTCAAAAGGGAAAGCCCCTGCAGAAACTTCGAAGGCGAAGACTCCGCCTACCGCTGCAGAAAAAAGGCAAAGCTCCAATGGAAGAAACTCCTCTCAAAACAAAAAGAAAGAGCGTTGCACGCAAAAGAGGGAGTGCTCGGGGAATTTCAATTGAAGAGCCACTAGCAAGTCAGCCTCCTCCAAAAGATTTCATAAGCTCTGAGAGGATTAAAGACTTTGAGAAAAGAGAATGCATTGGCGAAAGACATGTCAATGTTAAAGCTCTGAAGAAGCGTTCTGCACTCTTTGGCACTCTGTTTGACCATGCGGGACTTGCCCCTATTTGTCATTTCCCAGAATCTACAGGCTACTGCCTTCACCTTGTCAGGATGTTCTACCAAAATGAATCAAGGCTGGTAGATCTTGCAGGGGGGAAAAGAGAATTTCATACATCTGTTCGCAATATTAAGATTAAAGTCACACCTCAGTTGATTGGTGAGGTGTTAGGAATGAAGGCCCAGGTTGATGGAACTCATTATTTAAAGGGTCATGTTTTCAGCACTACATCCTGGAGAGTGGTGGTTAATGGAATTTGTCTTCCTGATACTCTGTCGTCGGGGAACTCAATTCTTTCCAAAGAACTTCGACCTGAGTATAGGTACTTGAACTTCATTGTTTGCTACAACATCCTCCCCAACATGCAAACAAAAGTTCTTAGATGGGACAGGATGTTGTTTCTTTATCTTCTTGGAAATCCCACAGTGGCCTTGGGATCCAACTTCAACATTCCTTATCTCATTTGGTCAAGGATGGCACGTTATGTGGAAAATGCCCATCCTACTGAGCGACTTCCATTCCCAATGATCATAATGCGCATTCTTCGCAAGTTCAAGATAGACACTAGTGCGAGCTCGTACATGCACAGCTTGGGAACAATTAATGATACAACTATTGTGAAGTCCCTCTCCACAAAACAAGATGAGCCTCCATCACCTCCTCGCCGAAAAAGACCAAGAACGGCAGCAACAGCTTCTGTACCACCAGCACCAGCAGAACAACCTGCTCCCCCTTCAACTTCAGAGGATGATGCCTCAGTTACCTCTATTTATAGAGAGCAACAATGACTTTCCTCTGAACAGGAACGCATGTCGAATGAATTTATTGAAATGAAGGAAGAAATACGAGAAGTTAAAAAGGAACAGGCGTCCATGAACAAGCGAATAAAGAAAATTTTCCAAAAACTCGGATGCATTAGTTCGGATGATTCTGAGTAATCTTTATTCTTTCTAACTTTCTTTTGCAGGTTTCTAAGTTTTTAGTTCTTCCATTTTCATTTACTCTTTGAACTTTTAACTCTCCTTCAGTTTTTGTAATTTTGGCTTGATTTAGTGACAAAAAGGGGGAGAGAACAATGAACAATGGTTACAATGGTTTGTAAGAACTGTGAACTTTGAACTTTGAAGGTAAGTATCAAACCAACTTTTGGTTTTGAATTGTGAGTATCAAAACAACTTTTGGTTTTGAATTATGATTGAATGCATGCCTCGACTAACTATTCGATTAACTATTTGGGCATGTATTATTACTAACAAGTTGTTTGATTACTGACAAGTTTATGACATTTGGATTTTATTGCTTAGATGATATGTCTATTTCTGATTATGATCTTAATACATATCTGAGTTCATAAATGTCATGGTGAGTATAAACTCTATCTCTGTTTGGTTTTGAATGCTAAATATTCTTGAGGTATCTAACGATCTCTTTTGTCAAGAATGATTTCTTTTGCAGAGAGTACAGATGTCTAAGTCTAGAGTCTGTTTTAGGAGTTTATCTCATGTACTTATTTGTTGGTTCTCAAATGTAAATTTTTGTTGTATGGTGATAGCAACAAAAATATCTTTTTGAATTTTCTTAAGTGGATTTTTGTTTTGTCACGAAACCGCCAAAGGGGGAGATTATTAAGGAATTTATTTTGGCGTATTTCGTGAAAGTGGTTAAGTCTTGAAGATTGAAGATGAAGAAGTTTGAATCATATACCTCAATCTCAAGTAAGAAGAATTCAAAAGGATCAGGTACATTTAACTAAATAATTTTGGAGATCCGAATACTTCTTACAGTGTAGAAACACTTGGATGGATTTTTAATCGCATAAAAATAAAAAACTGGACATGTTATATGTTTAGGATCCGGAACAGACAACTACAGTACGGACCCCGAACATAGGGTAGTTCATGCGCAAATACAGTCCGGAACACATCTGTTCAGTCAGGACCCCGAACGTGGATTTTGCAGAAACTGCATGAACAGTCCGGACCGTGGATCTTCAGTCCGGACCCCGAACGTATGTTTTTCTGGAAATAGTCTGTCTTGCTACGACAGTCCGGACCGCAGTATTCCAATCCGGACCGTCGTCCTGAAAAATTCCAGATAAGGTTAGTTTTTGATTCTTATCCTCTTCCAATGGTTTCTAACCTATAAATAAACCATACGATTCATGTTTTAGGGTAATCCAAAAATACGGTCGAAAAAGAGAAATCCACCTATAGAGAAGAAACGAAATAACTAGATTTAATTCTATGTTTCTTCATCTATATTAATTAATTTGATTCTAGGTTTTCATACTCAGATTTTGAGTAGAATCAAATTAATGAATACTTAGATGGTATTTTCGATCTATCTTTGATCTAAGTATTCGGCAGATCATCACCACCCAAAAACAACGATTTCTCCCAAAATCGGCGCGTGGACTCGCGTGGCCTTGTGGATTCAAGGTGCTACCGCTCTCGTGGATTCGGAGCGAGGTACGTTCGTGGATTCGAGACGTGCTACTGGGTGAAGACTGTGGATTCGGTCAGACGTCGTGGATTCGGCGTTGGACGCAAATCGTGGATTCGAGGAGCGTTGCGGAGCGAGCGGAGAAGATCAACTAGGAGCGTTTGGAAAAAGGGTTGAGTCGTCTGTGAGTACGTTATATCACCTTTGTACGTGTTATAATTCTAGTGGATTTCACCGTATTATCGGTCCCGTGGTTTTTTACTCCTGGTTTTGGAGTTTTCCACGTAAAAATCTTGCATGTTATTTTTCATTTCCGCATTGGGTTTTATTACGCAAAGATTTTTGAGTGTTTATTATTTACACCTATTCACCCCCCTCTAGGTGTTTTTTCCCCTATTTAGATCCATATTATTCATAACCCATCAGATAGGGTTGTGTTTTTAGGGGCACGGGTAGATCGTAGCATCCGTTTTTGTAGCCATAGCAGGAACGGCATCAACACTTCTCTCCCTTTTTCTCGCTCTTGTGCTGAAATTTGCGAACAGGACGAAAGCTTCGGAAGGCTACTCCAGAAATGGAGATGGTGCCCGAACCTGTTCTTGTTTTATTGGGGCGAGGGCACTGGTCTTTCGGAATTTTCAAACTTTTTGTTAATTTCAACTGTTTTCTAAATGGAGAGTTGGGGTTGATGACTTTCCTGCTGGTGGGGCCTTTGCTTTTCTTGTTGGCGTAATTCGTATAGTTTGGACGAGTAGAGTTGGCTGTTCTTCCTTGTCCCCAGTTTTCTTGGAATTCCTGAGGTTTTTTCCAGCTTTTGGACTCGCTTTGTGTAGAGTGAGTAGCGACTGGGGAGTTGGAGACTGTGTTGTTGGATGCTTACCGTTGGCTTGGAGACTCCCTTTTGAGCCATGTTAGTTCCGAGGACGAAACTTTCTTTTAGTGGGGGAGGATGTGAGGACCCGAATCCCCACATATGGGTTTATTGATGGATTAGTGGCTTCTGGGAGTGTTTGTGCGCTTGTCGGGCCCCAGAAATAGATTCCTGGTGTAAATGGGAGCAAGATTGCATAACAGGAGGCCCATATTGGGCGATTGAGATTTTTGTGCGCGTATTGGAACCAAGGAATTGACTCGGCACGAAAAATGGATCAAGTTCACTTTTCCAGGAATTTTTGACAAATTTTAGAAGTGGAATTGGGCCAAACTGATGGCGGATTTGGATTCAGCGCGCGAAAATGATGAAGATAGACTATTTACTTGTATTTTTCGGAGCCCGGGGGAGAAAACACGGATTTTGTGGTGTTTGGGCACTGTTCCGGCGCCGATGGGCGGCGGCGGCGCCGGCGGGCAGCGGCAGGCAGCGGCGGAGCGCGGCGGCGGGGGCTCAGGCCGGCGTGCACCGGGAGCGGGAAACGTGGCGTGATGGCATTGGCTGGTGCACGAGCGGGCGGTACACGGGTTCGTAGAGGTTACTTCGGGATGCATGCCCGGCAACACGGCGTGGGCGCACGTGGTCGCGCGGTTCACGCTCGGGTGCGCCACGCGTCGGCGTCCGCGGCTGGCCACGCGTCACCTGGTGATTTGCTGGTTTGGCTGTCCCGTGTTCGGCGCCACATGGCGCGTTGGGGTGATTCCGGGCGCATTGCACCGTGTCCCCTGTTCGGCGCCCGGTTGTTCCGGGCGCCCAAAAACGTACCCCGAAGGGGTATTTCCCCCCCCCCCCCCCATGTGCCTATAAATAGCTCTTCCCTTGGGTTTTCCCGAGCCCCTCTGCCATTGGACCCTTCAGGAAAGTTGGAGATCTTCCTGTCGCGCATCTTTTGGTGGAGGCCCGGAATTTTTGGAAGCAGCGGCGTCGACGACTTCGGCATCGTAGCACAGAGCGACGATCTTTCATCGGAAGCCCGTTATCGTCGCGTTTCGGTCTGCGAGGTCCACAGAGCTACTCCGACAGTATTTTTGGACGATTTTTGCGGCGTCACATTCACGAGAGGTACGCCTTCGATTTCTGTGTGGATCACCTTGCTTAATTCTGTGTTTGTGGCACGGTTTTTGAGACATTTCTAAGCTACTGTTTTGCTAGTGGAGTTTATGGACATCTGCCCCTTGCCGGAATTTTATCTCCGTGCTCGTGCGTCGGATCGAGACAAGCCTATACACTTTTTGCATCTACTCGTCGCGAGTATTATCGTCGTATTTTTCTGGGATTTTTCTGAGGCTTGCCCGAAGTAATATTGTTTCCCCTTTTACTGAGCAGATTATTACAGTTGTGTGATTGTGAAGTTTTGCGCACCCTGTGTTGTGGAATTTGTAACTCGGCCTACGGGGATCGGAATTGGACGTACAGGTACACGTTTCGAAGGTCTCGACGCGAGGATCACAGCAGTATTTTTATTGGATTTTTTGGAGCATTTCTTACAGGTGAAAAATACGCATCTTTCGGACTGTTCTAGCAGATTGGTTGTATTTGGGTTTTTGGTGGAATAAAGTGTAATCTTGGACTTTTTGTTGTACCCAGGGGTATTTGCGGGTGTTTGTGAACCTGTTGGTGTTGAGGATTATTGGAGATGGTTGTTCTTGGGGATTTCAGCTGTGAAACTTTGGACAGTTCAGCTCTTCAGGTGGGTGGCCCTGTCTCCAAAATTGATGGGCTGTGCATTAAATCTGCTGATGTAGGACCTTGCATGATAGTGAATTTCTTGTGTAGCATGCTAGAATGTGATAACTGATAATTCTAGAGTTATTCGATGATCATGTGATCTTTTGCTTCCAACTATCTGTTAAATTATTGTTATCTTGGAACTTGACCTAGCACCCCCGTCATATGCTGCATTTGTAACCAGACCAGTAGAAAAACTCCAACTTGGGCTAGGTTTATTCTGCTTTAGACATCCACACTTCTTATTCTTTCCTGGACATAGTGTTTTACTCGCCCGGGTAGTGGGCCGAGTGGTCGGGATTCTTTTAGTGTGGGATGGATTTACACTCGTGCTTGGGAGCAGAGTGGAGTCTGGTAGATCTAGTTGATCGTTCATCTGTGGCGAGAGCCGTTCGGGTAGACGGCGGCCCCGGGATGTTTTGTTGTCTTGTTTTATTGTCGCCGCTATGTTAGTGGCAGCTGTATACCAGTGTTAGCAGGACCTTGAACCCATAACCCTTTTTGGACACACATATGATTTTAGTCAACCAATGTTTTCTTCCAAGCATCGTAGGGTCGCCTGAGTCTGTTCTTGTTTGATTGGACGAGGGCATTAGCTCTTCGAGGCTTGGATATTAAACTTGTTTTCAATTGTTTTCCTAAAAAGGACTAAAAATCATTAAATATGGGTTTCTTCCAGATCAAATGGCTTTCAGTAAGAAATGTCACATTTTTCCTATAAATTAACAACTCGAGATGATTCGAGTGGTCTGGGTTCTAAGGTCTGCTTTTTTCTTCGGGACGAGAACAACGAGAGGCTATGCCTAGAGCCTGTTCTTGTTTGATTGGGTTGTAGGTTCTAGTCTTTCGGGATTTTCGGACCCTTTATTCTGTCTATTGTGGAGTTTATCCTGTTAGTGAGTCTGCAGGTTGGGTTGATGTTCTGTTGTTGGGAACCGTTGGAGTTGACGGTGGTCCCGGGTCGTTGAGTGGTGTCCGACCAGATTTGTTAGCCCTGAGTTGTGGGCCGATCCTGGCTGTGGAGTATCTCCAGCCAGGGTGTTTTGTGCTGTGAGCTGTTGGAGAGGCTAGTGTCTCGTGTTTCATGAGAACTGATCAGCTGAGTCGTCGAGAGTGCTCCGACTGTTGTGCGAGATGTTTGAGGATTGAGTCCTTCCGTTCAGAGCGTGAGCGTGGATTTTGGACTATAGCCTGCAGTGCCACCTGAGCTCGACAGAGTGCGCGGATACCTTTGTCCTCGTTGGGGTCGCTCCCCTCGAGTGCCACGTCCGGGGTGGGTCTGCACTTTGGTATCACGACTTGTCGACGCCGTCTCTCTGACTGGGCCAGTTTTGGCAATTACGGACGCAGTCCCTCTGGCTGGGCCAGTTTTGGCAGCTACGGACGCCCTACGTAAGTCCGGTCCTCCGGGATGTAACGGCAGTAGGTAGGCGCAGGTTTGACTGGACCCGAGGAGGCAGTCAGGTAAATTGGGTGATCTGAGTTGAGGGATAGTAGATGCACCACGTTATCATCTGTTCCACTTTTTGAGCATCTAGATAGGGGCATAGTAGCTGTAGAGTTATTCATTTCCAGCTCTTTCCTTCAGTATTTCATTTGTTACGGCATGCCTCAAGTAGACTTAGTGGGCAGACCGTTGGGCTTGTTGGCGGCACCCACTGAGAACTACTGTGGGATGTAGTTCTCACACCCGTCGTGGTGTCTTTTTCCACAGGGACGTCTGCTCCTGTTCCTGCTGCTCCAGTTGCTGCTTCTTCAGATCGAGGTAAGGGAGTCGCGAGCTAGATCCCTACCAGTCGTCGTTCAGAGAGTAGATGTACCATTGTTATTTTGAGAGTTTCTTGTTAAGAGACCCTTGTAGTGAGGTATAGAGTTGTACTTTTCTTTCTTAGTTGAGAGACTTATGTACTTTTGGTGAGGACTTTGTGTTGTATATATTTTATTTCAGCTTTTACTCTTCAGCTCTGATATCTGTTTAGTATAGTATCTTCCTTTTGCAGGTTTGACGCTTCGTCTATACGGGGTTCACCGTTTGGGCGGCGGATCTGTTGGCGAGCCTGGCTCGCAGTTTCGACCCCGGGGCGTGACATATGGATCCTGAGATCAGAGAGCAGATTTTTGAGAGAGGCCCATTATACACCTTATACCATTCATCCCGGTGGGACTAAGATGTATATGGACATCAAGGCGCACTTTTGGTGGACAGGAATGAAGCGGGACATTGGGAGATTCGTGGCTCACTGTTTAACCTGTCAGCAAGTGAAGGCAGAGCACCGTGTTCCTGCTGGCAAGTTACAGAGTCTTCCAATCCCCGAGTGGAAATGGGATCACATCACCACGGATTTTGTCACGGGACTACCGAGGGCGCAGAGTGGAGTTGACGCGATCTAGGTTATTGTGGATAGACTCACCAAGTCTGCTCACTTCCTACCCGTGCAGGTGACTTGGCCATTGGAGCGACTTGCTCAGTTCTACTTGGATGAGGTGGTGAGGCAACATGGTGTACCCGCCTCGATTGTATTTGATAGAGACACGAGGTTTGTCTCGCATTTCTGGGGGAGCCTACAGACAGCCTTGGGGACGCAGGTTCGGTTTAGCACGGCATTCCACCCACAGACCGATGGATAGTCTGAGCGCACCATACAAACCCTCGAGGATATGTTGAGAACGTGTGTCTTGAATTTTGTTGGAGGGTTGTACCGACATTTAGGATTGGTTGAGTTTGCGTACAACAACAGCTATCAAGCAAGCATTCAGATGGCTCTGTTTGAAGCGTTGTATGGACGCAAGTGTCGGCCGCCTTTATATTGGAGTGACATGGGTGAGAGGAGGACTTTGGGGCCTGATTTACTATTGGAGGCAGAGAAAAAGGTCAGATTAGTTCGGCGATATCTTGAGACAACCCAGAGTCGATAGAGGAGCTATGCTGATACTCGGCGGCGAGACCTAGAGTTTCAGGTAGGTGATCATGTCTTTTTGAAGGTCTCATCTTCGAAAGGGGTCCGGAGATTTGGAGTTCGTGGGAAGCTCAGTCTCCGTTTTATTGGACCCTTTGAGGTACTTGAAAGAGTTGGCCCTGTTACATACCTTGTTGCTCTTCCTCCACGCCTGGCAGGAGTACATGATGTTTTCCACGTCTCGATTCTGAGGAGATATGTCTTCGATACCGTGTTGCTCTTCCTCCATGCCTGGCAGGAGTACATGATGTTTTCTACGTCTCGGTTCTGAGGAGATATGTCTTCGATCCTTCGCACGTTATTGACTTCACTTCCCTGGAGATCAATGAGGACCTTGGATATGAGGAGCGCCCGTTGCGGATTCTGGCTCGTGAGGTGAGAGAATTGCGCAACCGGGCTATTCCATATGTGAAGATCTTGTGGAGCAATCACGAGGAGCGTGAGGCCACTTGGGAGATAGAGACGGTGATGAGAGATACCTATCCTTTCCTGTTCGAGGATTCCGGCTGAGGTACGTCGGTTTCTGTTTTCTTAGTTTCGAGGATAAAACTTTTGTTAGCGGGGGAGGATGTAGTAGCCCCGATCCCCGTGCAGCTTTCCCCATGACCCACATTGTGGAACACCTATTATTGGTGCGTCGGACCCGCAACGCGTCAATCGGACGCGTTGGACGGACTCTCTGAGGCTTCTGGATTGAGCCTGCCTTCCAGCTATTTTTGTCGGATTTTTGAAAGGGTTTCAGGATAATTGGAGGACCTATTTGGATTCAGCGCTGAAAAACGTCAAAAATCGACTATTTACTCGTGTTTTTCTTAGTCCGGATGCCCAAAAACGGACACCCGAAAGTTTTCTGCGCATTTTGGTACATGGGGGAAGTCGTCGACCGGCCGGATGCCAGGTGGCGGCCTCTGATTGGCCCGCGCACGCAGCGCAGTCTACAGATAAGAAGCACTAGTGCATGGACCGGGCGCGGGGGACACGTGGCGGCCTCGGATTCGCAGGCTCACGCGACGCGGTCCACGGCGTCGAGCGAGATGGCGCATGAACCAGGACGGGCCATGTGGATGCATGTGAGTGGCCGGTTCTGGTATGTGCGGTCCTTGTGTGATGACCCGGATTTCTACGAAGGTCTTACAAACTGAATTGTGGCTTCTGGAGGCCTATAGTGTGTGTTGGTAATAGTTGCACGCAAATCGGACCTCAGAATTGGACCCAGCACGAAAATTTGGATTAAGAATACCTGTCTGGATGCCTTCGACAAATTTTAGAAGTGTAATTTGGCAAATCGGACATCAGATTTGGATTCAGCATGCGAAAACGATAAAAACGGAGTATTTACTTGTATTTTTCGTAGCCCGGATGCCAAAATACGGATTTCGAGGCATTTGTTACTGTTCCGACAGGCTAGGGCAGCGCCGGCAGCGACGGGCAGCGGCGGCGCGGGCGCGGGTAGGCGCGTGCGCGGCGGCGGGTAGGCTGGTCCACAGGTTTTGGTGTACACCGGGACCAGCCAACGAAGGGCATGCCACGTGTCGTGTGCTGATTGGGCGGTCAACGCACGCGTGACAATGCGCCGGGCGGGGCGCACCGTGGACCTCGCCTGGCCCCGTGTCGCCCGCCCATTGGGGGGCGCAGCGACCCGGCTGCCCCGCCGTGAACCGCGGACTACGGTTCCCACCGTGGACCGCGCTGCCACGCGGCACGCCGCGATTGGCGGGCGCACGGGGCGCGAAGCGGGCCACGTGGCACGCTGTGGGCGTTTCGGGCGCCCACAGTGTTGGGTCGGGCCGGATTCGGCCGCCCGATTCTTGCGCCTGAATCCGAGGCCTCCCTTTGGTGGGCTTGGGCTATAAATAACCCCTTTTCTTGAGCCTTTGGACCCTTTTCCCGAGCCCAGCTGTGACAGAGCCCTCAAGCAACCTTGTTGATCATCTTGTGCTACATCTCTCGAGGGAGTTTCGGAATTTTTGGAGGGCGCGGCATCGACAGCTTCGGCGATTCGGCGCAGTGCGACGTTTCTTCTTCGGTGGCCCATTTCCGTCGTGTTTCGGTCCACGAGGTCCATAGAGCTACTCCAAAGGAATTTTTGGACAATTTTTGTGGCGTCGATTCCATGAGAGGTAGATCTTCGTTTTTTGTGTTTTCCTCTCCTCTCAGTTTTGGGTTTTTATTGGAGTTTCTGGTACATCTTTAAACCCCTGTTTTGCTGGTAGTTTTCCTGGACAGCAGCACATTGTTGGATTTTTATCTCTGCACTCGAATATCGGATTTCGACGAGTGAGGACTCGATTGACATCTACGCTTTCCGAGGATCACCGTCGTATTTTTACTGGAATTTTTGGAGTTTATCTCATTGGTGGTATTTGCGCATCTTCAGGACTGATTTTTCAGTAGTTTGTAAACTTAGAAATTTTGTGTTGATTGCAATGTTTGGACCATATCTTTGTACCCAGGAGGTGTTTTTGGGTGATTTTGGACCCGTTGGAATTGTGGGAATCTGAGGATTTGTCCCCGTTCAGTTTCAGCCTTTTTGGATCTTGGATTGATGCGCGCTTCAGGTGCGTTGCTTCGTCTTCAAAACTGATGGGCAGTTCATTAACTCTATTGAGTAGGGAACATGCATGATTTTGAGATGTATTAGGAAGCATGCTAGAAAGAGAAAATTGATAGTCCTTGTGTTGCTATGTTGATCAGTGTTGATTTATTGCTCCCTAAATATGTTAAATTATTGTTATTATTGGAACTTGACCTAGCACCCTGTCATATGATGTATGTTCAACCAGACTAGTAGAAAACTCTCACTTGGGCTAGGTTTATTTATGCTTTAGACATCCACACTTTACATTCTATCCCTGGACATAGTGTTTTCCTTGCCCGGGCAGTGGCCCGAGTGGTCAGGATTTCTCTTAGTGTAGGATGCATGTTACACTCGTGCTTGGAGGCCGAGTGGAGTCTGGTAGATGTAGCTAGTCTTGTATCTATGGCGGGAGCCGTTTGGGTAAACGGTGGTCCCGGGTTGTCAAGTTCTTCGATTTATTTGTCGTCATTGTGTTCGTGGCAGTGGTGTACCAGTGTTAGCAGGACCTTGAATCCAGAATCTTTTAGGACACACATGATTTCAGGAAACCAATATTTTTCTTCAAAATGTCGAAGGGTCGCCGGAGTCTATTCTTGTCTGATTGGGCGAAGGCATTAACCCTTCGGGGTTTGGGAATAAAACTTGTTTTCTAACTGATTTTCCAAAATAGTTAAAATTCATAAAAATGGGTTTCCTTAATTCAAGATGGTTTTCAGTAATAAATGTTACCTTTTCTGTAAACTTCTTCACCCGAGAGAGAGCTCGAGTGATCTGGATTCTAAGGGTTGTCTTTTCCTTTGGGTCGAGAACAACGAGAGGCTATGCCTAGAGCCAGTTCTTGTTTGATTTGGGTTGTATGTTCTAGTCTTTCGGGGTTTTCGGACCCTTCATTGTTGTCAGTTATGGAGTATACCCTGTTAGTGAGTTTGCATGTTGAGTTGATGTCCTTTTTAGGGAGCCGTTGGGTTGACAGCGGTCCTGACTGTTCGAGTATTTTCCTGTTAGTTAGTTGGAGAGGTGATCTAGGTACTGTCGATCTTGTTGATCGTGGATTTGGACTATAGCCTGCATGAGCCGCATTGAGCTCGACAGAGATGCGCAGATACTTTTCTTGGTGGGGTCGCGCCCCTCGAGTGCCACTCCGGAGTTGGGCCTGTTACTTTGCTATCGCGACTTGTCGACGCAGTCCCCCTGGCTGGGCCAGTTTTGGCAGTCACGGACGCCCTACGTAAGTCCGGACCTCCTTGGATGTAACGGCCGTAGGTGAGCGCAGGTTTGACTCGACCCTATGTGGCAGTCAGTGTAGATTGGGTGATTGTATTTGAGAGATAGTAGATGCATCATGTATCCATCTATATCACCCCTTGAGCATTTAGATAGAGGCATAGTAGATGTAGAGTTATTTTCCAGCTCTTTTCCTTTCAGTATTGTATTTGTTACTTTATGCCTCTAGTAGACTTAGTGGGCAGACCGTCGGACTTGTTGGCGGTACCCACTGAGAACTACTGTTTGTGCGTTATGAATAATATGGATCTGAATAGGGGAAAAACTACCTAGAGGGAGGGTGAATAGGTGAAAACAATAAACACACCAAATCGTTGCGTAAAAAAATAACCCACTGCGGAAAATAAATAAAGTACGCAAGATTTACGTGGAAAACTCCGTCACAGGAGTAAAATGTTGGGTTATATGTAATAAGGATCTAAATAGGGAAAAAAACACCTAGAGGGGGGTGAATAGGTGTAAACGCATAAACACTCAAAAATCGTTGCGATAAAAACCCAATGCGGAAATAAAAATAATACGCAAGATTTTTACGTGGAAAACTCCATCACCGGAGTAAAAAACCACGGGACCGATAACACGGCAGAAATCCACTAGAATTAAAACACGTACAAGGTGATTTACCGTACACACTTACGACTCAACCTTTTCCATACGCTCCTAGAGGATCTTCTCCGCTCGCTCCGCGACGCTTCTCGAATCCACGATCTGCGCCCAACGCCGAATCCACGGCGTCCAACGTCGAATCCACGACGTCCGACCGAATCCACGGTCTTCACCCAATAGCACCCTTCGAATCCACGAACGTGCCTCGCTCCGAATCCACGAGAGCGGTTGAACCTTGAATCCACAAGGACACGCGAATCCACGCGCCGATTTTTGGAGTAAATCGTTGTTTTGGGTGGTGATGATCCGCCGAATACTTAGATCAAAGATAGATCGGAAATACCATCTAAGTATTCATTAGTTTGATTCAACTCAAGATGTGAGTATGAAAACCTAGAATCAAACTAATCAATATAGATGAAGAAACATAGAGTATTCTCTAATGATTTCCTTTCTTCTCTATATATGTGGATCTAGAGCCGTATAAGATGATATATGAAAATGACGGCTATCTCGATTCACAGTGGATTAGCCCTAGAAAAAGAATCATAGGGTCTATTTATAGGTTAGAAACCCTAGGAAGGAGATAAGAATAAAAAACCTAACATTTCTGGAGATTTTACGGACGGCGATCCGGATCGGATTAACTGTGATCCGGATCGTCGCAACGAGTCAGGCAATTCCAGAAAAACGAAGGTTCGGGATCCGGATCGAAGTGCTTGATCCGGATCGTTCATACAGTTCACCAAACATCAACGTTCGGGATCCGGATTGCGAAGCCTGATCCGGATCGTTCAAGGAAGATGGTAAACTCAGTGTTCGGGATCCGGATCAAGAGAGGCTACGATCCGGATTGAACTGGTGTATGAACGAACCACCTTCGGGATCCGGATCGAACAACCTGATCCGGATCCTGAACATGTCCCAAGTCCAGTTTTTGATTTTTATGCAATGAAAGATTCTTCCAAGTGTTTCTACACTACAAGAAGTATTCGGATCACACAAAATCTTAGGTTAAACATACCTGATCCTTTTGAATTCTTCTTTCTTGAGATTGAGTTAAACGATCCAACTTTCTTCACCTTCAATCTTCAAGACTTGAGACTTTCACGAAACTACGCCAACTCAAATTCCGTAACAATCTCCCCCTTTGGCGGTTTCGTGACAAAACACAGATCCACTAAAGAAAATTCAAAAAGATATTTTTGTTGCTATCACCATACAACAAAAATTTACAATGGAGATCCAAAAATTTAAAAACATGAGATAAACTCCTAAAACAGACTCTAGACTTAGACATCTGTACTCTCTGCACAAAGAAATCATTCTTGACAAAAAGAGATCGTTAGATACCTCAAGAATATTTATCATACAAAACCTAGTACAGAGATAGAGTTTATCTGATCATCATGACATTTGAGAATTCAGATATGTAAGAGAATCATAGTCAAAAACCAACATATCTTCTATGCAATCAAAAACCAAATGTCATGTTAGTGAACATCAACTTGTTAGTTATATTACATGCCCAAAAAGTTAGTCGAATAGTTAGTCGAGGCATGCATTCAAAACAAATGAAAACCAAAAGTTGAAGTTCTACTTACACATTCACATCATCATTGTTCAAGTTCATTGTTTGTTCAAGTTCCCTTGATGTTCACTTACCTTGATGTTCACATCACATCATTGTTCAAGTTCTCTCTGTTCAAGTTCCCTTGATGTTCACTTACCTTGATGTTCACATCACATCATTGTTCAAGTTCTCTCTAAACTCTCTCCCCCTTTTTGTCACAAACAAAGCCAAAATCACAAAAACTTTAAGGAGAGTTAAATAGAACAAAATAAAGAAACTCCTGAGAATTAAATAAGAACAAAGACTTAAAAACCTGCAAAAGAAAGATTAGAGAAAAGAAGAAAAACGTTATGCAGAGTCGTCGGAGCTGATACACCCAAGCTTCTGAAACATTTTCTTGATCCGTTTGTTTATAGAAGCTTGTTCCTTCTTAACTTCTTTGATATCCTCTTTCATTTCAGCGACATCAGTAGCCATGCGCTCTTGCTCGTTTGAGAGTCACTGTTGTTCCTTAAAGATTAAACTCACTGACGCATCATCATCAGAAGTGGATGGAGGTGCCTGCTGTGCTGGTGGAACAGGAGGAGTTTCTGCCGGTGCAGAGGTTGTCGCTCGTTGTTGTTGTGCTCGTTGCCGGTGAGGAGGTATTATGGGTTCATCTGGCTTCGTCGAGAGAGACTTCACAATTGTCGTCTCATTAATGGTGCCCAAACTGTACATGTATGAGCTCGCGCTTGTATCGACTTTAAACTTTCTAAGGATGCGCATGATAATCATTGGGTAGGGTAGTCTTTCTGTGGGATGAGAGTATTCCACATACCGCGCCATCCTTGACCAAATGAGATAGGGAATATTCAAGTTTGCTCCCATCAAAGCGGTCGGATTTCCAAGAAGATAAAGGTATAACATTCTGTCCCATCGAAGAACCTTCGTATTCATGTTGGGAAGAATGTTGTAGCAGACAATGAAGTTTATATACCGATACTCTGGTCGTAGCTCTTTAGAGAAAACAGAATTTCCGGTCGACCGAGTATTTGGAAGACAAATTCCATTAACTACAACTCTCCAGGAGTTGTCGTTGAAGCTTTGAGTTTTTAGGTAATGGAGTCCATCAGCTCTGGCTGTCATACCTAGCACAACTCCAATCAGCTGGGGTGTGACTTTGATTTTGATATTTTTAACCAAAGTGTGAAATTCACGACGTCCATCCTCGTGATCAATCAGACTTGCAGCGTTCTGATAAAACATTCGAACTGAGTGTGGACAGTACCCAGTAGTCTCAGGGAAGTTGCAAATTTGAGCAAGACCAACTTGGTCAAACAAAGTCCCAAAAGCTACAGATCGTTCCTTCATTGGTTTGACATTGACATGTCTCTCGCCAATGCATTCCCTCTTCTCAAAATCCTTGATTCTGTCGGAGCTGATGAAGTCTTGTGGAGGAGGCTGCCTAGCAACTGGTTCCTCAATGGTAATTCCCTGAGCACTGCCTCTTTTTCTTGCACCGGTTTTTCTTTTTGTTCCAACTGGACTTGGTTCCATTGGTGCTTTCCCTTTTTCAGCTGCAGTAGGTTTTGAAGCTTCAGCAGTTGCTTTCCCTTTGGAGACAATGGGAGCAGCTTGCTCGATTTCGATGTTATCCCAGTCGATCGACTCTGTCTCTGATTCAGTGTCCGAATCAACCTTAGTCTTCTTTGCTTTCTTAGCCTTCTTAGGCTTGGCAGTATCCTTGACATGTACCATGGCAGCAAGTAGGAAAACAATCCAAGTGATCACCATTTTGCTTGCTAGTGAAAAATGTATCCTGTGAAGACCAACTCAAGAACACATGACAAATTGTTAATTTTCAAAAATTGAAACAATTGTACCCAAACAATCATAATCATGTAGAGAGACTAAGAATCAAATTAGTTTTGCAAAAGGATTTTTAAAAATAGATCAATTGCATGATTTTCAAAAATCCTTATTATATGCCCTAAAACCGAAATTTTAGAAATCGAAGCCTAAAAATCCGTTAATCAGGAGAATACCTAGCATATAATCAAAACTAATCTACCCAGAGTTCTTATTTCAAAAGAAATTTGATCAAAAACCATCCACAAACAAAGTTGATCCAAGAAATTCATCACGTTTGAGGAGGAAAAGAGAAAAACGGTGAAAAACCGAGATTTTGATCAATAAAACTTACTTGGAGTTGAAGAACTTGAGTTTGAAAGCTTCCAGGAAGGATGAAATCTAGAGAGAGAGGCTCTGGAAACTTTGGAACAAAAGATTGGAGTAAAAGAAATCAAAAACCCCTTTCGTTCTTTATAAAACCTAGCCGCGATCCGGATCAGTTCATAACTGCGATCCGGATCGGCTACCCGCAGTGAGAAACTGCGTTCGGGATCCGGATCGGCAGATGCAATCCGGATCGTCAGCCCGCAGAGGAATTCCTGCGTTCGGGATCCGGATCATCTAGCCCGATCCGGATCGGCCCCAACTTTTTCTTTAGAAAATTTCAGAGAAATTCAAGAAAAACCAGAAAAAGATTGTAAGCACAAATGTGTATCAACTTTAAACAGAAATCATCGTTTCATACAACAAGAATTAGATTATGCCAAATCTATCAATAATATCTAAAAATGAAACGAAAATTTACAAAAATTAAATCCCTTAAAGTTGAACACCTTCAATTACATCTAACTTGATCTTATGAGTAATGCCTTTATCAAATCATCAATTCAGTAAAGAAAATGAAATACAAAGATCAATAGATGTTTGAAATCCCAAATATAATAGATAATGTATCTAGACAATCTGTTGAAGAGAGTGGCTCTTTGAGCATCTTTCTTTAAAAACCCACCTTATACCAACCTTGAAATTTGACAGAGTCAAGTATTTCAACATGCATTTTACTTAATCAAAAATTTGAACAACCATGCTTGGTATACATGTGGTAGCTGCACACAATACTCGGACGACCGAGGTGGTAGCTCTTTCCTCCATGTGGTGGTAGTTTTCACACTCCTCATTGGGATGTAACTCTTTCCACATCTTTTGAGCATTTTACCTTTTCTATGACTCCCCCTCAATTGGCTATCAATTATTTAAGATATAAAGTATTCAACCAAATATTGATCTCGATTTCATACTCGACTAAGCAGTCAAATAAGATAATGACTATACCAAGAGATCATAGAGAGAGAGAAATTGACTTTGATCACTTTAGAAGATGATTTAATTAACATAAATGATCATTGCAACAGTGAAATATTATGATGGCAAAAGCATAATAAATTTCTAAATGTGCGAAAAGATGCAATTAAAGTCAATTATGATCTATGCTCAATTAATGTCCTATGTACAAACATAGATAATGAACAAAACAAAAACAAATACAAAACCTATCCTAAGCAAAGATTTCAAAAAGAAGATTATTTCAAGGAAAGCATCCCAATTGCTTTTCGTAAATGAATAAAACGTTTTTGATCCAAAGGTTTTGTTAGAATGTCAGCTAATTGATCCTCAGTTGAAATATATGAAAGTTGAAGAGTATTTGATTCAACTAGCTCTCTAAGAAAATGATATCTAAGTTCAATATGTTTTGTTCTAGAGTGCAACACAGGGTTTTTAGAAATGTTAAATGCACTAGTGTTGTCACAAAGTATTGTTACCGAAGATGCTGAAATGCGGAAGTCGCTCAATACGCTTTTCATCCAAATGAGTTGAGTTGAGCAACTTCCAGCTGAAATGTATTCCGCTTCGGCAGTCGAGAGTGCTATGCAGTTCTGCTTTTTACTGTGCCATGCAACAAGGCAATGGCCAAGATAGAAGCATGCACCACTCGTGCTTTTCCGATCATCCACTGATCCTGCCCAATCGGCATCTGAGTATCCAACAATATCCAAACTTGTTCCCATAGGATACCAAATTCCGAAATTAATTGATCCTTTGATATACCGGATGATCCTTTTCACCGCTTTCAGGTGAACCTCCTTTGGTGCTGATTGATATCTCGCGCAAATCCCAACACCAAAAGATATATCTGGGCGACTAGCCGTGAGGTAAAGTAGACTTCCAATCATACTTCGATACAGTTTCTCGTCTACATTCTCACTATGTGATTCACTTCCAAGTCCCTTGTGGCTAGTTCCCATTGGAGTCGGAAAATCTTTACAATTTTCTAGATCAAACTTTTTGACCAACTCCATTGCATACTTGGATTGACTCAAGTGAATACCTTCATCATTTTGTTTAATTTGCAATCCAAGGAAATAAGTCAATTCGCCCATCATGGACATCTCAAATTCGCTTTCCATGGTCTCCGCGAATTTAGAAGCATCGTTATCTCTTGTTGCGCCAAATACAATGTCATCGACATAGATTTGTGCTACAATGAAATTGCTCTGATAATGCTTCACAAAGAGAGTCCTATCAGCTCCCCCTCGAGTATAGCCCTTCTCCAAAAGGTGCTTTGTTAACCTTTCGTACCATGCTCGCGGTGCTTGTTTCAGACCGTAAAGAGCCTTTTTCAAACAAAAACATGGTTAGGTTGTTTATGATCTACAAAACCTTTCGGTTGAGCCACATAAACTTCCTCATTTAAAAACCCATTTAGAAATGCGCTCTTAACGTCCATTTGAAATAATTTGATTTTAAAATGACAAGCAATAGCAAATAGTATACGAATGGACTCGAGTCTAGCTACAGGGGCGAATGTTTCATCAAAGTCTATACCTTCTACTTGAGAGTAGCCTTGAGCAACTAATCGTGCCTTGTTCCTGATGATAGTACCATCCTCATTTTTCTTGTTCTTGAAGATCCATTTGGTACCTATCACATTGTGTTGCTTTGGAGGCTTCGTTAATTCCCAGACTTTGTTTCGCTCAAATTGATGGAGCTCTTCCTGCATTGCTTTAATCCAGTAGTCATCCTGAAGAGCTTCATCTATGTTCTTTGGTTCGATTAAAGATACGTAGCAAGCGAATCCACAAACCAACTGCCTCCGAGTTCTGACTCCTTCTTGTGGATCTCCAATAATATTCGATTCCGGATGATCCTTGGAGATTCGTAACGTTTGTTGAAACGGAGTACTCGGAGATATATGAGATGATTCCTGCACATCAGATAAACTAGAAGAACCATTAGATGCATCATTAATATTGGAAGTATTATTATGAGAAGATGCACTAGCAGGAGAATCATCATCTAGAGAGATATCGAGGGTAGATTTTCCAGTTTCAAAGTGAAAAGCTTCATCTACTTTAACATTTATAGATTCTACGATCGTCTTAGATTCAATGTTAAATACTCGATATGCTCTGCTATTCGTAGAATAACCCAAAAAGATCCCTTCATCACTTCGAGAGTCGAACTTTCCAAGATTTTCACGGTCACGTAAAATGTAACATCGACTCCCGAAGACACGAAAATATTTGATATTGGGTTTTCTACTAAACCACAGCTCATATGGTGTATTTAAAGTTCCTGGGCGCAAGTAAACTCTATTAATGACATAGACAGCGGTGTTCACGGCTTCAGCCCAAAAATGTAGCGGTAAATTCCGGCTATGAAGCATCACACGCGCCATCTCTTGAACAACCCTGTTCTTGCGCTCAACAACACCATTCTGCTGAGGTGTATAGGGTGCCGAGAATTCATGTTTAATTCCATTTGAAGTGCAAAAATCAATAAATTTTGAATTTATGAATTCTCCACCTCTATCACTTTTAACACGAATGATCTTTTCATTCTTTTCAATCATAATACGATGGCAAATCTCATGAAAAGAGTCAAACGTATCAGCTTTCTCTTTTAAAAATGCTACCCAAGAAAACCGAGAGAAATCATCAACCAATAAAAAAAAATGTACCATTTACCTCCCAAAGATGGTTGACGGGTCGGCCAAAAGAAAAAGAAGAAAAGAAAATAGTCTACATAAACTACACAAGATTTAATCGTAAAACGATTAAAGACAAGGAGGGGTTTCACCTTTGCATACCCAAACCTTTTGAGTTTTGGAGTATGTTGGCAATGGTTGAGAAGTTTTCCTTGATGAAGACGTCTTGCAAGATTGGTCTTTTTCTTTTGTCATCGTCTTGTTTGAAGTACTACCAATGTCCTTTTCGTTAGGAGAATCCTTCTTTGAATTCCATGGAGTGAGCTTATTGGTAGCAGTTGCAAGATGTGGTTGATTTGATCCTTGAGCTCCAATCTTGCAATTTCTTCCAATGTGCCCTGCAAAATTACAACGAAAACATACCTTTGTGCTTGATGATTCTGAAGAGGATGAAGTAGGCTTGTTGTCGTTGGTTGTCATGATTTTCGGTGTCGGAGAAGGAGATACCGACTGAGGCACAAAGACTGTCCCAACCGAACTAAAATTGTCTTCAGTTCGATTGTATCCGAGGCCGAACTTGTTTGTTTGACCAAGACCAAGAAGTTTATCCAACTTACTCCTTCCTAAAGAGAATTGCTGTAAGTCATCCTTGAGTTGGCAAATGGTCTCTGTCATTTCCAATTTTTCCCGTCGGGCCTCGCCGTAGAGCTTCAAGAAATAGTTCGCTTTGCTCACCATATCTATATAGTTCTTCTCGAGTTGCTCATTGGACTCTTGAAGGGAAACATTTTCTTTTATCAGTTTATCCCTTTCCACTTCAAGATCGGTCGAGAGAGAAGTTACCCTTTTTACTTCTTCTTCGAGATCCTGCAATCTCCCTCTCAACCCCTTGTTTTGCTTAGCCGATTTCTTTAAATCCCGTAAAGATCTGTGATAGGCTAGAGCAAATTCTTCACCTTCCGAATCATCCGATTTGTTGTCCGTTGCGTTCTTTTCAACAGTGGAGTTGGACAACGACTCAGATGTACTTGCCATAAAGCACATGAAGGGTGAAGATACGGACGCGTGGAATGCGGTGGAGCTCTTTTCTTCATCACTCGAAGACGACTCAGTTGACGTTGAGTTGTCATCCCAAGTGATGACTTGCATCGCCTTCTTCTTTGCCGGATACTTGTTAGGACACTCCGTTGCAATGTGGCCGTAGCCTCGACATTTGAAGCATTGTAGTTGTCCTTCTGAACTTTTCTTATCCTTTGAGAAGTTCTCTTGCTTTCTTGACTTGTAACTTGAAGTACCCTTGCCTTTGTTCGACTTTTCGAAGGATGGAGATTTGCTTGAATTACCCCTTCGAAAGTTGCGGCGAAACTTCCTTGTCAAGAGGGCGAGCTGCTTCTCAAATTCCTCCATAGAAAGGTTCTCGTCATCGTCTGAGGAGGACGTATCCGCGTCTTCTTCCTTAGTTGTTTTCAACGCATAACCTGAAGACTTAGAAGTGGATGCCTTTCCAGAAGAATTGTTAGTAGTAAATGTCATTTCATAAGTTTGTAATGAACCAACTAATTCTTCTACACGTATTTCGTCCGGGTGTTTAATAGTTTCAATGGCAGTAACCTTTGGGCGAAATCGTTCAGGAAGAGTTCTTAAGATCTTTCTTACAATCTTAAATTCTGGAATCTTCTCTCCCAGATTAGCACATGAGTTTACGATGTCTTGCAATCGTGTATAGTAGTCCGTGAAAGATTCATTTTCTGCCATTAAGATAGAGTCAAACTTGCTCGTAAGCATTTGCAGTTTCTGAATCTTCACGAGGTTAGTTCCCTCATGTGTAACCTGAAGAACATCCCAGATTTCTTTCGCAGTCTCACATGCCGAGACGCGAGAGAATTCAGTTTGAGATAAGGCATTAAAGATAGCATTAATTCCCTTGCCATTGTAAGAAGATGAATCTAACTCTTCCTTGGTCCATTTCGACCTAGGTTTTAAGGTGCGAACATCACCAATAAATTCAGTTGGATTAGTCCATCATAATTCAATCGATTGCCACACCCGTTCGTCGATGGAAATTAAAAAGGCTTTCATCCGTACTTTCCAGTACGCATAATTTGTTCCATCGAAGAACGGGGGTCGGTTGATGTTTCCACCTTCAACCATTGTTTACAACCCTATTCCCGCTCTGATACCACTTGTTGGGTTATATGTAATAAGGATCTAAATAGGGGAAAAAACACCTAGAGGGGGGTGAATAGGTGTAAACGCATAAACACTCAAAAATCGTTGTGATAAAAACCCAATGCGGAAATAAAAATAATACGCAAGATTTTTACGTGGAAAACTCCATCACCGGAGTAAAAAACCACAGGACCGATAACACGGCAGAAATCCACTAGAATTAAAACACGTACAAGGTGATTTACCGTACACACTTACGACTCAACCTTTTCCATACGCTCCTAGAGGATCTTCTCCGCTCGCTCCGCGACGCTTCTCGAATCCACGATCTGCGCCCAACGCCGAATCCACGGCGTCCAACGTCGAATCCACGACATCCGACCGAATCCACGGTCTTCACCCAATAGCACCCTTCGAATCCACGAACGTGCCTCGCTCCGAATCCACGAGAGCGGTTGAACCTTGAATCCACAAGGACACGCGAATCCACGCGCCGATTTTTGGGGTAAATCGTTGTTTTGGGTGGTGATGATCCGCCGAATACTTAGATCAAAGATAGATCGGAAATACCATCTAAGTATTCATTAGTTTGATTCAACTCAAGATGTGAGTATGAAAACCTAGAATCAAACTAATCAATATAGATGAAGAAACATAGAGTATTCTCTAATGATTTCCTTTCTTCTCTATATATGTGGATCTAGAGCCGTATAAGATGATATATGAAAATGACGGCTATCTCGATTCACAGTGGATTAGCCCTAGAAAAAGAATCATAGGGTCTATTTATAGGTTAGAAACCCTAGGAAGGAGATAAGAATCAAAAACCTAACATTTCTGGAGATTTTACGGACGGCGATCCGGATCGGATTAACTGTGATCCGGATCGTCGCAACGAGTCAGGCAATTCCAGAAAAACGAAGGTTCGGGATCCGGATCGAAGTGCTTGATCCGGATCGTTCATACAGTTCACCAAACATCAACGTTCGGGATCCGAATTGCGAAGCCTGATCCGGATCGTTCAAGGAAGATGGTAAACTCAGTGTTCGGGATCCGGATCAAGAGAGGCTACGATCCGGATTGAACTGGTGTATGAACGAACCACCTTCGGGATCCGGATCGAACAACCTGATCCGGATCCTGAACATGTCCCAAGTCCAGTTTTTGATTTTTATGCAATGAAAGATTCTTCCAAGTGTTTCTACACTACAAGAAATATTCGGATCACACAAAATCTTAGGTTAAACATACCTGATCCTTTTGAATTCTTCTTTCTTGAGATTGAGTTAAACGATCCAACTTTCTTCACCTTCAATCTTCAAGACTTGAGACTTTCACGAAACTACGCCAACTCAAATTCCCTAACATAAAAAACCACGGGACCGATAATATGGCGAAATCCACTAAGATTAAACACGTACAAGGTGATTTACCATAACCCTATGACTCAACCTTTTTCATACGCTCCTAGTTGATCTTCTCCGCTCGCTCCGAACGCTCCTCGAATCCACGATTTGTGTCCCAACGCCGAATCCACGATGTTCAACGTCGAATCCACGACGTCCAACTGAATCCACGGTCTTCACCAATGCGGCACGTCTCGATCACACGAACGTGCCTCGCTCCGAATCCACGAGAGCGGTAGCACCTTGAATCCACAAGGCCGCGTGAATCCTCGCGCCGATTTTTCGGAAAATCGTTGTTTTGATTATGTGTGGTGATTCTCCGAATACTTAGATCAATGATAGACAAGAAATACCATCTAAGTATTCTTCAATTTGATTCTACAAGAAATAGGAGTTTTGAAACCTAGAATCAAATTGACCAATATAGATGAAGAAACATGAATTTAATCATGTTTTCCTTTCTTCTCTATATTTAAGGATTTTTCTTTTTCTTAAAAGAAAATCTTTTTCAAGAAATCAAAAATAACTTTTTACGATGAATAAAAAATCTATTTATAGATTAGAGACCCTTGGAAAGAAATAAGCATCAAAAACTTCCTAAACAGAAATTTTCCCGCACGGCAGTCCGGACTGGACTAAGTCTGATCCGGACTGTCATCAATTTTCAGAAGATTTTCTGAAAAACGCAGTTCATGGTCCGGACTGAAACAGGGGAGGTCCGGACTGTTCATGCAATTTTTGCAGAAATTAAGGTTCGGGGTCCGGACTGAAACAGGGGTGGTCCGGACTGGAAAAATTGCATTAACCAAACCATGTTCGGGGTCCGGACTGGACGTGGCTAGTCCGGATCATGAACTTCCTAAAAGTCCAGTTTTTGATTTTTATGCATCAAAACATAGTCCAAGTGTTTCTAAACTACACAAATGTATTCGGATCACCAAAATTATTTAGTTAAACGCACCTGATCATTCTGAATCCATTTTTCTTGAGATTGATGTAATTGATCCACAATTCTTCATCTTCAATCTTCAAGACTTATACCACTTCATGAAATACGCCAAAACAAAATCCTTAACAATCTCCCCTTTTGGCGGTTTCATGACAAAACAAAAATCCACTTAAAAATTCAAAAAGATATTTTTATTGATATCACCATACAACAAAAATTTACATGTATGATCCAAATAAAAATGAATACAAGTGATAAACTCCTAAAACAAACTCTAGACTTAGACGTTTGTACTCTCTGCAAAAGAAATAATTCTTGACAAAAGAAATCGTTAGATACCTCAAGAATTTAAACATTCAATAATCAATCAGAGAGATAGAGTTTATACTCACCATGACATTAATTATCAGATATGTATGAAAATTTAGCAAACAAAGATTCACATATCCCTAATCATTAAAATCCAAATCTCATGTCAAAATAATTAACAAGTTAAAAAATATGTCAGTTATAAAGCAACTTGTTAGTAAAATTACATGCCCAAATAGTTAGTCAAATAGTTAGTCGGGGCATGATCAGGTTCAACTTAGAACTTACTTACCTTCACGTTCAAAGTTTTCAAAGTTCAAGTTCTCAAGTTCTCTCCAATCCAAACATTCAAGTATAGTGTCTCTCCCCCTTTTTGTCATAGAAAAAGCCAAAATCAAAAGGAGGGTAAAGCAAAGTTCACAAATATTAAGAAAGGAAACTAAAACCTGCAAGAGAAGACATTAGAACAAAACAAAATGAAAACTTAAGAAAAAAACATCAGTCAGTGTCATTTTCATCCGAACTGCTGCATCCAAGTTTGTGAAAAATCTTCTTAACCAATTTGGCAAGAGATTTGTGTTTCATCTTCAAGTCAGCTTGGTCAGCAGAAATCTGAACCATGTCTTTAGAGATCTTAGTTATTTCATCTGAGATGCGTTCTTGTTCAGATGATAGTCGTTGCTGTTCTTTATAGATTGACGTCACAGAAGCTTCATCCTCAGAAGTATAAGCTGGTACTGCTGCTCTTGCTATTGCCGTTGTTGCTTGCTGTGCTGAGGTTCTCTTGCTCCTTGGAGGGGTTGGGCTCTCATCTGGTTTACTTGAGAGTGACTTCACAATGGTAGTGTCATTGATCGTTCCCAGACTATGCATGTAAGTTGATGAACGAATATCGACATCAAACTTTCTGAAAATCCGCATAATAATCAGTGGGAATGGAAGTCGCTCAGTCAGATGTGCATTCTCCACATATCTAGCCATCCGCGACCAAATGAGATAAGGAATGTTGAAATTTGATCCCAACGAAGCTTCGGGATGTCCAAGGAGATATAGAAAGAGCATTCTATCCCAACGGAGAACCTTAGTTTGCATATTTGGTAAGATGTTGTAGCAAACAATAAAGTTCAAAAATCTATACTCCGGTCGAAGTTCTTTTGAAAGAACCGAATTTCCTGCTGACCGGGTATCAGGCAAGCAGATTCCATCAACAACTATCCTCCAGGTTGTATTGGACATGACATGTCCCTTCAAATAATGAATCCCTTTGACTTAGGCATTCATTCCCAGCACTTCTCCAATCAGTTGAGGCGTGATCTTGAGGTTGACATTCCGAACTATTGTAACAAATTCTTTGGGTCCGTCCTCATGATCTTGAAGCTGCGTAGCACACAAGTAAAAAGTCCTCACAAGATGAAGACAATATCCTGAAGTTTCCGAAAAATTGCAGATTTGTGCAAGTCCAGCTTGATCAAACAGTGTTCCAAACACTTTTGAGAGTTCTTTGAGAGCTGCGACATTTACATGTCTCTCACTGATACATTCGCGCTTCTCAAAGTCCTTCATTCTGTCAGTGTTAATATGAACAAAATCTCGTGGAGGCGGCCCACTTGCCAGTGACTCATGAATCTCCATTCCACGAGCTCTCACTTTCCTCCTTGCAACACTCTTTCTCTTCATGGACATAGGTGTTTGTTGCATTGGAGCTTTTCCATTTTCAGCAGCTGTAGGAGGAGTCTTCGCCTTCGAAGAAGCAGGGGCTTTCCCTTTTTGTGCTGCTGCAGCCAATGCTGCTGTTTCCTCAAGGACTTTATTCCAATCCTCTGATTCCGTATCTGACTCGTCAAGAGAAACATACTCCCCTTCAGTTTGAGTTTTTCTTGTCCTCTTCAGCTTGTTCGATGCCCGAGTGCCAACCATTGCCGCGATGAGCACAAGAATCCAGCCAAAGATCATCTTGCCAGATTGTTAGAAACAGTCACCTATGAGCAAGAACTCAAGGAACATGAAAAAAAGTTGTTATATTTTCAAAAAAATTATAAAACATACCCAAACAATCCTTATCATGTATAGAGACTAGGAATCAAGTTAGTTTTGCAAAAAGAATTTCAAAAATAGATCAATCACATGATTTTCGAAAATTCCCAAATTTTGCCCTAAAACGAAATTTTTAGAAATCGAAGCCGAAAAATTCGTTAATCAAATGAATACAAGGCATAGAAACAAACTAATGTATCCAGAGTTCTTATTTCAAAAGAAATTTGACCAAAAACTATTTAAAAACGAATTCATGGCATGAAATCCACTCACGTTTTGAAGAACAATAGCAAAATAGTGAAAAATAGAGGTTTTGATCAAAAGAACTTACTTGGATCGAAAGAAATCGAGTTGCAAAAGATCCAAAGCCCTCTTGATTCTAGTGAGAGAAACTCTAGGAAGCTAGAAACAAAAGTTTAGAAAAAATAGAAATTAAAAAACCTTTCGTTTCCATTAAAACCTAACCGCGGTCCGGATCAGGTTGGAATCCAGTCCGGATCGACTACCCGCAGAGAAATCCCAACGTTCGGAATCCGGACTGAGTCCATCCAGTCCAGACTGCCTGCAACTTTTTCTCCAGAAAAATTTGTAAAAATTTCAAAAAATCCAGAAAAAGTATGTAAGCATTCTTGCATATCAACTTTAAACAAAAAGTATCGTTTCACATAAAAAGAAATAGATTATGCTAAATCTATCATTAATACTCAAATTATGAAACGAAAATTTATAAAAGTTATATCCTCTAAAGTTGAGTAAGTTCAAAACATCAATCACGATCTAATGAGTAACGTGTTTATCAAATCATCAATTGAATAAAGAAAATGAAGGCACAAAGATCGATAGATGTTTGACATCCCAAATAAATTAGATAATGTATCTAGTCAATATATCTTGGGAAGTGGCTCTTTGTGCATCTTTCAATTTGAAATCCCGCCTTATACTAACCTTGGAATTCGACAAAGTCAAGTATTCTAAAAAGCATTTTATCTAATAAACAAGAAACACCATGCTTGGTAAACATGTGGTAGCTGCACACAGTACTCGGACGACCGAGGTGGTAGCTCTTTCCTCCATGTGGTGGTAGTTTTCACACTCCACTAGGGATGTAATGTTACGACATTTTGGTATTGGCATATTTCGTGAGTCAAGTCAGTGAGTTGAGTCGGAGTCTTAAAGGGATCAAATTGTCAATCAGCAATCAAAGACTTAGAGAAGATTCAACAAGAGCTCAAGTTGACACTCAGTGTCTTGAGTCTTGAAGATTGAAGTTGAAGAATTGTGGATCAGTTACATCAATCTCAAGAAGAAAGTATTCAAAAGGATCAGGTATGTTTAACTAAATAATTGTGGTGATCCAAATACTTTCTTATAGTGTAGAAACACTTGGATGATTTTTTAATTGCATAAAAATCAAAAACTGGACATGGGACATGTTCAGGATCCGGATCAGACCTTGCAATCCGGATCCCGAAGGGTACTTGTTCATTGGCAATTTCAATCCGGATCCTAGGCCATTCCGATCCGGATCCTGAACATGGGACTTTGCTGAATTGCATGAACGATCCGGATCGGACCTTGCAATCCGGATCCCGAACCCTTGGTTTTCTGGAATCGTCAACCTCGTTACGACGATCCGGATCGCAGTAAATCCGATCCGGATCGCCGTCCTGAAAATTTCCAGATAAGGTATGTTTTTGATTCTTATCTCTTTCCAAAGGTTTCTAAACTATAAATAGACATTTAGGGTTTCTCAAAAACGTGGGAGCTACGGCCGATCTTTTTATAAAACTCTTGAGAGCAACCCTAGAGGCTAGGTTTTTATCGATCTTCTTTATAGCCTCTTTTAGGTCAATTCAATGGTTCTTTCAAGAACATATCTTTTGTCGAATTGATCTAATCTTTGCTTAGAGATTTCTTCTATGGTTCCCCAATGAGAATCTAAGCAAAGGATCACCATCGAAGTCAATATTCTTATCGACTGAGTTTGCGTCGTGGATTCGACGTGGCATCGTGGATTCGGTGTGCTAAAGGCGTTTCGTGGATTCGAAACGTGTGCTCGTGGATTCGAGTGGCGTTCGTGGATTCGAACGTGTGCGGTGGACGTGCAAACGGTGGAGCGCGAGGTCCGAAGAAATTGAAGGAGGGGTTAAATCCATGGAGACGGTAATCACCTTGTTATTCTTCTTTTCTTAGTGGATTGTTATTGCGTGGACATCCAACCGGTCAGCGCAAGGTCCGAAGAAGCTGAAGGAGGGGTTGAGTCCGTGGAGTCGGTAATCACCTTGTTATTCTTCTATTCTTAGTGGATTGTTATTGCGTGTTGGTCCCGTGGTTTTTCTCCTGGATTGGAGTTTCCACGTATATCTCGGTGTGCTGTTTTTATTTTCCGCATTGGTTTTTATTTTGCACTGAGATTGAGTTTTTAAGTATTACACCTATTCACCCCCCCTCTAGTTGTTTGATAGTACCTATTTAGATCCTTGTGGATCCTATAAAAACCTACAATTGGTATCAGAGTGGGTTTTAGGTTTATCTATCATGTCGGGTGAAAGTGGTAATATTTTTAGACCTCCTCTTTTTGATGGGACTAATTATGCTTATTGGAAAGTGCGGATGAGGGCTTTTCTCATCGCAATTGATGAGCGGGTATGGCAATCCGTGGAATACGGTTGGGTGCATCCTGTTGAGGAAGTAGGAAATTCTACTACCCCAAAACCTCGCTCTAGATGGTCCAAAGAGGAACTCGAAAGATCTTCTTACAATGGGAAAGGTATGAACGCTCTTTTTAACTCTCTTTCCTCGACTGAGTTCACAAGAATTTCCGCGTGTGAAACCGCGAAGGAAATTTGGGATATTCTCAAAATTACACATGAGGGTACTAATCTTGTAAAAATTCAAAAGCTCCAGATGCTTACAAGTCAATTTGACTCTATTCATATGGAAGAGCATGAATTGTTTACAGATTATTACACTAGACTTCAAGATGTAATAAATACATGTGCTAATTTAGGAGAAAAGATCCCGGAGTCGAAAATTGTAAGAAAGATACTTCGGACTCTTCCGGAACGGTTTAGGGCAAAGGTTACCGCCATTGAAACCGTTAGTCATCCGGATGAGATGAGTGTACAGGAATTAGTAGGTGCTTTGCAAACTTATGAGATGACTTTTCCTACTAATCAAGTTTCTTCCAAGTCTTCTTCTAAGGTTACAGGTATTGCATTCAAATCCACAAAGGAAGAAGATAGCGAATCAAGTTCCGACGATGAAATCTCTTTTGCCGATTTTGAAGAACAATTGGCGCGGATCACAAAGAAATTTCGTCGGAAATTTTGGAAGAATCGAACCGATGGATCTTCATCCACGAAACCATCTAAAGGATCATCGGGTTCTAAATCCTCTAATCTCAAAGGCGGTGCAAAACCTTCTAAAGAAAAAGAAAAAGATGATTTCGAAGGGGAAATCCAATGCTATCGATGCAAAGGCTACGACCATTTTTCAACGGATTGTCCTTCTAAGAAATCATACAAAAAGAAGGCTTTGCAAGCGAAAACTTGGGACGATTCTACTTCTAATGAATCGACCTCAAGTAAAGAGGAAAAAGTTGTTGCTTTTCATGCCTCTCAAATTCCCTCTTCTAATTTGTGTTTATCATCTTTAGTCACTGACTCTGCTCCTTTGATTTTGTATGAAACATCAACATCCGGCGGAGAGTCATCAAGTGAGGGGGAGTCGGACGAAGAAGAACTCGTTGAGGCATATCAACAACTTCTTGCGGAATCTGAGAAGATGGCCAAGCATATCAAGAAGTTGAGGAAGCAACTACTTGAGAATCAAGACGAGAATCATGCTTTAAAGATAAAACTTCATGATCTCGAGGAGGAACAAGGACATTTATTGAATAACAATAAAATCCTCCAAGAAAAGCTAAACCAATCGGAGACAAACGCTAAATCATATATGGACAAGATTGGTTTTCTAGAAAAGCAGTTTGAGGAAATTCATGTCACCAACCAAGCTTTGACCAAGCAAGTTCATCAACTCAAATCCGACATACAAAGGCTTTCAACCGGTTTCAAAAACTTTGACGGTATGTCCGGATTAGGTCAAACAAGCAAGGTTGGTTTGGGTTTTAAAAAGGATCAAACTGTGCATGCTTCAAGTTCCACATTCAAATTGAAAGGAAGAACGTGTCACTTATGTGGACTTGAAGGACATTTGGTGAAGAATTGCCCGAAAAAGAGAAAGAAGAGTCCTTCGGCAACTTCATCTACGGAGCGAACTCAACGGAATCAAAAGACACATCAAGTCAAAGGAGTTCACTCAACCCACCAAAGGTCCGAGCCACAATATCAATCATACAAGTGGATCACTACGAGGCAAAGACCTAATGTGGACCAACAGTCAAAGCGGACAACCCCCGGCCACAACGAATCAAGACAACCCAAAATCCAGCGATTTTAGATTCGGAAAGGTGATATCTTTCCTTGTCTTAAGTTCTAAATAGCTTATAACTGTATGTAATGCTTTGATTGGTTTTCCCTTCATATCTTTCTTAATCTTTGCATTACATGTTTTTCAATGCTCTTCGTTTTTATACTTTGTTTTTGAACAAAAGGGTTTTTACTGAACAAGTGCATTGAATAAAAAGGGCTTCACGTTTATTCACTCCAAATTAATTTTATTTGGATTATCAACTTTACTCCATAATCATAATCTTGAAGATACTTCATTATAGGAGTTTTTGATATTATAAGCATCAAATTTTAGAAATCATGTGTGATCTTTAGGTGCTTAATCTATCTCGGTTGTGTGAATTCATTGTGATAAACGTGAGACAACCGATAGACTAAAATTTGGGATTTAATTCTTTCACGTAAGAGATTGCATTCTTACAAGGGTAATGAAATGATTTGCAAAAGATGTGGAAAGAGTTACATCCGAAAGGAGTGTGAAAACTACCACCACATGTTGGAAAGAGCTGCCACCCCGGTCGTCCGGTCTGTGTGTGAAGCTACCACATGTTATGGATGCTTAAAAATTATTTATGAAATTTTGTTTAGTTGTAGCATTCGGAGATTTATATTCAAAGTTCTTATATTCTGAACAATCTCCTGGTTGGTATAAGGTGGGATAGTTGAAAGATGCTCAAAGAGCCACCCTTAGTTTTTTTTTAGTGCTTATCTCAAATTTGAAAGGGTAAGAAATCAAATTGATGTCATTTGGTAATCTCTGTAAGTCATCTTTGTAAATCCGTTACATCTTGATAGAGTTTGGATCTCAAGATTATTTTTGATGACTTGTGTTTGATGAATATAACATGAAAAACGGTTTATAATGTTTTACCTTTATTTTTCATAATTTTGGAGTAAATCTTTTTAATTTTGTGAAATTAATTGGATTGAATGACATCTGTGTGAATTCCTTGTTTAAAGCACTTAAATTGATTTCTTGATGGAATACAAATCGGTATTTGAAAAGATTCTAAAATCTGGATTTGTTTCAAGAAATTAATTGATTTTTGCTTTCTGGTACAGGTACGCAATCTGTATTTTTGTTATATACCAGAACTGAGCTTTTATCTCTCTTTCTCTATGAACAAATGTTGTTAGTGATTTCCTTTTGTCTAGTATGTTCACTGTTTGACAATTTGTGACAAAAAGGGGGAGAACAGAAAATAATATTCTTATCACAAAGGGGGAGAACATAAATGCTCAAGACAGGGGGAGAACATGGAGAACATGGAGAACATGTTAGAGATGCTCATGATAGGGGGAGATAAAGAAAAGATTGAAAGAGCCGAAAAACAAAACCAAAAGGACGAATCAAATGTAGGATTTTAATTTCTAACGACTAACGTTTGATTTTGTTTGGAGTTTTGTTTTGCAGGAATTACATCACTTTAAGACTCCAAGTCCTAAGTCATAGAGTATGTTCTAGGACTGTTTGGTTCAAATGTAATTTTGTATTTATTGGATCTTTCACGCAAAGAAAATCAATGTTTTGGTGATAACATTGGATTTCGACTTTTTGGTTTAAGATGAGTGTCTTGAGCGCTTTTATGTATTTTTGGGTTTTGTCACGAAATTGCCAAAGGGGGAGATTGTTACGGCATTTTGGTATTGGCATATTTCGTGAGTCAAGTCAGTGAGTTGAGTCGGAGTCTTAAAGGTATCAAATTGTCAATCAGCAATCAAAGACTTAGAGAAGATTCAACAAGAGCTCAAGTTGACACTCAGTGTCTTGAGTCTTGAAGATTGAAGTTGAAGAATTGTGGATCAGTTACATCAATCTCAAGAAGAAAGTATTCAAAAGGATCAGGTATGTTTAACTAAATAATTGTGGTGATCCGAATACTTTCTTATAGTGTAGAAACACTTGGATGATTTTTTAATTGCATAAAAATCAAAAACTGGACATGAGACATGTTCAGGATCCGGATCAGACCTTGCAATCCGGATCCCGAAGGGTACTTGTTCATTGGCAATTTCAATCCGGATCCTAGGCCATTCCGATTCGGATCCCGAACATGGGACTTTGCTGAATTGCATGAACGATCCGGATCGGACCTTGCAATCCGGATCCCGAACCCTTGGTTTTCTGGAATCGTCAATCTCGTTACGACGATCCGGATCGCAGTAAATCCGATCCGGATCGCCGTCCTGAAAATTTCCAGATAAGGTATGTTTTTGATTCTTATCTCTTTCCAAGAGATCATTGAGAGAGGAATTGACTTTGATCAATTAAAGATGAAATAATTGATATAAATGATCATTACATCAAATGTATTATAATGATATTCAAATCATAATAGATTTCTCAAAACATGAAAAAATGCAATTAAAGTCAATTTAACAAATGCTCAGTTAATGCTCTATATACAAACACAAAACATAAAACAAAACCTAACCTAAGCAATGGTTCAAAAATTGTTATTTCAAAGAAAACATTACAATTGCTTTTCGCAAATGAATAAAACATTTTTGATCCAAAGGTTTTGTCAAAATATCGGCTAATTGATCTTCAGTTGAAACATAAGATATTTGTAAAAGACTTGATTCAACTAGCTCTCTAAGAAAATGATATCTAAGTTGTTTGTGTTTTGTCCTTGAGTGCAACACAGGGATTTTTGAAATGTTAATGGCACTAGTGTTGTCACAAAGTATTGTTACCGAGGTCGTCGGGATGCGAAAATCACTCAATACACTCTTCATCCAAATCAATTGAGTTGCACAACTTCTCGCTGAAATGTATTCCGCTTCGGCAGTAGAGAGAGCAATGCAGTTTTGCTTCTTACTATGCCATGCAACAACACAATGGCCAAGGTAAAAGCATGCACCACTCGTGCTCTTTCGATCATCCACTGATCCAGCCCAATCGGCATCCGAATATCCTATTATATCAAAAGATGTGCCCATAGGATACCAAATTCTGAAATTCAATGAACCTTTGACGTACCGGATGATCATTTTCACCGCTTTCAGGTGAATTTCCTTCGGTGCTGATTGATATCTCGCACAAATCCCAACACTGAAGGTAATGTCCGGACGACTAGCCGTAAGGTAAAGTAAACTTTCAATCATGCTTCGGTAAAGTTTCTCGTCTACTTTTTCTCCGTGAGATTCACATCCAAGTCCTTTATTGCTAGTTCCTATGGGAGTCGGAAAGTCTTTAGAATCTTCTAATCCAAATTTCTTGATCAATTCCTTCGCATACTTGGATTGACACAAATGAATGCCCTCTTCAGTTTGCTTAACTTGCAATCCAAGAAAATATGTCAACTCGCCCATCATGGACATCTCAAATTTGCTTTCCATTGTTTCGGCGAATTTTGAAGCATCATTATTCCTTGTAGCACCAAACACAATGTCGTCCACATAAATTTGTGCTACAATGAAGTTGTCTTGAAAGTGCTTCACAAAGAGTGTCCGATCTGCTCCCCCTCGAGTATAGCCCTTTTCCAAAAAGTGCTTTGTCAGTCTTTCGTACCATGCTCGCGGTGCTTGTTTTAGACCGTAAAGAGCCTTTTTCAATTGATAAACATGGTTTGGAAGTTTATGATCAATGAAATCTTTCGGTTGAGCCACGTAAACTTCTTCATTTAGAAAACCATTTAAAAAGGCGCCCTTTACATCCATTTGAAAAAGTTTAATTTTAAAATGACAAGTTATAGCAAATAAGATACGAATGGACTCGAGAAGGGCTGTCACGCCCCGGGGTCGAAACTGCGACCCGGGCTCGCTAACAGATCCGCCATATGTACGGAAACTGCCGTACAGACGAAGCGTCTAACCTGCAAAAAGAATCAACTACAGTATACAGATATCAGAGCTGAAAGTAAACTACTAAAAACTGAAATCCAAACACTGTACAACTGAAAATAAATACAATATCCATCTCCCAAATTCGATCATATAAAAAGTTCTCTGATACAAAAACCCAAAAGGGAGATATCTCCAATAAAACCATCAGTGTACAAGCTCTCAATACAAATATCCTCACTACATCAGTCTCTCAAACTGTAAAATAATGTACAACTCTATACCTCACAACAAAGGTCTCTCAACAGAGGAAAAAGAAGTAAACTAATCTACTTAAGCTCTCCTCTGGAGGGGTACCGCTACACTCCAACGACGGGTAGGGAACTAGCTCACGACTCCCTCGCCTCGGTCAGAAGGATCAGCAACTGGAGCAACAGGAACAGGAGAAGAAGTTCCCGGGAAAAAAGACACCACGACGGGCGTGAGAACTACTTCCCATAGTAGTTCTCAGTGGGTGCCGTCAACAAGCCCAACGGTCTGCCCACTAAGTCTACTAGAGGCAAAGATAACATACTCTACAGCTACCATGCCTCTATCTAGATGCTCAAAAAGTGGAACAGATGAAAGTAAAGGTGACCACTCGCACCCAAGGTGCTCAATCGACCCAATCGAACTGACTGCCTCATAGGGTCCAGTCAGGCCTGCGCCTGTCGACTAGGAACGCACCTACCAACTACCACACATCCACATGAGGACGGGATTTACGTGGGGCGTCCTGTCCGACTAACTCATCCCTCGCGCAAAACTGCCTCAACAGGCCCACCATCGTATCCACAGCGACATCTCAGGGGGCGCGACTCCAACTGAAGAAAACGGCGCGGCATAGAGTATCAAACATTGGCATGAGCAGGCTAAGTCAAAATCCACTCTCACTCTCAGAACGGTAGGACTCGAGATCCCCAAATATCTCGCACAACAGTCGGAGCACTCTCGACGACTCAGCTGATCAGCTCACACGAAACACGAGACACTAGCCTCTCCAACAGCTCGCAGCACAAAGCACACTGGATGGAGGTACTCCACAGCCAGGAACGACCCACAACTCAGGCTAACAATACTGGTCGGACAACACTCAACGACCTGGGACCACCGTCAACCCCAACGGTTCCCAACAACACAGACCGGAAGATACTCGACGGCCCGGGACTACCGTCTGCTCAACGGCTCCCTCCCACGACAGCACAACCGGGATACAAGACCTCCCGGGACTACCGTTTACCCAAACGGCTCCCGGCACAGATAAGCAACCCACTACAACTACCAGACTCCACTCTGCTCCCAAGCACGAGTGCAAATGCATCCCACACTAAAAGAAAGTCCCGACCTCTCGGCCCACTACCCGGGCGAGGATAACACTATGTCCAGGAATAGAAAAACAGTGTGGGTGTCTAAACATAAATAACCCTAGCCCAAGTGAGGTTTTCTACTGGTCTGGTTACACATGCAACATATGACGGGGGTGCTAGGTCAAGTTCCAAGATAACTATAATTTAACATGATAAAAGGAATATCGATTCCTACAAACTGGCATGCTATACAGGAAATAAACTATCATGCATAGTCCTACATCAGTAGAATTACTGTACAGTCCATAAAACTTGGAGATAAGGCCACCCACCTCGGTTCGCCACCAATTGCTCGTAGACACTTGCAATTGGCCTCCTCGCGATCCGCACGCAAAAAGATGTCCGCTGCCGGAGTCCGCACGAAAAACGGAGCACGCCGCCGAAACCCGTGCGCAAAACGGAGTCCGCACGCAAAACGGTGCACGCTGCCGGAGTCCGCACGCAAAACGGAGCACGGTGCCGAAACCTGCGCGCAAAACGGAGTCCGCACGCAAAACGGTGCAGTAAAACGCGGTCCCTAACACATATAAGAGCAAGAGGGTCAATTAACTGTCCAAAAGAACGCTGTAAAACTATGCCAAAAATACCGCAAAATTAACACACGGGACCTACCCGACTGCGCCGCCGCCGCCGAAACTCTCCGTTGGAAAACCCCGCGCGCTCCACGAAGCCCACGACGCACCGCCGCACCACCCACCATCTCCTCCCTCAATCTCCCTCTCGCTCGGTTGAAGAAGAAAGAAAAGGAAGGGAAGAAATGGCGTGCGGGGGAGGAGGAAGAAGAAGAAAAGAAGGAGAGAGAGAGGAGGTGGTCCACGGTTGCCGGTCCACGGTGCACCGCACAAGGGGGGGGCCCAGCTGCCGGGTGGTCCACGAGGCCGGGGCGCGTGCACCGGGTCCACGCACGCGCCCCGTGCTCCACGTGGCGTGCGGCAACGCGCCGGCCACACGGGCGCGTTACACCGCACCACCCCAGGCGCGAGACACGCGCCCGCCACACGGGCGCGCGTGCCCCCGCGCCCGTGGGGGCGCCAACGGGGGGCCGCCACGTGGCGGCCCCTGCGCTGACCCGCGCAGGTGCGCGTTCCCAACGCGCGCATTCCCGCGTCCGTACGCGCCTGCCGCGCCCTCGGGATCTGCGCCACGCCAACCTCGGGATCCGCGCCACACCTCGATTTCCGTGTTCGCCTCGAAAAACGCGCACGTCATCCGGGCTCCAAAACAAACAAGTAAATAGTCCATTCCTAGCGATTTCGCGCGCTGAATCCAAAAACGATATCCGTTTCCCCAAATTCTCATCCGAAAATTACGGAGTGCCCCCGGATAGCCCACTTGATCCGATTTTTCGCGCCGGGTCCAAATCTGAAGTCCGATTTGCCAAATTCCAACTCTAAAAAATTTCCGAAGGCATCCGGAGAGGTGATCTTTATCCAAACTTCACCCGGAGTCCAATTTTGACATCTGCGTCGCGCGAAATCACCCCTAAACACTCGACGGGTCCTCCAATTTTACACGGGATCCCTTTTTGAGCCCGAAGTCCAACACTTGTGTCCAAATTGCGCGCAAACACCACCGACACACCACGCAGGCCTCCAGTGATGCAACTAAATTCCAAATTGCAACACAAATCCATTTCTCTGGCCCGCCATGTGCACAAACACTCCCAACAGCCACAAAAGCTGCCCAACAACCAGCAAACCCTACGCGGGGAATTCCGGGACCTCACACGGGCTACCGGGGCAAAAGTCTCATCAAAGTCTATACCTTCAACTTGTGAATAGCCCTAAGCAACTAACCGTGCTTTGTTCCGAATAACGGTACCTTCTTCATTTTTCTTGTTCTTGAAAATCCATTTAGTACCGATGATATTTTGTTGCTTCGGGGGCTTCGTTAATTCCCAGACTTTGTTCCTTTCTAATTGATTAAGCTCTTCTTGCATAGCTTCTATCCAGTAGTCGTCGTGAAGAGCTTCATCAATATTCCTTGGTTCTACCATGGAGACGTAGCATGCGACTCCACATTCCAATTGTCTCCGAGTTCTTACTCCTTCTTGAGGATCTCCAATGATATTCGATCCAGGATGGTCCTTGGAGATTCGAAGCATTTGAGGTAACGGAGTACTCGGGGGAATTTGTGATGATTCCTGCACATTGGATGAACTAGAAGAACCATGAGATGCATCAAAATTTTCAGAAGACTTATTATGCAAAGATGCAATATCATTAGCAGGAGATTCATCATCAAGAGACATACCAAGAGTAGATTTATCAGAAGACAAATGAGAAGCTTCGTCTACTTTAACATTAATTGATTCTATCATCGTCTTCGATTCAAGATTGTATACTCGATATGCTCTACTGTTTGTAGAATAACCCATAAAAATTTCTTCATCACTTCGAGAGTCGAATTTTCCAAGATTTTCTCGATCGCGTAAAATGTAACAGCGACTCCCGAAGATACGAAAATACTTGATATTAGGTTTTCTACTAAACCATAGCTCATATGGGGTATTCAAAGTACCCGGGCGTAAATAGATGCGATTGATCACATAGACCGCGGTGTTAATTGCTTCAGCCCAAAAATATAAAGGGAGTTTTCGGCTATGAAGCATAGCACGCGCCATCTCTTGGACAACCCTATTTTGCGATCGACTACACCGTTTTGCTGCGGTGTATAAGGTGCAAAGAATTCATGTTTTATGCCATTTGAAGTGCAAAAATCAATGAATTTTGAATTGATGAATTCTCCACCTCTATCACTGCGAACACGGACAATCTTTTTATTTTTCTCAATCATAATACGATGACAAATATCATGAAAAGAGTCAAAAGTATCTGCTTTCTCTTTTAAAAATGCTACCCAAGAATATCTAGAGAAATCATCAACCATAAGAAAAATATATCATTTTCCACCCAAACTAGGTTGACGAGTTGGCCCCATTAAATCCATATGCAATAATTCTAATGGGCGTTTAGTTCCTACATGGTTCAAATTCTTGTGAATGGATCTAGTTTGTTTTCCCTTTTGACAACCACCACACACAAGGTTTTCTTTGAAGTTCAATTTAGGAACACCTCTAACTATGTCTTTATTAGATATTCTAGATAGTTCCTTAAAGTTAATGTGACCTAGTCTTTCCTGCCAAACAGTCTCATTATCAAGTGACACTAGGTTACATTGTAGACTTGTTTTACCAGGAACTATATAGCAATTGTTCTGTGACCTAACCCCTTTCAAAATGTATGAATGGTTTTCATCAGTTACAAGACATTCTACTGAAGAAAAATTAACTGAAAAACCATCATCACACAATTGGCTAATGCTTATGAGGTTAGTCTTAAGGCCTTCAACAAACAAAACATTGTTCAAAGCCGGGCCATCTGGAATAGTAATTGTTCCTTTGACAACTATTTTTGAAGATCGTCCATCTCCAAAAACTACATGTCCTCCGGAGGTTTTCTCAAGGGTTTGAAAAATGTTTTTATCTCCGGTCATGTGGCGTGAGCAACCACTATCCAGATACCAAGACGAATTGTCATACGCATATAGTGATGTGTGAATGACAAGACAAGGGAAGAATTCACCTTTGCGCACCCAAACCTTACGAATTTTGGAATACGTCGGCAATGATCATGACATTGATCTCCTTGGTGAACACGTCTTGTTCGGTTGATCACTTTTCTTTGGAATCCATAATGACGTCGTCTTGTGGGGTGTACTACCATTGTTCTTGACCTTTGGTTGATTTCTTCTTGAATTTCGGTCTTTGTTCTTGATGGTAGTTGTTGCAAGAAGCGCTTGATTTGATCGCTTGGCTCCATTCTTGCAATTTCGTCTTATGTTCCCTGCAAAACCACAACGAAAACATACCTTTGTGCAAGTTGAACCCGAAGTAGATGAGGTAGGCTTGTTAACGTTGGATGCAGTGATTTTCGTCGGAGGAGGAGAAACCGACTGGGGCACAAACTTTGTACCGATCGAACTTGGATCCTCACCAGTCCGAATATATCTGTCACGCCCCGGGTGTAAACCAGAACCCGGGCCCGTCTACAGATCCGTCGTGCACACGGTATTTCCCGTGTACACGAAGCGCCAAACCTGCTCAGATATAAGAGATAATAATAAAAGAGCAATAAAAACAGAGCTGAACTAAAATCTAATACATCTCAGACTGAAGCTGGAAATAAAATACAATACATCTGTATAAATGATACATCAGTCTCTCCCAGCTCACCAAAATAAATACAACCTGCTGGCAAAAGCCAGTCCCAAATGTAAAAGTACAACCGTCTGAGGAAACCTGGGTACACCAACAGTCCAGCTAACCCGCTCATCCTGCCTCGAGATCTATCTACTCAGCCGTCCTCTCTCCTCGACCTGCCGCTGAAAGCCCAGCAGTACCCGCAGAAGACACTGCAAAACAAGGGAGAAGAAAAAGAAGAAAGAAGAATGGGGGTGAGAACTACTAGTAAACCAGTAGCCTCCTCTAGTGGGTAAAACCTCAAATTCTGACACACCCACTAGGTCTACCAGAGGCAAAAAGGAAAGAAGAGTGGTAAGAAATGAAACCGCTGAAAAAGGGAAATCTACCACTACTATGCCTCTAAAATACAGTCCTAGACAGGAATAACCGTATGCAACAATAACCAACCGTCCCAGATGAACCCAATCTGTACCGCCCTCATCATCGGGCAAGTAAGCCGCGCCGATGTGATAGCAAAGTTCCTGCTGCCGCCCTCATCATCGGGCAAATAAGCCGCGCCGATGTGATAGCAAAACTGTCCATAACTGTCTGGCCCCGGCCTCCGGAGGGGAACTCGTGGGGAGCGACCCACACGAGGAAAGCATCACCGGGCAATAACCGCGCCGGTGTGATAAGTAAAAGCAGGACTGGATCACAACTAACAAGCCCCAGTGGAACACAACCCTCCACTAAAAGAAAACTGATTCCCAATCAGATGCAAAAGTAACCATACGGTCAATCGCCCAATATCCGCGATTGCCGCAATACCCCACAATCAACAACCAAGTCTCACAACCGACCTCCGGTCAACCGCCCAATATCCGCGATCGCCGGAATAACCCACAATCGCAATCATGTCCCACATCCGACATCTGGTCAACCGCCTACTATCCGCGGTTGCCACAAAACCCTCTAGTCCATAATCATGTCCTATCACCGATGTCCTATAACCGACATCCGGTCAACCGCCCAATACCGCGGTCGCCGCCAAAACCCATAATCCATAATCCAGGACCCGGCTACACTATCCCAACCCCTGCTCAAACCCGAGCAACAAATACCACCTGACTAACGAAAGGAAAAAAGAAACAAACAAGGTTTCTCCTAAGTCAAGTTCCAGCATGAAAGTGTAGCGATAAAAGATGGCCTATCTAGATGTCCATACAAGCATGCAAGTGTTCTCAAGGAAACAAAGGAAAAGGTGTCCAATAGTGGTTCCACATGTGTAACAATTAATAGCTCCGCATAGATATAACCATCATGCTAAAACATTATCCAACCACACATGTCTATAATCCATGTTCCATAATAAAGTATTACTATCCACCTATGCATGTCATAAAATCCTCAAGTAATACCACTAACAGGATAAATCATATAGTCCCAATTAAATGTTCCATTCCACATGCAAGGTTAAGTGCTAACATAGCAATCCATACAATCATGTATAAGTCCCAACCACTATCAGATTCCCACAAGCATGCAAGTCCCAATTACAATTATCAACCATGGATGTCCAAGAAGGATCTCTCTAATACTCCTAGTGGGTAAGTCAGAAAAGAGGGGTAAAGCAACCACCCACCTGGACACGCGCAATCCTCAGCTGTAAAACCTCCTCGCTGTCCAATATCCCCTTTTCACGCCAAATGCTCAAACAGATAAACCGCCGCGATCGCTGTTCACAATTACCCCAAAACATACACACAAATAAGCACACAAGTATCCGAAAACATGCTGTCCAAAATTCAGTCCCAAAGATGCCCTGTTTTTACCTGCGAGAAGTGCCTAGAAAATTCCAAGAAAAATACTGTCACGATCCTCGCGACGAACCCGTCGAAACGAGTACCTGCCCGCTCAAATCCGAGTTTCCTACACTGAGAAACAAATCCGACAAGGGAACCACCTCGAAATAAACTGCTCGCAAAAACTGTAGCACTAATTCCTGTAAACAGAGATTTCTCACCTTCGAAAAATATTCAGAAAATTCCAAGAAAATTTGGGGATGTTCCTCGTGATGTATAGATGCAAAACGCCTTTTGAATCAACCCAATCCGATGCCTGTGCGCAAAGATATGGCTGAAATACTACAGTGCTGTCAAATGGAAGCTCGGGGAACTCCAAGATAAACTCGAAATGAGGAGGAGCTCAAAACACGAAGATCGAAGCCCTACCTGTTGTGAGTCCAACGGCACAAGAATCGCCTCAATCGGAGGTCGGAGTAAGCCGGGGGAGTCCTCGCACCAAAATGCGACGAAGAAGATCACAAACGAACGAGCGTCGTGCCGCGCCGTAAAAATGGTAACCTCGGGATGCGTGCCACAGAAAAATCCTGGAATCTACAGATGGATCCGGCTCTGGGAGATGAAGAAATCTCGTGAAGGTGGCACTGTGAAAAACCGCGCAGAGAAGAAGTTCTTCACTGCTGAACAGGGGCCTATTTATAGGCTGGAAAAACAAATCAACAAATACCCAAAATGTCCCAACTTCCGGGCGCTGGGGACTTTCGGGTGGCTACAGTGTTGGGCCCGGCCCAACACTGTGTGCGCCTGAAAATCCCTCGGGCCTCCATGTCGCCCCGCGAACAGGCAACAGCCGCGCCGACCTCCCAGCGTGCGACGCGTGGCCCAGTGCGGAGCCGACGCGTGGCGTGCCGCTAGTCAGCGCGCCCACGTGTGCACCTGGCATGCCGCCTGACGCGTCGCCTGGCGCCCCTGCCAGGCACAGTTCGCGAGGCACCCCCCCCCCCCCCCCCCCCCCCCCCCCCCCCCCCCCCGCGCCTCGGTGGACCTCGCGTTCCTGAGCCATCTAATAGAAAGTCGCCACGTGTCCCGCCGGTCCATGCACCGCGCCCGCCTGCTCCGTGGTCCAAGTCCGCTGCACCGACCAATCCCAACATGCCACGTGTCCTGCCCCTGGTGCACGACGGCCCGTGGACCGCGCGCCTGCCCGCGCGCCCGCGCGCCTGCCCGCGCGCTGCCCGCGGTCGCTCCGCCGCCTGCCCGAGCCCGTCCGCCGTGCTCCGCCTGTGACACCCCGGAATTTGGATTAGTCCTCTATATAAATGATATAATAGGACTAAATCTCTAACCCGGCTATAGCATTTTGGATGGTAGCAAGATCCAAGAGGAACATGAGAGTTAAGCGTGCTAGAGCTAGAGTAGTTCTAGGATGGGTGACCCCCTGGGAAGTGGGGCGTCACAGTTGGTATCAGAGCCATTCACCAGCCGGAAATGTGAGATGAGTCTCGGCTGAGCCAGGGTTATATAGCGGGTAGAGCGAGGCTCCCCGGCTAATGACCGTTGTGGGTGGAGTGCAGCTCCCCACAAGGTCGGCTAAGGCTAGCGAGACGAGTCTCACATCGCCTGGTGCTTGTGAGTGTGCTTGAGCCTGACGTGGACGTCAGGGCTTAAAGGGGGGAAGAATGTGACACCCCGGAATTTGGATTAGTCCTCTATATAAATGATATAATAGGACTAAATCTCTAACCCGGCTATAGCATTTTGGATGGTAGCAAGATCCAAGAGGAACATGAGAGTTAAGCGTGCTAGAGCTAGAGTAGTTCTAGGATGGGTGACCCCCTGGGAAGTGGGGCGTCACACCGCCGCTGCCCGCCGCCGCCGCCGCTGCCCGCCGGCGGTCGGAGTTACTGTTCCGGCGTGAACAGTAACCAATGCGCAAAATATCAAGTAGGTAGTCCATTTTGACCGTTTTCGCGTGCTGAATCCGAATTTGATATCCATTTTGCCAAATTCCAACTCCAAAATTTGCCGAAGGCATCCGGAAAGGTGTTCCTTGGTCCAAACTTCGCGCGGAGTCCATTTTTAATATCCGCTTCGCGCGAAACCACTTCTAAAGATCCGACGGAGTCCACTGATCACCCATGTGATCCATTAAGCCCGATGTCCGCCACTTGTGTCCAATTGGTGCACAAACTCCTCCAACACACAGTACAGGCTCCCCAGATGTCACCAATGACTCTACCACAGCTCTGCAGAGATCCAGGTCATCATAATATCCAAGACCCAAACGGTTCATTTAACCGAGACCAAGCAACTTGTCCAACTTGCTCCTTCCAAAAGAGAATCTCTTCAAATCTTCCTTAAGTTGGAGTATGGTCTTCATCATCTCCAATTTTTCTTGTTGAGCCTCGGAGTAGAGCTTCAAGAAGTAATTAGCTTTATCCACCAATTTGATGTGCTCCTTCTCGAAATGCTCGTTCTTCTCTCGAAGAAAAACATTTATTTTGACCAAGTTATCCCTTTCCTCTTCAAGAGCATTTGAGAGAGAAGTTGCCTTTTTAGATTGTTCTTCAAGATCCCACAATCTTCCTCTCAAACTTTTATTTTGCTTTGCCAATTTCTTTGAATCCTTTAATAATTTATGATAGGCAAAAGCAAAGTCTTCACCTTCAGAATCGCTCGGTTCATCATCCATTGCATTCTTTTCATTTAAAGAGGAGTTGGATAATGAACCAGAGGAAGTCGCTGAAAAGCACATGTAAGGTGAAGTTGTGGACGCGTGGAATGCTGTGGCGCTGTTATCCTCATCACTGGAAGATTACTCATCAGAAGTGGAAGTGTCATCCCATGTGATGGCTTGCATAGCCTTCTTCTTTGACGGATTCTTATTGGGACACTCCGTTAAGATATGTCCATAACCTCGGCATTTGAAGCACTGGATTTGTCCCTCAGAGTTCTTCTTGTCCTTTGAAGGACCCTCTTGCTTTCTTGACTTAAAGCTTGAAGATCCCTTGCCTTTCTTGGACATAACGAAGGATGAGGATTTACTTGAATTTCCCCTTCGAAAGCTTCGGCGAAATTTCCTCGTCAAAGGTGCAAGTTGTTTCTCGAAATCCTCCATGGATAGATTATCATCAGCGTCTGAGGAGGATGAATCCGCAGCTTCTTCTTTTGTTGATTTCAATGCAAAACCTGAAGGCTTAGAAGAAGATGAAGGCTTTCCAGAAGAATAGTTAGTAGGAAAAATCATTTCATAAGTTTGAAGTGCACCAACTAATTCTTCTACTTTGATTTCGTCTGGGTGTTTTACTGTTTCAATGGCTGCAACCTTATGGCGAAATCTTTTCGGAAGAGTTCTCAAAATCTTTCGTACAACTTTAGATTTTGGAATTTTCTCTCCCAAGTTAGCACATGTATTAACGATATCTTGCAATCGTGTATAATATTCTGTGAAAGATTCATTTTCTGCCAAAAAAATAGAGTCAAATTTGCTCGTAAGCATTTGCAGTTTTTGAATCTTCACTAAACTTGTTCCCTCATGTGTAACTTGTAGAGTATCCCAGATTTCTTTCGCAGTCTCACATGCTGAGACGCGAGAAAACTCAGTTTGCGACAAAGCATTAAATAAGGTGTTAATTCCTTTGCCGTTGTAAGAAGATGCATCAATTTCTTCCTTAGTCCACTTCGACCTAGGTTTGATGGTGCGAACATCAGCAATAATCTCAGTAGGATTTGTCCATCCAAACTTAATTGATTGCCAAACCCGTTCATCGATGGAAATCAAGAACGCTCCCATGCGTACTTTCCAATATGCATAATTTGTTCCATCGAAGAACGGTGGTCTATTGATGTTTCCACCTTCGACCATTGTTTACAACCCTATTCCCGCTTCGATACCACTTGTGGGTTATGAATAATATGGATCTGAATAGGGGAAAAACCAACTAGAGGGGGGTGAATAGGTGAATACAATAAACACACCAAATCGTTGCGTAAAAAAAATAACCCAATGCGGAAAATAAATAAAGTACGCAAGATTTACGTGGAAAACTCCGTCACAGGAGTAAAAAACCACGGGACCGATAACACGGCGAAATCCACTAAGATTAAATACGTACAAGGTGATTTACCGTAACCCTACGACTCAACCTTTTTCATACGCTCCTAGTAGATCTTCTCCGCCCGCTCCGAATGCTCCTCGAATCCACGATTTGCGTCCCAACGCCAAATCCACGACGTTCAATGTCGAATCCACGACGTCCAACCGAATCCACGGTCTTCACCAATGCGGCACGTCTCGATCACACGAACTCGTCTCGCTCCGAATCCACGAGAGGGGTTGTAACACTCGAGAAATTCAAGTGTGTTTGCGGGTGAGGAAACAAATCTAAACCTTAGTGATTTGCGTACCGGTGCGCAAATCACTAAGGTTTCCGAGGCACTATTTCCGCTTTTCCGATCTGAGTCTGATCTTGAAAATCTAAAATCTCCAGTGCGACCGTCTCATCGAATCGAGTGAAAATGGTATAGACCGTTTGTTGATCCGAAGGTCGGATCGTCCTGAAATCAGCAAGAAAACTAGTGGGACCCGTGACTTAAGTGAATAGTGATTTGAATAGTAACACCCTGATTTAATTCTCGCGTTGGCCAACGTCGCCCGATCGACTGTCTGGAGTCCGAATCTGACGATCCAGGTAGTCGATTTAAATAGCGTCGTCGATCTGAGCGCAGTGGCGTCGACGAAATTTGTAGTTAACGAACCTAAAGCATCGTAAAGCATGCCAAACTGTATAAACTATAGTATTTTGTGGATTTTAAAATTATAGGGGATCGAATGCGACAAACCAAAATCACTACTTTAGACGTTTCGTCGAGCCGGATGTCGTGGCGAAGTCCGTTTTTCCGTTTGGCGGCTCGAGTACCTCAAAAAACATGAAAAACTATAAAAATACAAAAAATTACATAGAGACCCCTATATTTTATGCTCCAATTTGCGTGCTGCTTTGTGGAGAAGGACCTAAGTGTGAAATAGAGTTGTTGTGAGGGACTTGGATTGAAATAGCAATGGTTGGGGGGGGGGGGGTATATTGCATCTTGTTACATGCAAATATAGGTGTTAGGGTTCTCCTTAAACCCTAGCAATCTCGTAGCCCTAGCCCTAGCCCTAGCCGCCCAACACCACCCCATTCATCTCCCTCTGCTCTCTCCACGGGCGTTACGCCGCCAGCCGCCACCGCCCCTCGCCGGAGAAGGCCAAGAAGGCAAAGAAATGAGATCTTTTCTCGGATTGTTGGTGAGGGAGGTGTTTGGGAAGGTCCAAGTTGATCCAAACTTAATCTGGGACCCCTGTGTTGCAGACATCGAGCCATAGGGTTCCGGCACCGAGCTCCGACGTGCGCCGCCGCGGGGTCACCTTCTTCCTTGGGTTTTTTCGGCAAGGTAACATCTTGGAAGCTTTCTATTTTAATTGGCCCTTGGACCCCATCAAAGTTTTTCTGACGTCAAGGAGACCTTACCTGTGAAGTTTGAGCCGTCTCCGTCGTCTCGTTTGCCGGCGGGAGCGACTTCTTGCCGGGAGTCCATTTTTGGCCGATCTTGGGCGCCGTCTTCATCCGACCGGTTGATTCGAGATCAAGACCGTTGGATTCGATTTTCTTGGTGACTGCAACATCCTCCCGAAGTTTGATGAAGATCGGTTGAGGATCAAGCCTGTTCGAAGGAACCCAAGAATCAGGTCATCTTCTTCCTCGGCCGATCCTTGCCGTCCGGCGCTGCCGCCCACCCAAGTCGCCGGCCATCACCTCAGCAAGCTCCACGACATCGAGGTGAGTGGGTTTGTGCAAGTTGCTGGGACTCAAGAGCCACTGTTGAAGATCCGCCATTAGAGGCCTAAGATCGGCCGAGTCTCGTCTCCGGCTGCCGCCGTCGCCTCTAACCGCCGGCCGACCACCCTAGTATGCTCTATGGGTCATTTATAAACTTCCCATGTATTTGCATGTGGACCCTAACATGAAGAAACAGAGTTCTCCCTTAAGGCTCTCTAGGTGGCCGAGAAGCACAACTCCGGCCAACCGCCGTACGGGGCTGCCGGAGTTGGGTCTGGTGGTGATCCGACCACCTCTGTGAACCACCTCCAATTGCTGCTTTCCCTTGGTTGTAGCTTGAACCTGGGTTGAGCAAGGCTCGGCCAATCCGAGCTCTAGCAAGATTGTTGCCTCAACCACCTTGCTCCGGCAGTCACGCCCCGGGGTCGAAACTGCGACCCGGGCTTGTCAACAGATCCGCCGTCGACACGGGAAGCCCCGCACGGACGAAGCGTCTAACCTGCAAAGGATAGAACTACAGCTACACAGATATCAGAGCGGAAAATAAAAGCTGTAATATAAAATCAAACTACTAATAAGCTGAAAATAAATACAAAGTCCATCTCCCAAAATTCTGAATAATACAAGGTCAGATACAAATAAAATCCACCTATACATCATCTATGAAACCAAAAAGGGAGATAACTAAAACTGGAAATCTAACAATAAACAGTGAATCCCAGTCCGGGATGGTACATCTACCTCACTCTAAAGGAACTATGAAGGTATGGAACTATCTCGCGATTCCCTGTCCTCGGTCCGTCGCGCCAGCTCGGGCAAGAACGGAAGGAAAAGCCTCAGCAACCTGTCACCGACAGAGGGTGTGAGAACTACATCCTACAGTAGTTCTCAATGGGTACCGTCTCCAAGACCCACGGTCTGCCCACTAAGTCTACTTGAGGCATAAGATAACAGAAAAGACTGTGATAATGAAAACTAAGCTGGAAAAGTATCTACAGCTATCATGCCTCTATCTACTATGCTCAAGAGGGAAAAACACAGATGATGGTATGCCTCCACTCGCTACTGCTAATATGTCTCAAGTACCATGCTCAAAGGAAGACTCATCTATGAACATGCTATGAAACTCACTCACACATATCATCCAATCCCAATGACTGTCCCTCTTTGGACCAGTCAAGCCTGCGCTCATCTACTGCCACTCATGCCCAAACAGGGCTTCGTCTTACGTAGGGTGTCCCTCAAGGACTATCTCAGTAACCACATCGTAGCCTCGTCAGGCTCCGTATCATCATCGCATCCGGAGCGTAGCTCGCGGGGAGCGACCCCGCGAACTCAAGTATCTCACAACTGGCATAAAACCTCAGTCTCAGTAGGCTATAATCCACGATCAAATAGATCGGAACACAATGCTCAACTAGCATAACTCAGTCGGAGAAAGACTCCACGACTCAACCACAGAAAGCTAACCCACTAAAAGAAAGTACACAACCACTGGGACCGTCGTCCGCCCAAACGGCTCCCAAACGACACCCCACTCATAGACGAGAAGAACCGTCTGACGCAGCAAGGGTCTGAGAATCTCGTTAGGCCGGTGCCTAGAACCCCAATCAAACAAGAACAGACTCTAGGCTTAGCCTATCGAAGTTCTCGATCCCTTACCGTTCAGGGATTCGGCTCCCTCGGTTAAAGTGGGAACCCAACACAATATGCTAAACTCACGGGCTGGAGATGCTCTACAGCCAAAAAGCGGAGGGTCCGAAAACCCCGGGAGACTAATACCTACGACCCCAATCAAACAAGAACAGGCTATAGGCGTAGCCTCCCGTTGCTTTCGACCCCAGAAAGAAATAAGCACTTAGAACCCAGATCACTCACCCCTGTCGGGTGAGGAACAATTTAGAAGAAAAGATGACCTTTATTATAAAATACCGCCTTGAGTTGAGAAAACCAACTTTTATAGATTTTAGTTCTTGAGAAAAATCAGTTAAAACAAGTTTATTTTCCGGACTCCAAAGGGTTAATGCCGCCGCCCAATCAAACAAGAACAGGTTTCGGCGACCCCTAGAAATTCGGAAGGAAAAACACTGGTTTACTAAAATCATGAGTGTCCAAAAACATTCTGGGTTCAAGGTCCTGATAACACACGCTCACCACGATCACAACTCGGTGGTGACAACCGAACAGAGAAAATACCCAAATAATCCGGGACCACCGTTACCCAAAACGGTTCCCAAAACACTAACACCGCTACCAGACCCCACTCAGCCCCCAGGCCCGAGTGCAACATATGTCCCACAATGTCCTGACCACTCGGCCCACTACCCGGGCGAGGAACTCTATGTCCAGAAAGAAATGCATTATGTGGGATGACTAAAGCATAAAAGAACCTAGCCCAGATTAAGATTCTCTATAGGTCTGGTTAAACACATGAAACATATGACAGGGGTGCTAGTTAAGGTTCCAATAATACACTATTTCTAGCATGCAGAATCCTATCATAATAGAATTAGAGAGAGTCCGCAGACTTGGAGAAAAATAATCCAACCCACCTGGAACGCTTTCCGCAGGCAAACGCAGAAGTCGGGGAAGCGCCAGATCCTCAAACTGACGAAACCTCGAAAATCGTACCACGCGCGCGCACACTGCCGTGAATCACGGAAAAATCCCCGAAAGCTCAATTAAATTCCCTCGAGCCCTAACAAAAATCCGCGTGTGGCCGGCTCACTCCACAGCCAAAACTGCTTCCAAAGAGACTCCAACAGAACACTTAAAGCTTCAATTGCACATTAATAATAATGTTCACATACACAATTCACTTGAACCCACACAAAAACTCCAGCACCAAGCATCTGCCCACATCAAGTCCACCCCAACTTCAATATCTTACACGTAAAATACAAGCTCCAATTAAGCAAATTACATGAATTCAAGTCTAGCATCATAGGGTAACTCACAGTACATTTCCAAAACACCCCCAAGTCCATCAGAATGCACACTTAACACACTTAAACCAATCCACCACACTCTCAAGTTCCAAATCCTGTACACACCACACACTCATAGCACAAAATACAAATCACATCCTTTATTACCTTCATAAAAAAAAACTCAGCACACCACAAGCCCACCAATTATCTACACACTAATAAATAAATGCCCACATAAAATTATCAAGTCATCCTCAAATCCTGCGGCAATCAACTCTGTGAGGACCCGGATCCCCACGACGAGATTACTGGTTGACCAGCAGCTCCTGGAGGCCTATGGGGCGTGTCAGTGGTATTTGGGCACTAATTGGACACAAGTGATGGGCTCAGTGTGTTAAATGGATCACGTGGGTGATCGGTGGACCCCGTCGAATGCTTAGAAGTGATTTTGCGCGCAAAGAATATTAAAATTGGGCTCAGCGCGAAGTTTGGACAAAAGAACATCTTCCCGGATGCCTTCGGCAATTTTTAGAGTTGGAATTTGGCAAAATGGACTTCGGATTTGGATTCAGCGCGCGAAAACGATGAAAATGGACTATTCACTTGTATTTTTCGGAGCCCGGATGACGCGCGCAATTTTCGAGGCTTCCTGGTACTGTTCCGGCGGCGGCGGCGTGCGGCGGCAGGCAGCGGCGGAGCGCGGCGGGGCAGGCGCGGGCAGGTGCGCAGTCCACCGCGGAGGCGTGCACCGGTCGCGGGCCACGTGGCGGCTCCCGGTTGGGCCGGCGCAGCGGGCGCGGTCCACGGGAAAGGCGGGTGTACGGTGGACCGGTGGGGGGACACGTGGCGCACACCGGTTGGCCGGTCCACGTGCACTCAGTCCACGGAGCAGGTACGGCCGCCTCGGGGCACGTGCATGGCAGGCGGCGCTGGCAACGCGCACGTGGGCGCGGCAGAGACGTGTTGACCAAGTGGCTGCCACGTGTCGACCACTCGTTGGTCCACGTGTCGTTCGGCGGGAGGCCGGTTTTGGCTGTCGCCTGTTTGGCGGGCGACGTGGAGGCCCGCGGGAGTTTCGGGCTGCTACAATGTTGGGCCGCCCCAACACTGTGCGCGCCCGAAAGTTCCCCTGCGCCCGAAAATTCGGACTTGTTCGGTATTTTCCGATTTGTTTCTGGAGCCTATAAAAGTGATCCGAGCTTCCTTCTTTCCCCTTTTTTCGGCATTTCCGAGCCTCCTCTCACCATGGCGCCTTCAGCAAAGATGATCCCCGAGCTATGCTGCATCCATCTGCAAAGTTTTGAGATTTTTGGTGGCACGCTTATCGAGGTTTCCATTTTTACGGCGCGGCGCGACGCTCGTCCATTTGGGTTCCCCTTCGTCGCGTTTCGGTGCGCGAGCTCCCCCGGCCTACTCCGACCTCCGTTTCAGGCAATTCTTTCGCCGTTGGATCGGTGACAGACAGAGCTATGATCTTGGTATTTCCTGCTTCCCCTCATTTTGTGCTTTTCGAGGTGTTTTTCCGAGTTTACTGTGACACGGTTTTTCTGATGGATTTTCTAGACAGCGGCACCTTGCCGGATTTTTATCTCCGCAACCGGGCATCGGATGGCGACGTGCTTGTACACTTTTTTCATCTACTCGACGCGAGGATTGTCACAGTATTTTTATTGGATTTTTATAAGACTTGCCCGAAGGTATATTTCTCGCCCTTTATCTTGCATGGAAATACAGATGTGTGGTTGTGTGTTTGTGAGCGCCCTGTGTTGTGGAATTTGTAACTCGGCCTACGGGGCTCGGAATTTGACGTGCAGGTACTCGTTTCGAAGGTATCGACGCGAGGAACGCGACAGTAATTTTGTTGGATTTTTCAGAATCCGTTCTGCGGGTGAAAATTTCACATCTTCGGGGCTGGTTTCAGCAGATGGTGTATAATTGGATATTTCAGCTTAAAGTGTAACTTTGGACCTTTTTGTTGTACCCAGGAGGGTTCACGGGTGTTTTTGGAACACCGCTAGGAGTCGAGGTTTGCGCAACTTGTACCGTGGATACGGGTTCAGTGGATTATGCGTGCAGTTGGCCACGTTCTTCACCAACCCCAGGTTTGCCTTGGATTGAGCACTTCAGGTGGGTGTTCTGTTCCCAGAACCGATGGACGGTTCTTTATTTTTTATATTAGAACGCACACATGTTTAAGGTACAATAATTGTATGTTATTGGGAGGTAAGCTAGGAAGGATGATTATATAAGGGAATTGTAAGACTAATATTCATATTAGATCTTATCGAGAACTTGCAGCATTCATATATTCATGATGGTGAATTGTAAATGCTTACCTAAGGGACTTACCCTATGTGATGGACATTCGCATGCTTGTATGGTCATCTAGTTAGGCCATCTTTTACTGCTACACTACTTATTGGAACTTGACTTAGGAGAAACCATGCTTTTCCCTTTCTCCTCCTTTGTTAGTCAGCCGGTCTATGTTGCTCGTGCGCGAGCAGGGGGTTTGGGATAGTGTAGTCAGATTCTTGGGATATGGGACAGGCTGGGCTTGATGGCAGGGTATTGCGGCGACCGCGGACTTTGGGCGGTCGACCGGGTGGTTATTATTACACCAGATTGGTTATCGGATTTCTCTAGCGGCCGGAGTTTCCTACTTATTTAGTGTGCGACCGTGCCGGTCAGGAGCCGGTCTGTCATTTATTTAGTGTGCGACCGTGCTGGTCAGGAGCCGGTCTGTCACTTATTTAGTGTGCGACCGTGCAGGTCAGGAGCCGGTCCGTTACTTATTTTGGGTGCGACCGTACCGGTCAGTAGTCGGTCTGTCACCTATTTTGGGATGCGATCGTACCGGTCAGTAGTCGGTCAGTATTCCCGCAGGTGAGTTCTTGAGCATTTCGATAGTAGGCAGGCAAGGCAGGCATAGTAGGCAGGCAGGCAAGGCAGGCATAGTAGGCAGTCAAGGCAGGCATAGTAGGCAGGTAGGCAAGGCAGGCATAGTAGGCAGGCAAGGCAGGCATAGTAGGCAGGCAGGCAAGGCAGGCATAGTAGGCAGGCAAGGCAGGCATAGTAGGCAGGCAGGCAAGGCAGGCATAGTAGGCAGGCAAGGCAGGCATAGTAGGCAGGCAGGCAAGGCAGGCATAGTAGGCAGGCAAGGCAGGCATAGTAGGCAGGCAGGCAAGGCAGGCATAGTAGGCAGGCAAGGCAGGCATAGTAGGCAGGCAGGCAAGGCAGGCATAGTAGGCAGGCAGGCAAGGCAGGCATAGTAGGCAGGCAAGGCAGGCATAGTAGGCAGGCAGGCAAGGCAGGCATAGCAGGCATGGCAGGTAGTGCCACTGATTACTGGTCTATCGATTGGGTCGATTGTGCACTTCATGGTCTATCGATCGGTTCTCCCATCTTGGGCATTTAGATAGAGGCAGGATAGCTGTTGAGAGCCTCCAGCTTCCTTATTTCAGTCCTTACGGCTTTGGTTAGTTTTGTCTCTTGAGGACTTAGTGGGCAGACCGTCGGGTCTGGCGGTGTTACCCACTGAGAACTCCCTTTTTGGTGTAGTTCTCACACCCTTTGGGGGTCTTCCCCCTCCTTTTTCCTTCCTCTCCCTTGTTTTGCAGAGTCTTAGCGGGTGTTGCGGATTCTGTGGTGGTTGTTCGGCGAGGGAGTCGCGTGCTAGATCCCTACCCGTCGTTGGAGAGTAGCGGTACCCTTCTGAGGAGATCTTCAGTAGATTAGTTGTTTTATTTTTCCCTCTTTTGAGAGACTGATGTAGTGAGGAGATATTATGTATTGAGAGACTGTACACTAATGTATGTATTGGAGTTACCTCCCGGTTGGGTTCAGAGCTGATATTTGAGGATATTGTATTATTATTATTTTTGGGAGCCGGACACTGTTGTATTATTTCCAGTTGTACAGTGATTGATTTTAGTAATACAACAGATTTTTATTTATAGCTCTGATATCTGTTTAGCTGTAGTACTTTTCTTGCAGGTAGGACGCTTCGCTTATGCAGGATGGCATAGGTGGCGGATCTGTTGGCGAGCCCGGGTCCCAGTTTCGACCCCGGGGCGTGACAAACTCTCTCCAAGATCCACCACAGCACCCGCAAGCAAGTGGGCTACACCCTCGGCTCCGCGCGGCGAAATTCATCCCGATCCGGCAACGGCACAATCTGCTCACACAAGATCAAGGAAAAGAACAGAAAAAGACCCGTCAGGATAGGCCAAAACACAAACACACATACACACTGGGCGAAACACCCAGCCCCAGCCGACGACGACGCCGCGCGGCGCCGCGCGCGCTGCCCGGGCGCACGCCGCGCAGCGGCAGGCACCAGCCACGTGGCGCAAGGGCCTGCCGCGCGGCGCATGGACCCACCACGCGGCGCCCAGCTGCGCAGCGCGGCGCCCTGGCGCACGCTGCGCCCGCAGCGCAGTGCCCTGGCGCCCGCTGCGCAGCACCCAGCTGCGGAGCGCCCAGCTGCGCAGCGCCCAGCTGCGCAGCGCCCAGCTCCGCAGCGCGGCGCCCAGCGGCGCGCTTGCCTGCGCTGCGTGGCGCCCCAGCGCCCGCAGCGCAGTGCCCGGGCGCCCGCTGCGCAGCGCCTAGCTGCGCAGCGCAATGCCCTGGCGCCCGCTGCGCAGCACCGAGCTGCACAGCGCGGCGCCCAGCGGCGCGCTTGCCTGCGCTGCGCGGCGCCCCAGCGCCCACAGCGCAGTGCCCTGGCGCCCGCTGCGCAGCGCGGCACCCTGGCGCACGCTGCGCACCAACGCCCAACGGCGCGCTCTCGCTGTGCACGCCCCTGGCGCGCACGCAGCGCCGCTGCCTGCTGCGCGCGGCGCCCACGGGCGCCCGCGCAGCACCGGCGCCGGCCGCGCACGGCGCCCTTGCGCGCCCGCGCGGCTCCCTTCTGCGGCCTCACCAGAAACCGTCAACACCAAAAAAAAAATTGCAAAAACCACATACCTTGACTCCGCTCGTAGCGCTCTTGGCTCCAAGCAGCAGGTCCACTCTCAAGCACACCATCACTACAAACATCTTCAACTTCACATCTTCTTCCTCATTTTCTCTTTTTCCTTCCTTTTCCCTCATTTTCTTCCTTCTTTTCTTCTTCCTCTATTTTTCTTTGGTTTACTCTGCCTGCAGGTTGAAGAGGGCGATGAGGTGGCAGAGGCCAATTAAGGAGCTAATTAAAGTGGTGGGTGGCAGCAATTAATAGGGCAGGGAGAAAAGACCATAATGTGCCCCCTCACCAAAACAAAAATCTCAATCCACTTAATTTCCATGTACCATTCTCTTTCTTTCTTCTTTTCCTTTGCTTCTTCACATGCTGACATTCACCCATTTATTAATTTAATTAAATATTCCATAAAAAGCCCCTGCCAACTCACTTTTTATCCTCGGGACCTCCGCACCAGTCCGGAACCTCCCGAACTTCGCTGTAATCTGAAAATACACATGTCCAAAGCTTTTCCAACTCAAAAAGCTCAACTGTGGAGTCGGTGTGCTCAATCCAAAAACCGACTCCAAAATTGCCAACTCCAACTCACTTTTTGCCTTCGGGTCCTCCGCGTCAGTCTGGAATCTCCCGAACTCCGCTGTAATCATGAAGTACACCTGTTTCAAGTATTTCCCAATTTTTCTGCACACCACTGTGGAGTCGAGGCTTCCCAAACCAGTCCTCTATCGGCGCACAATGCCCGGACAACTCCGAATCAAGCTGGGGCTTCCGCGTAGATCCGAATCAACCCGAACTCATCTGAAGACACATATGGAACATGCTCGAGGCGATTTCTCCGCACCACGCCATCTTGCGAGGTCGGTGCGCTATACGAAATCCCGGTATTCTACACCGGCGATCTTTCCGGCCGATCTGCGTCGCACCTGAGGTGAGCCCTAGACTCTGTAGACCCTAATAAACATGGTGCTCATTCTTTATATTGAGTGGATCAAGTAATTAGGTGAGTGTGGTAAACCAAGCTTTTGTGAACTATGTAATCATGGACTCGATTATGTTTTTGGGCTTCGTGTCCACTCAAACCAGTGAGCACGGGTTAGCTTGCATCGAGATCGATCTACCGTAATTTACGGCATTGTCTAAAACATCCCGGATTGGGAGATCGAGTCAAAATAGTGGTTAATCGGGTGTAATTATGCAAAATTGTAGTAATCTAGGGGTCAACTCGCAATTGTAACATTGTGGACAGTATTTAAATAGTGTAAACATGTCTCTAGACAAATTGTTAGATTTCCGTAGATTCTCGTTGAGCGGAAAATGGATATCATTTCGTAAATCGGCGAAATCGTCGGTTTTACGATAACCGGCGCGTGTTACGCGTACTCTGGTACGAAAGAATGAATTCGGGTTACTGCAGTCGGGATGGGTATGAGCGAGTCTATTTCTGACCACAGTTCTGTTCAGGGCCCAGCAGTTCAGCACCAGTCTCCCAGTAGTCTAGCGGGAGTTCGGGATCGGCCTACATTCAGGTAGTTCGTTCGACTGACTTCGAGGTGGGTACCCCTTAGAACCTCTTTGTGCATGTTTCCGTTATTGTTATATTTATCTTGTAAGGGGTAGTGGGGGTGACGTGGACCTCCGGATTAATGAACGTCGTGGTGGGAGACTGGACGGGCAGTTCGCCCTCTCCGAACAACAGTAGGGTTGTTTGGAGCATGCTAGCGAAGAGGACGGTGATCGGTGCGACTAGTCGGAAGTCGAAAGGTGGGTTCCTCTTTCGACAGTTCTTGAGTCGGGAAACGAGGGTAATTGGTAAGAGCAAAGGTTTGACATGTTAAAATATTGCTAACCCCCGTACATGCTTATGTTTTATTATCATGATATTTATGGCGACTAAGGGTCGCGATGCTCGATGATACGTCATGTTCTGGTTGATTGCCGAGGTGGGTGCTCGGTCGAGGCTCGAGATTGCTACACGAACACCAGCGGTTTGGCCACCGCGAGGGTGTGCTTTTCCGAAAAAGTGGTACATTGACCCGTGTACCCCACGTGTGGGTGATGTAATGGGGGCCCTCATGGGTGGGGGGTGTGAGCTGTGGTGCCGAGATGGGTGCTCGGTGTGGTGCCGAGATGGGTGCTCGGTGTGGTGCCGAGGTGGGTGCTCAGTGTGGTTGTCGGGGTAAGTGCCCGGTTTGGATTGTATAGGGGGAGGGTTTTTACTGTCGATTGCACGATGATGAGGGTGGTTGCTCTGGTTTTTCTTACTGTTTGCTTTAGTTACAGCCCTTCATGCTTTTCATACTTTGTATCTTGTGTCGCTGACTCCCCACTCTTTGACAGGTTCAGTCAGGGGTGAGAGCTAGGGCGACGGTGAGGCCGCGATGAGAGGTCTATTGGCCCTTTGAGGCTACAGACTGTGGTCAGTTCTTCTTTTGCTCATTTCATTATCTGTTAGTAGCTATGTGGGTGTGATACTTTGTGGGGTTGACTTGGATGTTGGATTCATTACAAACTCTGTGGATTTATGGGTTTCGACATAGTTTTGGAAAACACAGGTGTCGAGTGGGCACCGTTTTCAAAACGCTGTGTATTTATGGATTTCAAAACGGCTTTGTAAAACCTGGGTATCGTGTGGGCACCATTTTCAAAATCCTGTGGATTTATCCTTTCCAAAATTAATCGGCCTCTTTGTTACTTGTAGAAAAATGGTTGTATGTACTCGAATGTCGGTCTAGTGTGGTTAAAGTGATGAGTGTATGATTATTGTAGTCGGGACGCCGTGCATATACAAAGGAGACTCTGCCCGTTTGCAGAGTGAATTTGTATATGCGGCGGGTCTGGGCACGCACCGGGGAAGAACGGTTTCAAAAAAATATATATATGCAAAAAAAAAAAAAAAAAATTGAGAGCTAAACGGTGACGTTTCTTCCGCGTGTTTAAACCCCGGGGCGTGACAGATTAAGATGGTATCAGAGAAAAACAACTTTAACCACAGTAGTCGCTGTCCAACATCCACAAAAGCACATTAACACTGGCTACTAACTAATGAAATGATTAGGGTATAGGTGCGTAGGGATGCGAGAGTGCGGGATTGTTAAGTTTTGTTTCTCGGTTTAACTAGGGTGTTGTGCTAGTGTAGTCGGGTTGATTTGGAGGTTGGGGTCGAGGCCGGCTATCACCGGGTTCGTGGAGGTTGCTGGGAATCGATGGATTAAGCAACTGGCACAGGACACGGTGGGACTGCCGACGGTGCTCATGCACCCGGTGCGGCTGTTAACACAGCAGATCATTGTGTCGGCTTTTGTTTTCCGAACCCCTCCCTCTACCGACGTCCTGGTCCTCGGTAGCAACGGTGACTGGTGGTGTAATCCACTGGTGGTTGTTAGAGTGTCTGCTGGGTTGTCGGTCGTGGGCAACCGGGTAGCCTCTTGTCTAAATTGGTACCTTTGAGGTCTGCTGGTGTTAAGTTACAGCAGATTACAGCAGATAGTCGGCCGATTCTTTTTGCACCATGGGCAAGGTATGGGTGGGAATGACGATTCCTCCCCTACGGTTGTTACCCATAGTTCGGCTTTTTACTGTGGTCAATGCAATGGTTGTAGAAATCGTCGTGGTGGGGTTTTGGGGTGCTCCTTTGGGTTAAAAAGGAGACCACCGGGGCTAGTAAATATCATTTGTTTAGGCTCGATTTCGGTTAGAGAGGCCGTGTCTCGCTTCGCACCAGTGTGCGTAAGTGGCGACTTCTTATTGGGGGTTTAGCTTTTTGACGCTGGGTGGTGCCAGTTAGCCCTTTTAAGAAGGTTGTGGTGGTGTAGCTCTGGGTTGGGTTCCTGTGTTCTGCACAAGAGGGTCGGTTAGGTTGTCCTACTGGTGGGTTGGCGCGTGATCCCTCGACTGCGCTTAGTGAACCTAGGCATCTTCTGACAAGGTTCTTCTCGCTGTTTTCGTTGCATGTCTTCTTCCGACCCTTTAGGCTTTGGACGGGTAGCCTACTGTACCCGGAGGTCATTGTTGAGCGGACCTAGAGCTTAGATTCCTCCTAGTTGGGAGTGTGACTGTTTGGTCTGGGGGTATGCAGCTCGGTTCAATGTCCGGTGCTGGGAGGGGCAACGGATTGGGACCGAGCGTTATGGGTTAATCAGAGTGACGCACCCCTTCGGTGCCTGGATGGAAGGAGGACCGTATTTCTTGGTTTTGTCGCCAACTTCCCATGACCAAGGCATAGTCTTGAGGATTTTGGGTTGCGAGTCTATTGATTGTGAAGAAGTGTGGGTCAGCGGGGGTTGTTGACTACATGGCGCTCTGGCATTGGTCGCTTTCGGCTAGGATGCCCTGCATGCAGTTTGTTCTGTGGGGTAGACTTGGTGGTAGGTCTTAGAGCTGAAACCTAACTTTAGTTTGACCGTCGCCTCGGTAGGACGGACAGTCGGAGCGGACAATCCGGGATGGTGGTTATGCTCCGAGCTTGTGGCCCGTGTTGGTGACGGGTGGAAGTGGCCCGTGTTGGTGGCGGGTGGGTACGTTATTCTCAAAGGAGGATTATTTGTAGGCGGTGACCCGGCTTGCTTTGTTGGCACATCCTGGAGCTTTGTGAGGGTATTAGTGTGGTTTCCCCCTTTGTTGTCCGGTTATTTTGGATAGTTAAGGGCTCATTGGTCCGGGTTTGGTGGTAGGACTGGGGTTTCTCGACGCATCACGAGACTTTGGTTGCTGACTGCTCAGCGCCGTCAGAGGTGGTCTGCGAACTGGTGGCGTCATAACAGGGAACTCCAAGTCGAGGAGCAGGCTTACTCAGGTTAGTTTCGATCAAGAGAGACGGGACGGTAGGGTTGCCAGGCAGGTTGAGCCGTCGTTTGTCTGAAATCTTTGGGCGGTTCAGTCCGGTAGTTTTCCATTCAGGGTTACCACCGAGTTTCGCCAAGAGATTATAGGGCGTTTCGCGTGTCATTGCTTCGAGGGTGGGTATTTGAACGCCCCAACGGTGTTCATGGGTTTGATGAACAGAATTTTCAGACCCTTCTTGGATCAACTCGCGTACAGACGAGGAGCGTTTACGAATGACCTTGCAGACTCTCAGGGACCAGAGAGTGTAGGCCAAACTCCAAAGGTGTGAGTTTGGGCCTCGCGAGGTGGGCTTTTTGGGAGTGCAAGTCGGACATGTTTGGGCACTTTCCCCATTTATTGGATTCCTGGCGTATTTAAGTTTCGAGGACGAAACTTCTTTTAAGGTGTGAGTGATGTAACACTCGAGAAATTCAAGTGTGTTTGCGAGTGAGGAAACAAATCTAAACCTTAGTGATTTGCGTACCAGTGCGCAAATTGCACAGTTTCCGAGGCACTATTTCCGCCTTTCCGATCTGAGTCTGATCTCGGAAATCTGAAATCTCCAGTGCGACCGTCTCATCGAATCGAGTGAAAATGGTATAGACCGTTTGTTGATCCGACGGTCGAATCGTCCTGAAATCAGCAAGAAAACTAGTGGGACCCGTGACTTAAGTGAATAGTGATTTGAATAGTAACACCCTGATTTAATTCCCGCGTTGGCCAACGTCACCCGATCGACTGTCTGGAGTCCGAATCTGACGATCCAGGTAGTCGATCTAAATGGCGTCGTTGATTGAGCGCAGTGGCGCCGACGAAATTTGTGGTTAACGGACCTAAAGCATCGTAAAGCGTGCCAAACTGTATAAACTATAGTATTTTATGGATTTTAAAATTATAGGGGATCGAATGCGACAAACCAAAATCACTACTTTATAGGTTTCGTCGAGTCGGACGTCGTGGTGAAATCCGTTTTCCCGTTTGGCAACTCGAGTACCTCGAAAAACGTGAAAAACAACAAAAATACGAAAAATTACATAGAGACCCCTATATTTTATGCTCCAATTTGTGTGCTGCTTTGTGGAGAAGGACCTAAGTGTGAAATAGAGTTGTCATGAGGGACTTGGATTGAAATAGCAATGGTTGGGGGGGGGGGGTTATATTGCATCTTGTTACATGCAAATATTTATATTTAGGTGTTAGGGTTCTCCTTAAACCCTAGCAATCCCGTAGCCCTAGCCCTAGCTGCCCAACACCTCCCCATTCATCTCCCTCTACTCTCTCCACGGGCGTTACGCCGCCAGCCGCCACCGCCCCTCGCCGGAGAAGGCCAAGAAGGCAAAGAAACGAGATCTTTTCTCGGGTTGTTGGTGAGGGAGGTGTTTGGGAAGGTCCAAGTTGATCCAAACTTAATCTAGGAGTTCCCCTGTGTTGCAGACATCGAGCCATAGGGTTCCGGCACCGAGCTCCGACGTGCGCCGCCGCGGGGTCACCTTCTTCCTTGGGTTTTTCCGGCAAGGTAACATCTTGGAAGCTTTCTGTTTTAATTGGCCCTTGGACCCCATCAAAGTTTTTCTGACGTCAAGGAGACCTTACCTGTGAAGTTTGAGCCGTCTCCGTCGTCCCGTTTGCCGGCGGGAGCAACTTCTTGCCGGGAGTCCATTTTTGGCCGATCTTGGGCGCCGTCTTCATCCGACCGGTTGATTCGAGATCAAGACCGTTGGATTCGATTTTCTTGGTGACTGCAACATCCTCCCGAAGTTTAATGAAGATCGGTTGAGGATCAAGCCTGTTCGAAGGAACCCCAGAATCGGGTCATCTTCTTCCTCGGCCGATCCTTGCCGTCCGGCGCCGCCGCCCACCCAAGTCGCCGGCCATCACCTCACCAAGCTCCACGACATTGAGGTGAGTGGGTTTGTGCAAGTTGCTGGGACTCAAGAGCCACTGTTGAAGATCTGCCATTAGAGGCCTAAGCTCGGCCGAGTCTCGTCTCCGGCCGCCGCCGTCGCCTCTAACCGCCGGCCGACCACCTTGGTATGCTCTATGGGTCATTTATAAACTTTCCAAGTATTTGCATGTGGACCCTAACATGAAGAAACAGAGTTCTCCCTTAAGGCTCTCTAGGTGGCCGTGAAGCACAACTCCGGCCAACCGTCGTACGGGGCTGCCGGAGTTGGGTCTGGTGGTGATCCGACCACCTCTGTGAACCTCCTCCAACTGCTGCTTTCCCTTGGTTGTAGCTTGAACTCGGGTTGAGTAAGGGTCGGCCAATCCGAGCTCTAGCAAGATTGTAGCCTCAACCGCCTTGCTCCGGCGATCTTTCCGGCCGATCTGCGTCGCACCTGAGGTGAGCCCTAGACTCTGTAGACCCTAATAAACATGGTGCTCATGCTTTAAATTGAGTGGATCAAGTAATTAGGTGAGTGTGGTAAACCAAGCTTTTGTGAACTATGTAATCATGGACTTCATTGTGTTTTTGGGCATCGTGTCCACTCAAACTAGTGAGCACGGGTTAGCTTGCATCGAGATCGATCTACTGTAATTTACGGCATAGTCTAAAACATCCCTGATTGGGAGATCGAGTCAAAATAGTGGTTAATCGGGCGTAATTATGCAAAATTGTAGTAATCTAGGGGTCAACTCGCAATTGTAACATTGTGGACAGTATTTAAACAGTGTAAACATGTCTCTAGGCAAATTGTTAGATTTCCGTAGACTCTCGTTGAGCGAAAAATGGATATCGTTTCGTAAATCGGCGAAATCGTCGGTTTTACGATAACCGGCGCGTGTTACGCGTACCCCGGTACAAAAGAATGGATTCGGGTCACTCTAGTCGGGATTGTTAAGGATTTTGTTTTGGCGTATTTCGTGAAAGTGTTTAAGTCTTGAAGATTGAAGATGAAGAAGCTTGGATCATATACCTCAATCTCAAGAAAGAAGAATTCAAAAGGATCAGGTAAGTTTAACTAAACAGTATTGGTGATCTGAATACTTCTTATAATGTAGAAACACTTGGATGGGTTTTTAATCGCATAAAAAACAAAAACTGGACATGGTATATGTTTAGGATCCGGAACAGGGGACTACAGTCCGGACCCCGAACGTTGGTTGGTTCATGCACAAATCCAGTCCTGAACATCCCTGTTACGTTCCGGACCCCGAACGTGGAGTTTGCTGAAATCGCATGAACAGTCCGGACCGTAGGATTTCGTTCCGGACCCCGAACCTTGTTTTTTCAGGAATTCTCTGAAAAACAACGACAGTCCTGAACGAGCCTAATCCAGTCCGGACCGTCGTGCGGGAAAAATTCTGTTACAATCAGTTTTTGATTCTTCTCCTCTTCCAATGGTTTCTAACCTATAAGTAAACCCTAATTCTATCTTTTAGGGTAATCCACTATAAGTTTTATACTCCGAAAAATGACGAAAAAATATTAACGGAGAAAAACTTATAAGATCCACAAATAGAGAAGAAAGAAAATTACTAGATTTAATTCTATGTTTCTTCATCTATATTAATTAATTTGATTCTAGGTTTTCATACTCAGATTTTGAGTAGAATCAAATTAATGAATACTTAGATGGCATTTCCGATCTATCTTTGATCTAAGTATTCGACGGATCATCACCACCAACAAAACAACAATTTTTTCCCAAAATCGGCGCGTGGATTCGCGTGGCCTTGTGGATTCGAGGTGCTACCGCTCTCGTGGATTCGGAGCGAGGTACGATTCGTGTGATCGAAACGTACTACTTGGTGGAGACCGTGGATTCGGTCAGACGTCGTGGACTCGACGTTGGACGCCGTGGATTCGGCGTTGGACGCAAATCGTGGATTCGAGGCGCGTTGCGGAGCGAGCGGAGAAGATCAACTCGGAGCGTATGGAAAAAGGTTGAGTCGTCTGTGAGAGTGTTATATCACCTTTGTACGTGTTTAATCTTAGTTGATTTCACCGTGTTATCGGTCCCATGGTTTTTTACTCCTGTGATGGAGTTTTCCACGTAAAAAATCTTTCGTGTTATTTTTTATTTCGGCATTGAATTTTTATTTCGGAAAGATTTTTGAGTGTTTATCGTTTACACCTATTCACCCCCCCTCTTGGTGGTTTTTCTCCTATTTAGATCCTTATTATAAGTATAACCCAACAGGGATGGGTATGAGCGAGTCTATTTCTAATCACAGTTTCTGTTCAGGGCCCAGCAGTTCAGCACCAGTCTCCCAGTATTCTAGCGGGAGTTCGGGATCGGCCTACATTCAGGTGGTTCGTTCGACTGACTTCGAGGTGGGTACCCCTTAGAACCTCTTTGTGCATGTTACCGTTATTATTATATTTATCTTGTAAGGGGTAGTGGGGGTGACGTGGACCTCCAGATTAATGAACGTCGTGGTGGGAGACTGGACGGGCAGTTCGCCCTCTCCGAACAACAATAGGGTTGTTTGGAGCATGCTAGTGATGAGGACGGTGATCGGTGTGACCAGTCGGAAGTCGAAAGGTGGGTTCCTCTTTCGACAGTTCTTGAGTCGGGAAACGAGGGTAATTGGTAAGAGCAAAGGTTTGACATGTTAAAATATTGCTAACCCCCGTACATGCTTATGTTTTATTATCATGATATTTATGGCGACTAAGGGTCGCGATGCTCGATGATACGTCATGTTCTGGTTGATTGCCGAGGTGGGTGCTCGGTCGAGGCTCGAGATTACTACACGCACACCAGCGGTTTGGCCACCGCGAGGGTGTGCTTTTTCGGAAAAGTGGTACGTTGACCCTGTACCCCCACGTGTGGGTGACGTAATGGGGGCCCTCATGGGTGGGGGGTGTGAGCTGTGGTGCCGAGATGGGTGCTCGGTGTGGTGCCGAGATGGGTGCTCGGAGTGGTGCCGAGATGGGTGCTCGGTGTGGTGCCGAGGTGGGTGCTCGGTGTGGTTATGACGCCCCACTTCCCTGGGGGTCACCCATCCTAGAACTACTCTAGCTCTAGCACGCTTAACTCTCATGTTCCTCTTGGATCTTGCTACCATCCAAAATGCTATAGCCGGGTTAGAGATTTAGTCCTATTATATCATTTATATAGAGGACTAATCCAAATTCCGGGGGTGTCACATTCTTCCCCCCTTTAAGCCCTGACGTCCACGTCAGGCTCAAGCACACTCACAAGCACCAGGCGATGTGAGACTCGTCTCGCTAGCCTTAGCCGACCTTGTGAGGATCTGCACTCCACTCACAACGGTCATTAGCCGGGGAGCCTCGCTCTACCCGCTATATAACCCTGGCTCAGCCGAGACTCATCTCACATTTCCGGCTGGTGAATGGCTCTGATACCAACTATGACGCCCCACTTCCCAGGGGGTCACCCATCCTAGAACTACTCTAGCTCTAGCACGCTTAACTCTCATGTTCCTCTTGGATCTTGCTACCATCCAAAATGCTATAGCCGGGTTAGAGATTTAGTCCTATTATATCATTTATATAGATGACTAATCCAAATTCCGGGGGTGTCACAGTGGTTGTCGGGGCAGGTGCCCGGTTTGGATTGTATAGGGGGAGGGTTTTTACTGTCGATTGCACGATGATGAGGGTGGTTGCTCTGGTTTTTCTTACTGTTTTCTTTAGTTACAGCCCTTCATGCTTTTCATACTTTGTATCTTGTGTCGCTGACTCCCCACTCTGTGATAGGTTCAGTCAGGGGTGAGAGCTAGGGCGACGGTGAGGCCGCGATGAGAGGTCTATTTGCCCTTCGAGGCTACAGACTGTGGTTAGTTCTTCTTTTGCTCATTTCATTATCTGTTAGTAGCTATGTGGGTGTGATACCTTATGGGGTTGACTTGGATGTTCGATTCATTACAAACTCTGTGGATTTATGGGTTTCGAAATAGTTTTGGAAAACACAGGTGTCGAGTGGGCACCGTTTTCAAAACCCTATGTATTTATGGATTTCAAAACGGCTTTGTAAAACCTGGGTGTCGTGTGGGCACCGTTTTCAAAACCCTGTGGATTTATCCTTTCCAAAGTTAATCGGCCTCTTTGTTACTTGTAGAAAAATGGTTGTATGTACTCGAATGTCGGTCTAGTGTGGTTAAAGTGATGAGTGTATGATTATTGTAGTCGGGACGCCGTGCATATACAAAGGAGACTCTGCCCGTTTGCAGAGTGAATTTGTATATGCGGCGGGTCTGGGCACGCACCGGGGAAGAATGGTTTCAAACAAATATTTATATGCAAAAAAAAAAAAAAAAATTTGAGAGCTAAACACTGACGTTTCTTCCGCATGTTTAAACCCCGGGGCGTGACAGCGGTAGCACCTTGAATCCACAAGGCCACGCGAACCCTCGCGCCGATTTTTGGGAAAATCGTTATTTTGATTATTGATGGTGATTCTCCGAACACTTAGATCAACGATAGACAAGAAATACCATCTAAGTATTCTTCAATTTGATTCTACAAGAAATAGGAGTTTTGAAACCCTATAATCAGATTGTGATGGGTTATGAATAATATGGATCTAAATAGGGGAAAAAACACCTAGAGGGGGGTGAATAGGTGTAAACAATAAACACTCCAAAATCTTTGCGTAATAAAACCCAATGCGGAAATGAAAAATAACGCGCAAGATTTTTACGTGGAAAACTCCAAAACCAGGAGTAAAAAACCACGGGACCGATAACACGGTGAAATCCACTAGAATTATAACACATACAAAGGTGATATAACGTACTCACAGACGACTCAACCTTTTTTCCATACGCTCCTAGTTGATCTTCTCCGCTCGCTCCGCAACGCTCCTCGAATCCACGATTTGCGTCAAATGCCGAATCCATGACGTCTGACCGAATCCACGGTCTTCACCTAGTAGCACGTCTCGAACCCACGAACGTACCTCGCTCCGAATCCACGAGAGCGGTAGCACCTTGAATCCACAAGGCCACGCGAGTCCACGCGCCGATTTTGGGAGAAATCATTGTTTTTGGGTGGTGATGATCCGCCGAATACTTAGATCAAAGATAGATCGGAAATACCATCTAAGTATTCATTAATTTGATTCTACTCAAAATCTGAGTGTGAAAACCTAGAATCAAATTAATTAATATAGATGAAGAAACATAGAATTAAATCTAGTTATTTCCTTTCTTCTCTATAGGTGGATTTCTCTTTTTCGACCGTATTTTTGGATTACCCTAAAACATGAATCGTAGGGTTTATTTATAGGCTAGAAACCATTGGAACAGGATAAGAATCAAAAACTAACCTTATCTGGAATTTTTCAGGACGACGGTCCGGACTGGAATACTGCGGTCTGGACTGTCGTAGCAAGACAGACTATTTCCAGAAAAACATACGTTCGGGGTCCGGACTGAAGATCCACGGTCTGGACTGTTCATGCAGTTTCTGCAAAATCCACGTTCGGGGTCCGGACTGAACAGATGTGTTCCGGACTGGATTTGCGCATGAACTACCCTATGTTCGGGGTCCGGACTATAGTTGTCTGTTCCGGATCCTGAACATATAACATGTCCAGTTTTTTATTTTTATGCGATTAAAAATCCATCCAAGTGTTTCTACACTATAAGAAGTATTCGGATCACCAAAATTATTTAGTTAAACATACCTGATCCTTTTGAATTCTTCTTACTTGAGATTGAGGTATATGATTCAAACTTTTTCATCTTCAATCTTCAAGACTTAACCACTTTCACGAAATACGCCAAAAGAAATTCCTTAACAATCTCCCCCTTTAGCGGTTTCGTGACAAAACAAAAATCCACTTAAGAAAATTCAAAAAGATATTTTTGTTGCTATCACCATACAACAAAAATTTACATTTGAGAACCAAGAAATAAGTACATAAGATAAACTCCTAAAACAGACTCTAGACTTAGACATCTGTACTCTCTGCAAAAGAAATCATTTTTGACAAAAGAGATCGTTAGATACCTCAAGAATATTTAGCATTCAAAACCAAACAGAGATAGAGTTTATACTCACCATGACATTTATGAACTCAGATATGTATTAAGATCATAATCAGAAATAGACATATCATCTAAGCAATAAAATCCAAATGTCATAAACTTGTCAGTAATGAAACAACTTGTTTGTGACACCCCGGAATTTGGATTAGACCTATATATAAATGATATAATAGGACTAAATCTCTTAACCCGGCTATAGCATTTTGGATGGTAGCAAGATCTAAGAGGTTATGAGAGTTAAGCGTGCTAGAGCTAGAGTAGTTCTAGGATGGGTGACCCCCTGGGAAGTGGGGCGTCACAATTGGTATCAGAGCCATTCACCAGCCGGAAATGTGAGATGAGTCTCGGCTGAGCCAGGGTTATATAGCGGGTAGAGCGAGGCTCCCCGGCTAATGACCGTTGTGAGTGGAGTGTAGCTCCTCACAAGGTCGGCTAAGGCTAGCGAGACGAGTCTCACATCGCCTGGTGCTTGTGAGTGTGTTTGAGCCTGACGTGGACGTCAGGGCTTAAAGAGGGGAAGAATGTGACACCCCCGGAATTTGGATTAGTCCTATATATAAATGATATAATAGGACTAAATCTCTTAACCCGGCTATAGCATTTTGGATGGTAGCAAGATCTAAGAGGTTATGAGAGTTAAGCATGCTAGAGCTAGAGTAGTTCTAGGATGGGTGACCCCCTGGGAAGTGGGGCGTCACATTGTTAGTAATAATATATGCCCAAATAGTTAGTCGAATAGTTAGTCGAGGCATGCATTCAATCATAATTCAAAACAAAAAGTTGTTTTGATACTCACAATTCAAAACCAAAAGTTGTTTTGATACTTACCTTCAAAGTTCAAAGTTCACAGTTCTTACAAACCATTGTAACCATTGTTGTAACCATTGTTCCTTGTTCTCTCCCCCTTTTTGTCACTAAATCAAGCCAAAATTACAAAAATTGAAGGAGAGTTAAAAGTTCAAAGAGTAAATGAAAATGGAAGAACTAAAAACTTAAAACCTGCAAAAGAAAGTTCTTTAAAAAAGATCAATTGTCGGACTCAGAATCCTCAGAGCTACTGCAGTCCAATTTGTTCAAAATCCCTTTAAGCATTCTTGATATTTTGGAACAATTCCTTTTCATCTTGTGAATGTCAGCCGACATTCTTTCTTGTTCTTCAGACATTCTCCTCTGTTCTCGTTGCATAGATAATATATCTGCTTTTGTGGTGTTTCTCCAGGAGGTAAAAGGAGGTTGTGTGGATGCTGAAGGTGTATTTTGACCTTCATTCCATGGAGATTAATTCTCTTGGCAGAGAGCGTGCTCTGGCGAGGGATTCATTAATTTGAATTCCACTACCCCTCGAATTCTGTCGCCTAGTATACTCCTTGGTTGTTGAAGAAGACTTCATCAGCTTCTTGTTCTTTAAATAGAACCTATCTTCGTCATCAACACCCTGTTGTACTTCTTTACAAAATGTGTCCCAATCCTCTTCATCTTCTGATTCTGACTCAATTTGAGGAACAGTCTTTGTCTCTTCCTGATTTGCTTCATCTTGTTCCTTTTTAACAGATGCTCGAGTTCCCACTAATGCTACAATGAGCACAATAATCCAAGCAAAAACCATCCTTGCTATTGCAATAGTTGAGAACAACCTGCGAGCAAGAACTCAAGAACACGAAAAATTGTCTATTTTCAAAAATTTGAGAAATTGTACCCAAACAATCATTATCATGTAGAGAGGCTAGGAATCAAATTAGTTTTGCAAAAAGAATTTTAAAAATAGATTAATCCCATGATTTTCAAAAATTCCTATTATATGCCCTAAAACCGAATTTTCAGAAATCGAAGCCTAAAAATCCATTAATCAAGAGAGTAACAAGCATACAAACAAAACTAATCTACTCAGAGTTCTTATTTCAAAAGAAATTTGATCAAAAACCAATCTCAAACGAAAAAGATACATGATTTCATCCATGTTTTGAGCAAAATGGAGAAAAATAGTGAAATACCGAAGTTTTGATCATGAAAACTCACTTTGATTCGAAGAACTCTGGTTGGAAAGGCTCGAAAATGAATGATTTCAAGAGAGAGAAGCTCTGGAGACTTGGAAACAAAAGATTGTTGTAAAAAGAAATCAAAACCCTTTTGTTTCATATAAAACCCTAGCCGCGGTCCGGACTGCCTCATGAATCCAGTCCGGATCGGCTACCCGCAGGAATTTCCTGCGTTCGGGATCCGGATCGGATTTTCCAGTCCGGATCGGCTCCAACTTTTTCTTCAGAAAAATTTTGAAAAATTCCAGAAAATCCAGAAAAAGATTGTAAGCACTTTTGCATGTCAACTTTAAACATAAGTCATCATTTCATATCCAAGGAAATAGATTATGCTAAATCTATCAATAATGTCCAAGAAATGAAATGAAAATTTATAAAAATTAAAACCTTTAAAGTTGATCAAGTTCAAAAACATCCACTATGATCTTATGAGTAATGCGTTTATCAAATCATTAATCTTGCAAAGAAAATGAAGCACCAAGATCAATAGATGTTTGAAATTCCAGATAAATTAGATAATATATCTCGTCAAATTATAGTAAGGAGTGGCTCGTTGAGCATCTTTCAATAAAATCCCCACCTTATACCAACCTTGGAATTTGACAGAGTCAAGTATTCCAAAAAACATTTTATCTAATCAACTTGAAAGACCATGCTTGGTATACATGTGGTAGCTGCACACAGTACTCGGACGACCGAGGTGGTAGCTCTTTCCTCCATGTGGTGGCAGTTTTCACACTCCTCATTGGGATGTAACTCTTTCCACATCTTTTGAGCATATCAATTTAAATGAACTCCCCCTCAATTGGCTATCAATTATTTAATATATAAGGTATTCAACCAAAAATTGATCTCGATTTCATACTCGACTCAATTGTCAAATAAGATAAAAACTATACCAAGAGATCATTTGAGAGAGAAATTGACTTTGATCAAAACAAAGATGACTTAATTGACATAAATGATCATTGCATCAAATGAATTATTATGATATCCAAAGCATAATAAATTTCAAAATATATGAAAGGATGCAATTAAAGTCAATAATACTAATGCTCAATTAATGTTCTATGTCTAAGCATAGATAAGGAACAAAAACACAAAACAAAACCTAACCTAAGCAATGTTTCAAAAGGTGTTATTTCAAGGAAAGCATTCCAATTGCTTTACGCAAATGAATAAACCATTTTTGATCCAAAAGTTTTGTTAAAATGTCAGCTAATTGATCTTCAGTTGAAATGTAGGAAATTTGAAGAATATTTGACTCAACTAGCTCTTTTAGAAAATGATATCTAAGTTCAATATGTTTTGTTCTTGAGTGCAACACAGGGTTTTTAGAAATATTTATAGCACTTGTGTTGTCACAAAGAATTGTTACCGAAGTTGCTGAAATTCGGAAGTCGCTCAACACGCTTTTCATCCAAATGAGTTGAGTTGAACAACTACCCGCTGAGATATATTCCGCTTCGGCAGTCGAGAGTGCAATACAGTTTTGCTTTTTACTATGCCATGCAACAAGGCAGTGGCCAAGATAAAAACATGCCCCACTCGTACTCTTCCGATCATCCACAGATCCTGCCCAATCGGCATTTGAATATCCTATAATGTCAAGCGTTGTTCCCATAGGATACCAAATTTCGAAATACAGTGTTCCTTTGACGTACCGGATGATCCTTTTCACCGCTTTCAGGTGAACCTCCTTTGGTGCTGACTGATATCTCACGCAGATCCCAACACTAAAGGATATATCCGGGCGACTAGCCGTGAGATAGAGTAGACTTCCAATCATGCTGCGATAAAGCTTCTCGTCTACACTTTCACTAAGAGATTCACTTCCTAATCCCTTATTGCTAGTTCCCATAGGAGTCGAAAAATCTTTAGAGTTTTCTAAATCGAATTTCTTCACCAACTCCCTTGCATACTTGGATTGACACAAATGGATGCCTTCATCATTTTGTTTCACTTGCAATCCAAGAAAGCATGTCAGTTCGCCCATCATAGACATCTCAAATTCGCTTTCCATGGTTTCCGCGAATTTAGAAGCATCATTGTCTCTTGTTGCCCCAAATATAATGTCATCGACATAGATTTGTGCCACAATGAAGTTATCCTGATAATGCTTCACAAAGAGAGTCTGGTCTGCTCCCCCTCGAGTGTAGCCCTTTTCCAATAGGTGCTTTGTTAGCCTTTCGTACCATACTCGCGGTGCTTGTTTTAGACCGTAAAAAGCCTTTTTCAAACGAAAAACATGGTTAGGTTGTTTATAGTCTACAAAACCTTTCGGTTGAGCCACATAAACTTCCTCGTTTAAAAACCCATTTAAAAACGCGCTCTTAACGTCTATTTGAAAGAGTTTGATTTTAAAATGACAAGCAATTGCGAACAAAATTCTAATCGACTCAAGTCGAGCTACCGGGGCGAACGTCTCATCAAAATCTATTCCTTCAATTTGTGAATAGCCCTGAGCAACAAGGCGTGCTTTGTTCCTGATGATGGTACCATCCTCATTTTTCTTGTTCTTGAAAAATCCATTTAGTACCAATCACGTTGTGTTGCTTTGGTGGCTTCGTTAGTTCCCAGACTTTGTTTCTTTCGAACTGATGGAGCTCTTCCTGCATTGCTTCAATCCAGTAGTCATCCTGAAGAGCTTCATCTATGTTCTTTGGTTCTACCATGGAGACGTAACATGCGACTCCACAAACCAACTATCTCCGAGTCCTGACTCCTTCTTGTGGGTCTCCAATAATGTTCGATTCCGGATGATCCTTGGAGATGCGTAGCGTTTGAGGTAACGGGGTACTCGGAGGTGCGTGATGATTCCTGGACATCAGATAAACTAGAAGAACCATTGGATGCATCAACTTTATCGAAAGAGTTATTATGAGAAGATGCATTTACAGGAGTATCATCATCTAGAGACATATCAAGGGTAGATTTATCAGATGCAAAGTGAAAAGCTTCATCTACTTTAACATTTATGGATTCTACCATCGTTTTAGATTCCAAGTTAAATACCCGATATGCTCTGCTATTTGTAGAATAACCCATGAAAATCCCTTCGTCACTTCGAGAGTCGAATTTTCCAAGATTCTCGCGGTCACGTAAAATGTAACAGCGACTCCCAAAGATACGAAAATATTTGATATTCGGTTTTCTACAAAACCACAGCTCATATGGTGTATTTAATGTTTCCGGACGCAAATACACTCGATTAATTACATAGACAGCGGTGTTCACAGCTTCAGCCCAAAAATATAACGGTAAATTCCGGCTATGAAGTATAACACGAGCCATCTCTTGTACAACCGTGTTTTTGCGCTCGACTACACCATTCTGCTGAGGTGTATAGGTTGCTGAGAATTCATGTTTTATGCCGTTGGAAGTAAAATCAATGAATTTAGAATTTATGAATTCTCCACCTCCATCACTTCGAACACGAACGATCTTTTCATTTCTTTCAATCATAATACGATGACAAACCTCATGAAAAGAGTCGAAAGTATCCGCTTTCTCTTTTAAAAATGTTACCCATGAATATCTAGAGAAATCATCAACCAAAAGAAAAATGTACCATTTACCTCCCAAAGATGGTTGACGAGTCGGCCCCATTAAATCCATGTGCAGTAATTCTAAAGGTCGTTTGGTGCCAACGTGGTTCAAGTTCGTGTGTGCAGCCCTTGATTGTTTTCCCTTTTGACAACCTCCACGCACAATGTTATCTTTAAATGAAAGTTTAGGAACCCCCTTAACCACGTCTTTATTAGAAATCCTTGCTAGTTCTTTAAAGTTTATGTGACCTAATCTTTCATGCCAAAGAGTTTCAATATCTAAAGAAACTAGGTTACACTTTTCAGAAATTTTGTTCGAAACAACATAGCAATTGTTTTCAGATCTAACCCCTTTTAAAAAGAATACATGGTCCTTATCAGTTACAACACATTCTGTAGAAGAAAATTTAACTGAAAAACCACTGTCACAAAGTTGACTTATGCTAATGAGGTTAGTCTTAAGGCCTTCAACAAATAAGACATTGTTCAAAACCGGGCCTTCTGGAATAGCGATTGTTCCTTTTCCAATAATTTTAGAAGAACGACCGTCTCCGAAAACAACATGTCCTGCGGAGATTTTCTCTAAAGTTTGAAAACTGTTTTTGTCACCGGTCATGTGACGGGAACATCCACTATCCAGATACCAAGACGAGTTGTCATAAGCATGCAAAGAAGTATGAACAACAAGACAAGGGAAGATTTCACCTTTGCGCACCCAAACCTTTTTGGACTGCGTTGGCAATGTTCGTGAAGTTATTCTCCTTGGTGAAAGCGTCTTGATTGATTCATCGCTTTTCCTTGACGTCGTCGTCTGGTGGGGTGAACTACCAACATTCTTTTTCTTTGAAAAAATCTCCTTTGATTTCCGGGGAATGAATGCGTTGTTGGTAGCTGTTGCAAGAGGTGCTTGAATTGATCGTTTGGCTCCAATCTTGCAATTTCTTCTTATGTGCCCTGCAAAACCACAACGAAAACATACCTTTGTACTTGACGATCCCGAAGAAGGTGAGGTAAGGTTGTTGTCGTTGTACGCAGTGATTTCCGTCGTCAAAGGAGGAGTTACCGACTGGGGCACAAAAACTGTCTGACTCGAACTAGGACTGTCTCCAGTTCGACTGTATCCGAGGCCGAATCGGTTTGTTTGACCGAGACCAAGCATCTTATCCAACTTACTCCTTCCAGAAGAAAATCGCTTTAAATCATCCTTGAGTTAGAAAATGGTCTTCGTCATCTCCATTTTTTCTTGTCGAGCCTCGGAGTAGAGCTTCAAGAAGTAATTTGCTTTATCAACCATTTTTACATGTTCCTTCTCGAAATGCTCATTTTTCTCTTGAAGTGAAGCATTTTCTTTGATCAGGTTATCCCTTTCCACTTCAAGACCGGTTGAGAGAGAAGTTGCCCTTTTTACTTCTTCTTCGAGCTCCTGCAATCTCCCTCTCAACCCCTTATTTTGCTTTGCCAGTTTCTTTGAATCCCTCAAAAGTTGGTGATAGGCAAATGCAAAGTCTTCACCTTCGGAATTACTCAATTCATTGTCCATGGCATTCTTTTCAACATGGGAGGAGTTGGATAATGAATCGGATGTACTTGCCATAAAGCATACGAAAGGTGAAGATGTGGACGCATGGAACGCCGTTGCGTTATTTTCTTCATCACTTGAAGACGACTCATTTGACGTTGAGGTGTCATCCCAAGTGACGGCTTGCATCGTTTTCTTCTTCGACGGATTCTTATTGGGACACTCCGTTGAGATATGGCCGTATTCTCGGCACTTGAAGCATTGGACTTGTCCCTCCGAGCTTTTCTTATCCTTTGAAAAGCTCTCTTGCTTTCTTGACTTGTAGCTTGAAGAACCTTTGCCTTTCTTTGACTTTACGAAGGATGAAGTTTTACTTGAATTACCCCTTCGAAAGTTTCGGCGAAATTTTATGGTCAAGAGAGCAAGTTGCTTCTCGAAATCCTCCATAGATAGGTTCTCGTCGTCGTCTGAGGAGGATGAATCCGCGTCTTCTTCTTTTGTTGTTTTCAACGCAAAACCTGAAGACTTAGAAGAGGATGCTTTTCCAGAAGAATAGTTAGCAGGAAATGTCATTTCATAAGTTTGTAATGAACCAACTAATTCTTCTACACGGATTTTGTCCGGGTGTTTAATTGTTTCAATGGTCGTAACCTTGGAACGAAATCTTTCGGGAAGAGTACTTAAAATCTTTCTTATAATTTTAAATTCTGGAATTTTCTCTCCCAAGTTAGCACATGAATTCACGATGTCTTGCAATCGTGTATAGTATTCTGTGAACGATTCATTTTCTGCCATGAAAATAGAGTCAAACTTGCTCGTACGCATTTGCAGTTTTTGAATCTTCACAAGGTTAGTTCCCTCATGTGTAACTTGTAGAGCATCCCAAATTTCTTTCGCAGTCTCACATGCTGAGACGCGAGAGAACTCAGTTTGAGACAAAGCATTAAATAAGGCGTTAATTCCTTTGCCATTGTAAGAAGATGAGTCAATCTCTTCCTTGGTTCATTTCGACCTAGGTTTGATGGAGCGAACATCAGCAATAATTTCAGTTGGATTTGACCATCCTAACTCGATTGATTGCCACACCCGTTCGTCGATGGAAATTAAAAATGCTTTCATCCGTACTTTCCAGTAGGCATAGTTTGTTCCATCGAAGAACGGGGGTCGGTTGATGTTTCCACCTTCAACCATTGTTTACAACCCTATTCCCTCTCTGATACCAATTGATGGGTTACGAATAATATGGATCTAAATAGGAGAAAAAACACCTAGAGGGGGTGAATAGGTGTAAACAATAAACACTCAAAAATCTTTGCGTAATAAAACTCAATGCGGAAATGAAAAATAACACGCAAGATTTTTACGTGAAAAACTCCAAAACCAGGAGTAAAAAACCACGGGACCGATAACACGGTGAAATCCACTAGAATTATAACATGTACAAAGGTGATATAACGTACTCACAGACGACTCAACCCTTTTTCCATACGCTCCTAGTTGATCTTCTCCGCTCGCTCCGCAACGCTCCTCGAATCCACGATTTGCGTCGAACGCCGAATCCACGACGTCTGACCGAATCCACGGTCTTCACCCAGTAACACGTCTCGAATCCACGAACGTACCTTGCTCCGAATCCACGAGAGCGGTAGCACCTTAAATCCACAAGGCCACGCGAGTCCACGCGCCGATTTTGGGAGAAATCGTTGTTTTTGGGTGGTGATGATCCGCCGAATACTTAGATCAAAGATAGATCGGAAATACCATCTAAGTATTCATTAATTTGATTCTACTCAAAATCTGAGTATGAAAACCTAGAATCAAATTAATTAATATAGATGAAGAAACATAGAATTAAATCTAGTTATTTCCTTTCTTCTCTATAGGTGGATTTCTCTTTTTCGACCGTATTTTTGGATTACCCTAAAACATGAATCGTAGGGTTTATTTATAGGTTAGAAACCATTGGAAGAGGTTAAGAATCAAAAACTAACCTTATCTGGAATTTTTCAGGACGACGGTCCGGACTGGAATACTGCAGTCCGGACTGTCGTAGCAAGACAGACTATTTCCAGAAAAACATACGTTCGGGGTCCAGACTGAAGATCCACGGTCCTGACTGTTCATGCAGTTTCTGCAAAATCCACGTTCGGGGTCCGGACTGAACAGATGTGTTCCGGACTGGATTTGCGCATGAAGTACCCTATGTTCGGGGTCCGGACTGTAGTTGTCTGTTCCGGATCCGGAACATATAACATGTCCAGTTTTTTATTTTTATGCGATTAAAAATCCATCCAAGTGTTTCTACACTATAAGAAGTATTCGGATCACCAAAATTATTTAGTTAAACGTACCTGATCCTTTTGAATTCTTCTTACTTGAGATTGAGGTATATGATTCAAACTTCTTCATCTTCAATCTTCAAGTCTTAACCACTTTCACGAAATACGCCAGAACAAATTCCTTAACAAATTAAACAATATAGATGAAGAAACATGAATTTAATCGTGTTTCCCTTTCTTCTCTATATTTAGGGATTTTTCTTTTTCTTAAAAGAAAATCTTTTTCAAGAAATCAAAAATCACTTTTTACGATGAATAAAAAGTCTATTTATAGATTAGAGACCCTTGGAAAGAGAAAAGCATCAAAAACTTCCAAAACAGAATTTTTCCCGCACCGCGGTCCGGATTGGATTAAGTCTGATCCGGACTGTCATCAATTTTCAGAAGATTTTTTGAAAAACGCAGTTAGGGGTCCGGACTGAAACAGGGGAGGCCCGGACTGTTCATGCAATTTTTGCATAAATTAAGGTTCGGGGTCCGGACTGAAACAGGGTGGTCCGAACTGGAAAAATTGCATTAACCAAACCATGTTCGGGGTCCGGACTGGACGTGGCTGGTCCGGATCCTGAACTTCCTAAAAGTCCAGTTTTTTATTTTTATGCATCAAAACATATTCCAAGTGTTTCTAAACTACACAAATGTATTCGGATCACCAAAATTATTTAGTTAAACGTACCTGATCATTCTGAATCCATTTTTCTTGAGATTGATGTAATTGATCCACAATTCTTCATCTTCAATCTTCAAGACTTATACCACTTCACGAAATACGCCAAAACAAAATCCTTAACACTGTGGGATGTAGTTCTCACACCCGCCATGGTGACCTTTCCCCAGGGACCTCTACTCCAGTCCCTGCTGCGCCAGTTGCTGATCCTGCTGATCGAGGTAAGGAAGTCGCGAGCTAGATCCCTACCAGTCTTCTTCCAACGAGAGTAGATGTGTACCCTTTTGCTGATGTACTAGTACTGTCAGTGATTTTGGGATGTATCATGTACTTTTTACTTTTGAGAGTTTTAATTTTGGAGTGTCTTATGTATTTGTGAGGACCTGGCATGTACTATTTGAGGAGTTGTATATATTTATTCAGTAGTTTACTTTTCACCTCTGATATATGTATAGCTATAGTATCCTTCTTTTTGCAGGTTAGACGCTTCGTCTATACGGGATTTTCCGTATGGGCGGCGGATCTGTTGGCGGGCCCGGGTCGCAGTTTCGACCCTGGGGCGTGACACCATGCATCAGGGGAACCAGGCGGGGCCGGTGGGGGCAGGCGGGGGCGGGTGACCGCCGTACGCGGGGCGCCATGTGGTGCTCGGCGATTGGCGTGCGCCACCCACCCCACGTACCCCGGTCGGGCCACGCGGCGGATCCCCAGCGGCCCCGCACACGTTGACCGCTGTTCGGGACACGTGTCGGGCGCTGGGCGATCCGAGCGTTGGTCGCGGGCCGGGCCGGGGGGCGGGTTTGGGCACTGTAGCCGCCCGAAACCCCCCGGGCGCCCGGAAATTGGGCCCGAAAGCCCAATAAAGTGGTTTTTTTCGGTTCTTTTGGTGTGGGCCTATAAATAGGCCACCCTCAAGGGCCTTTAGGCCCTTTTCTCGAACTCCTCTGCCTTTGTGACCTTAATCAAACTTGTTCTTCATCTTGTTCTGCATCTTGCGAAGGAGTTTCGGATTTTTTGGAGGGCGCGGCATCGACGACTTCGGCATTTTGACGCAGTGCGACGTTCTTTCTTCAGCGGCCCATTTCCATCATGTTTCGGTCCACGAGGTCCGCAGAGCTACTTCGAAGGATTTTTTGGACGATTTTTATGGCATCGATTTCACGAGAGGTACATCTACATTTTTCGTGTTTTCCACTCCTACCAGATTAGAGTTTTTATAGGGGTTTCTAGTACATCTTTAAAACCCTATTATTGCTGGTGATTTTCTTGGGCAGCACAGCTTGTCAGATTTTTTTCTTAGAGGTCGGGTATCGTATTTCAACATGTGAGGACTCGATCGACATCTACTCTTCGCGGGGATCACCGTCGTATTTTTATTGGAATTTTTGGAGATTATCTCGTAGGTGGTATTTAAGCATTTTCTGGACAGATTTTTACAGCAGCATGTGTTTGTGGGATTTTTTGCTTATTGCAATGTTTGGACCATATCTTTGTACCCAAGAGGAGTTTTTGGGTGTTTTTGGGCCCGTTGGAATCGTGAGAATCCGAGGATTGTCCCTGTTCAGTTTCTGCCTATTTGGACTTTGGATTGATGCGCGCTTTCAGGTGGGTTGCTTCATCTTCAAAACCGGTGGACGGTTTCATTAACTATATGGTGTAGTGAACATACATGATTGTGAGATGTGTTAGGAAGCATGCTAGAGAGAGAGAGTTGATGCTCCTTGTGTTGCTATGATGATCATGTTGATTTATCGCTTCCTAATTATGTTAAATTGAATGCTATTATTGGAACTTGACCTAGCACCCTGTCATATGATGCATGTCAACCAGACTAGTAGAAAACTCCAACATAGGCTAGTTTATTTATGCTTTAGACACTCCCACATATTTACTCTTTCACCTGGACTTAGAGCTTCCTCGCCCGGGTAGTGGCCCGAGTGGTCGGGTTGTCGTGGGATGCATGTTACACTCGTGCCTGGGGGCCGAGTGGAGTCTAGTAGCTGTGTTTAGATCAGTACTTGTTCTGGGAGCCGTCTGAGTCGACGGTGGGTCCCGGCTGTGTGGATTTCCAGCCAGTGAGTGAGAGGTGAGATGTTGGTTATTGTCGATCTTGTTGATCATGGATTTGGACTATAGCCTGCATGAGCCGCATTGGAGCTCGACAGAGATGCGCGGATACTTTCCTCGGTGGGGTTACGCCCCTCGAGTGCCGCTCCGGAGCTAGGCCTGTTACTTTGCTATCGCGACTTGTCGACGCAGTCCCTCTGGCTGGGCCCTTTTTGGGTAGTCACAGATGCCCTACGTAAGTCCAGTCCTCTGTGGATGTAATGGCAGTAGGTGGGCGCAGGTTTGACTGGACCCTATGTGGCAGTCAGTGTAGATTGGGTGATTGTATATTTGAGAGATAGTAGATGCATCATATTCCATCTGTATCACCCCTTGAACATTTAGATAGAGGCATAGTAGCTGTAGAGTTATTTCCAGCATTTTCTTTCAGTACTGTATTTGTTACTTTATGCCTCTAGTAGACTTAGTGGCCACACCGTCGGGCTTGTTGGCGGTACCTAGTGAGAACTACGTGACGGTGTAGCTCTCACACCCATGGTTGGTGACTTCTCCAGGGACCTCTACTCCAGTTCCTGCTGCTCCTGTTGCTAATCCTGCTGACCGAGGTAAGGGAGTCGCGAGCTAGATCCCCTACCAGTCTTCTTCCAGAGAGAGTAGTTGTACCCCCTTTTGGTGATGTACTAGTACTGTCAGTGATTTTGGGATGTATCTTGTACTTTTTACTTTTGAGAGTTTTATTTTGAAGAGACTTATGTATTTGTGAGTACCTGACATGTACTATTTGGAGTTGTATATATTTATTTCCGTAGTTTTATTTTTCGCTCTGATATCTGTGTAGTGGTTAGCATGATTGTAGAATACCGGGATTTCGGATGACGCACCGACCTCGCAAGATGGCGTGGTGCGGAGGAAATTGCCTCGGGCGTGTTCCGTATGTATTTGCAGATGAGTTCGGGTTGATTCGGATCAACGCGGAAGCCCCATCTTGAATCGAAGTTTTCCGGGCTTGTCCGCCGTTAGAGGACCGGTTTCGGGGAAGCCTCGACTTCACAGTGGAGTGCAGAAATTTTGGGATCACTTGGAACAGGTGTAGTTTAGGTTTACAGCGGAGTTCGGGAGGTTCCGGACTGACGCGGAGGACCCGAGGGCGAAAAGTGAGTCGGAACTGATGATTTTGGAGCCGGTTTTTGGATTGAGAACCCCGACTCAACGGTTGAGCTTTTTTAGGAGAAAAAGCTGTGGGCATGTGTATTTTCATATTACAGCGGGGTTCGGGAGGTTTCGGGCTAATGCGGAGACCCCGAAGGCAAAAAATGACTTGGAGTTGGCTAAAATGGATTAATTAATTTAATTAATTTAGCTAATTGGATTCTGTTAGCCTGTAAAGAAAAGGAAAAAAAAAAGAAAGAGAATGGGAATGGAAATTAAATGGATTTGTGATCTTTTTTTTAGGGGTTTAGTGGTGCAGATATTTTTTTTGGGTGTGCCTATTTAACTGCCAGCACCACCACCACCACACACTAATTAGCACCCTTAATTAGGTAGTGCCACGTCACCTTCGTCTTCTCCAAGCAAGCAGCGAACAGAGGATTTTGAGAGAAACAGAGGAAAGATTGGGAGAAGAAAAGAGAAGAGGAAAAAGAAGAAAAATGTGAGGAGATGCTGAGTGTTGAACGTGGGAACTTTCTGCTAGAGGCCGCAAGTCGTCCGCGCGCGCGTCGAGCTCGGCGAGGTGCGTGCAGTTTTCTTTTTGTAGAGAGAAGGAGAGAGAGAGAGAGAGAGAGAGAGAGAGAGAGCTGATTTTTGCTCTGGACTGCTTGTCCATGGAGGCTCGGGTGCTGTGGAGACCGCGGCAAGGGGAGCCACGCGCGCGCACAGGGGTGCGCGCGCAGCTGGCGCGCTCTGCTGCGCGGCCGTGCGCAGCAGGGCGCCGCGCGGGCGCCGCGCAAGGCGCCGCGCGTGCGCCGCGCGGGTGCCGCGCGGGCACGCTGGCATGCCGCGCGGGCGCACTGCAAGCGCACTAGGCGCGCTCGAAGCGGGCTGGGCCGCCGCGCGGCGGGCCAATGCACCGCGCAGCAGCCCAGGGAACCGCGCGGCGGGCAGCGGCAACCCCTTGCGCCGTGCGGCACGCACCAGGGTAGTGCGCGCGGCGGCCTGACGCCGCGCAGCGGCTGCAGCATCGCGGTCAGCGGCAGCAGCCGAGCAGCACGGCCGCGGCGGCCGCGCGTGCAGCTGCTGCGGGTGGCCGGCGCGCGAGCGGGGGGGGGGCTTGTCTCTTACCCTGAGAGCTTGAATTTTGGGTTTTTGTTGCTAATTTTTATTGTTTTTCTCCCTGGTTTGATACAGCAGCTCCGTTCGTGCAACAAGCTCGGTGCCGCGCGAACAGTAGAGTCGGCGGGGGGATGGCGCGTGGAACACCATTTGAAGTGTGCTACTGTTGTAATTCCTAAATTTTGGAATTTTGCGGAATGTTGTGCATGTTGAGTGTGCTGTGGGTGTAGGTGTGGTGAGATGAGTTTTTATGGGAAGAGAGGAAAATGGTGTGTATTTTTGTATAAGTTGTTTTGTGAGCATATGAAGTAAGCTATGGGATTTACCTTGTGCTGGGAGCTGATTTGTGAGTGCTGAGAGTTTGGATTGTACTAATGGACTTATGGTTGGACTTATATTTTTGCTTAAAATAGCAACTAACCTTATTTGAGCTGCGGGGTGTTTGTGTTAATGTGTGGTGTGTGTTGTGGGTTGGAATTTTTCCAAAATTTATGGAATGCCCCTTAATGTTATTGAATGCAAGTTGATCATGTTTATTAGGCATTTTCGCTGTTTTTACATCTGATAGTTGCCTGGAATTTTCTGAAAAATTTATTAGAACCCTGGATTATTTTTAGTAGACTCCTGATACCATATGACACTAGGTTTCATGTTTTGTTTGCATCCTATTTGCACCTGAACCGTTTTAAAAATCGAGAAAACCGTTTTTAAGGAAAAATCAATGTTTTCGAAAGTGGTTTTTAACTTATGAATTCGCCAAAGGTATGGCATAGGTTCAGGGTGCTTCTGTCCTCGTGCCTGGGGGCCGAGGGGTCTCTTTTTGAGCTTTTGAGATGAGTATAGTGTCATTTGAGTTTTGAGCTTTGGAGGAGATTATTCTAGATCATGGGATGTGTTCTGATTTATTGGTGGAGGTGGTTCTCCCACCTAGCTTTGAGGATTTCGGGGTTCTGGCAGATCGAGTCGTGGAGGTTTCCCGACTTAGCCATGGGTTATGCATTATCAGATTGAGTCGTCGAGGTATCTCCGACATAGCTTTGAGATCGTGTGGGCATTTATTTCCTGATCGAGTCGAGGGGTCTTTCACCGACCGAATTGTGCTTTTGAGCTCGTGATACCGATCTGTTTGATCGAGGATTATAGCCTGCTGAGCCTGGCATTCTATGCCAGTTATGAGATACTTGAGATACTTGAGTTCGCGGGGTCGCTCCCCGCGAGCTACGCTCCGGATTCGATGATGATACCGAGCCTGACGAGGCTGCGATGTGATTACTGAGATAGTTCTTGAGGGACCCCCTACGTAAGACCAAGTCCTATTTGGGCGTAGTGGCAGTAGATGAGCGCAGGCTTGACTGGTCCAAAAAGTGGGACAGTCATTGCGATTGGGTGATTTGTGTGAGTGTGTTTCATTGCATGTTCATATATGAGATTTCCTTTGAGCATAGTACTTGAGGCATATTATTAGCAGTGTTAGTGTATGCATAGCAGGGTCAGAGTAGAGTTCCTTCTGCATGATGTTTTCCTTATGTGGACATTACTTATTAGCTATAGTTCCTTTCCTGTTTTCCTATTATCTATCTATCTGCATACCTACCTGTTTTGCCTCCAGTAGACTTAGTGGGCATACCGTGGATATTGGGACGGTACCCACTGAGATCTGTATTCTGCAGTAGATCTCACACCCGCTGCGGTGACAGGTTTGAGGCAGCTGTTCCGACTTGGTTCGCGCGGAGACAGCAGATCGAGGTGAGGACGCGACCGTTTAGTTTCCTTACCAGCATTGAGAGTCAGAGGTAGATGTACCCTGTATATTTTATGATTCTGCTTTTGTACTGGACATTCTGAGAGATCAGTGAGGTTATCATGTACTTTTTTTTAACTGAGAGACTTTGTTTGGAGATTTTATTTATACCAGATGTCCAGTGAATTTCTGTAGCTATTAGTTCTTTTTCATCTCTGATACATGTTTAGCTATAGATCTCTTGCAGGGTAGACGCTTCGTCTGTGCGGCAGTTTCCGCACAGACGGCGGATCTGTGTGCGAGCCCGGGTCGCAGTTCGACCCCGAGGAGTGACAATGATCTTTTGCAGGTTAGTCGCTTCGTCTATACGGGGCTTCCCGTATGGGCGGCGGATCTGTTGGCGGACCCGGGTCGCAATTTCAACGCCGGGGCGTGACACCTGCCACCATTGTTGGTTGTTTTGGAAGGGTTTGTGAGCTTCTTCTTCCTTCCTCCTTCACCATTGTTGACTTTGGATCATCCTTGCAGCTATTGGCAGATTCGTCGACACTTCTTCTTTAGCTTCCCCTGGATTGTGGGAGTGAAATTTTGAGCTGAAATTTGGAAGGGAGCTTCTTCTCAGGTTGATCTACGAGTTTGGTACAGTAGCAATCCTTCATTCTAGCATTTGAATAGGTATTTATAGCCATCTTTGAGCTTATTGTGTACAGTTTGAAAATTCTGGACAGAGATGAATACTTATGGGATTTCTTTGTCTTTTTCTTATGAAATTGAGGATTCAAATGCTTGGGATTGATCTAGACTTCAAGTGAAACAGCTGGGCACCTTATTTCTAAATTTTTGAAGGTATTTTCTATGAGTTATTTAGTCTTCTTTTGACTCCTTGAGCAGTAGAATCTTGTATGCTAATTTTTGGTTAACCTCTTGTATCGTCTCACCATGGGAACTAATTTCGTGGCACTTATAAAATTTTATGATGATCTAGGACCTTGGAGACATCCTTTTGATCTTGGTGAGTATTTCTCCTTTTGGTTTCATCCTGAGAATGTGTTGGATTTGAGAGCTACAACTACATTACCCTTGCATGCTGAAATTTGCCCTGTTCTGGACAGCACTTGTGAAATTGATTCCTATACTTGAGTTTTTAGACTTGAGAATAGTTTTTCAATAATTCTTGGATGTTCCTAAGTGAGAGAGGAACTTAGGAACCAAATTTGGGGCATCCTATTGAGGTAATTACTACAGATTTTACATTCTTTCCTCACTTATGCCGTTTGCTCGAATTTTGCACTGAGGGCAGTGTTTTCGCTTTTGTGCTCAATTCGGCATGAGTTTTTGAGGGCTTTTTGGTTTATTGGAACCATAGGAGCCTAAGGATCGTGCTCGCCGATCTTTAGCTCGATCGGATTTTGGATTGATAAGTTTTCAGGTGGGTTTTTAGAGCACATCCAAACTACGATACACTCACTTAGCCTACTTAATTTCAGCATGATGTTTGTTGATCCATGATTCCTATACTTGTGTAAATCATGCTTAAACATGTTGTCGTATTGTGAATTGAACCTATCTTGTGGGAGGACACTTGCATGCTTTTATAGACATCTAGATAGGTTACTTTCTCTTGTTGCTACACTATCCATGTTGGAACTAAACTTAGGAGAAAACTCAAATTTTTCTTTCCGTTATGATTCATATTGCTCGGGGCTTTGAGCATGGGCCTAGGGATAGTGTAGTCGCGGTGATCGAGTCGGGGTGGGTTAGCACCGGATTGTTGACTCGTGGGATGTTCGGTAACCGCGGATTTTGGGCAGTTGGACCGATTAGAGATCATGTATTGAGTCGGGGTGGGTTAGCACCAGATTGTTGATTCGTGGGATGTTCGGTAACCGCGGATTTTCCGCAGTTGGACTGATTAGAGATCATATATCGAATCGGGATGGGTTAGCACCGGATTGTTGACTCGTTGGATATTCGGTAACCACGGATTTTGGGCGGTTGGACCGATTAGAGATCATGCATCGGTTTGGGGCCGGGATTACATTACTAGATAGAGTCTTCCACTTGAGCATAGTTATGACTTTAGCCTGCTACATACTCAACTTGGTTACGTTCCTCGAGCAGGATCGCGCCTCTCAAGTGCCACTCCGGAGTAGGCGGCTGGATTGATATTGGAGTATGATTCCACGTCGGCGATACACGGTTGTTAGTGTGACCGACTATGATGGTTGTGCGGACGGGACCGGGTATTGTGTCGGTCGGTTGATTGGGTTACTTCTCGACGATTTCTATTAGTGATGCATGCATACATCGGGTGTTGTACATTATAGCATTAGTGTGAGGACTCGGATCCCCGCGAAGAGATTACTGGTTGATCGGCAGCTTATGGAGGCCTATGTGGTGTGTCGGCAGTGTTTGTGCACCAATTGGACAAGTGATGGACTCAGTGTGTTAAATGGATCACGAGAGTAATTGGATGACCCTGTCGAATGTTTAGAAGTGGTTTCGCGTGAAACGGATATCAAATCTGGATCCAGCGCGAAATTTGGGTTAAGAACACTTATCTGGATGCCTTCGGAAAATTTGAGGATTGGAATTTGGCAAAACGGACAGCGGATTTGTCTTCAGCGCGCGAAAATGATGAAAATGGACTACTTATTTGTATTTTTCAGAGCCCGGATGCCCATGCATGGATTTCGAGGCAAGGGGCACTTTTTTGGCGGCTGGCGGCGAGGCGCGGCAACGCGGGCTCAGGCTGGCGCTGGCGCGGCGGCGGGCAGGCGCGGGTGCGGGCGCGGGCAGCGCGCGGGCGCGGGCAGTGCGCGGGCAGCATGCGGGTGAGCGCGGTGCACAGGGACAGGAGTACCACGTAGCGTTCTTCTATTGGGCAAGGGCGGACACGTGGCAGTTGCGGAGAGGCTGGTTCAGTGGTCGCGGTCCTCGGTGCTGTGAGGGAGTGCCTCGGGAAGCATGCGTGCAGAGGGCGCAGGCGGCGGGCGCAGGCGCGAACGTGGGCGCGTTGACGGCGTTTCCCGCGCTCGGGCGCGCCACGCGTCGGCGTCCGCGGCAGGCCACGCGGCGCAGAGCCAGCGGTGTAGGTTTTTATGGATCCACAAGGATCTAAATAGGTACTATCAAACAACTAGAGGGGGGTGAATAGGTGTAATACTTATAAAACCAATCTCAGTGCAAAATAAAAACCAATGCGGAAAATAAAAATAGCACACCGAGATATACGTGGAAACTCCAATCCAGGAGAAAAACCACGGGACCAACACGCAATAACAATCCACTAAGAAAAGAAGAATAACAAGGTGATTACCGACTCCACGGACTCAAACCCCTCCTTCAACTTCTTCGGACCTTGCGCTCACCGATTGCACGTCCACTGCACACGTTCGAATCCACGAACGCCACTCGAATCCACGAGCACACGTTTCGAATCCACGAAACGCCATTAGCACACCGAATCCACGATGCCACGTCGAATCCACGACGCAAACTCAGCCGGTAAGAATATTGGCTTCGATGGTGATCCTTTGCTTAGATTCTCATTGAGGAACCGTAGAAGAAATCTCTAAGCAAAGATTAGATCAATTCGACAAAAGATATGTTCTTGAAAGAACCGTCGAATTGATCTAAAAGAGGCTATAAAGAAGAACGATAAAAACCTAGCCTCTAGGGTTGCTCTCAGGTGTTTTATAAATTAATCGGTAGTTTTTGAGAAACCCTAAATGTCTATTTATGGTTTAGAAACCTTTGGAAAGAGATAAGCATCAAAAATTGGCTTAACAGAAATTTTCCCGCACGACGATCCGGATCGGATTTACGGCGATCCTGATCATCGTCTTTTTTCAGCAATTCCTGAAAAAACAAGGTTCGGGATCCGGATCGGAATTCTGATCCGGATCGGAATTCTGATCCGGATCGGAATTCTGATCCGGATCGGAATTCTGATCCGGATCGGTTCAGGATCAGAAATTCTGAAACATCCAATTTGTCCAGTTTTTGATTTTTAAGCAACGAAAACTTATCCAAGTGTTTCTAAACCACTCAAATGTATTCGGATCACCAAAATTATTTAGTTAAATGTACCTGATCAATCCGAATCCATTTTCCTTAAGATTGATGTAATTGATCCACAATTCTTCTACTTCAATCTTCAAGACTCAAAACACTGAGTGTCAACTTGAGATCTTGTTGAATCTTCTCTAAGTCTTCGATTGCTGATTGACAATTTGATCACTTCAAGACTCCGACTCAACTCAACAACTCAACTACTCAACTCACGAAATATGCCAACACAAAAAGCCGTAACAATCTCCCCCTTTGGCAATTTCGTGACAAAACCCAAACATACATAAAACGCTCAAGACACTCATCTTAAACCAAAAAATCGAAACTCAATGTCATCACCAAAACATTGACTTTCTTTGCGTGAAAGATCCAATAAACAAAAAATTACAATTGAACCAGTCTTAGAACAAACTCTATGACTTAGGACTTGGAGTCTTAAAGTGATTTAATTCCTGCAAAACAAAACTCCAAACAAAATCAAACGTTAGTCGTTAGAAATTAAATGTAAATCCTACATTTGATTCGTCCTTTTGGTTCTTTTTGTTTTTCGGCTCCTTTTTCATCATCTCCCCCTATCTCGATGATCTCATCTCCGTCTCCCCCTATCTCGATGATCTCATCTCCCCCATTTCTCTTCTTCCCCTTTTTATCACAAATTGTCAAACAGTGAACATACTAGACAAAAGGAAATCACTAACAGCATTAGTTCATAGAGAAATAGAGATAAAAGCTCAGTTCCGGTATAAAACAAAAACACAGATTGCGTACCGGTAGCCGAAAGCAAAAATCAAATAATTTCTTGAAACAAATCCAGATTTTGAAATAATTGAATTACCGATTTGTATTCCATCAAGAAAATAATTTAAGTGCTTGAAAATAATATGAGATCACATAGATGTCATTCAATCCAATTAATTATAAAAATTAAAAAGATTTACTCCAAAATCATGAAAAATAAAGGTAAAACATTATAAACCGTTTTTCATGTTATATTCATCAAACACAAGTCATCAAAAATAATCTTGAGATCCAAACTCTATCAAGATGTAACGGATTTACAAAGATGACTTACGGAGATTTCCAAGTGACATCAATCTTGAATTCTACCCTTTCAAATTGAGATAAACACTAAAATACCTAAGGGTGGCTCTTTGAGCATCTTTTAACTATCCCACCTTATACCAACCAGGAGATTGTTCAAAATACGAACTTTGAATTTAAATCTCTGAAAGCTTCAACTAAATAAAATTTCATAAATATTTTTCAAGCATCCATAACATGTGGTAGCTTCACACACAAACCGGACGACCGAGGTGGCAGCTCTTTCCAACATGTGGTGGTAGTTTTCACACTCCTTTCGGATGTAACTCTTTCCACATCTTTTGCAATTCAATTATTTACCCTTGTAAGAATGCAATCTCTTACGTGAAAGAATCAAATTCCAAATTTTAGTCTATCGGTTGTCTCACGTTTATCACAATGAATTCACACAACCGAGATAGATTAAGCATCTAAAGATCACACATGATTTCTAAAATTTGATGCTTATAATATCAAAAACTCCTATAATGAAGTATCTTCAAGATTATGATTATGGAGTAAAGTTGATAATCCATATAAAATTAATTTGGAGTGAATAACCGTGAAGCCCTTTTTTATTCAATGCACTTGTTCATTAAAAACTTTTTGTTAAAAAAACAAAACATAAAAACAAAGAGCATTGAAAACATGTAATGCAGAGATTAAGAAAAATATGAAAGGAAAACCAATCAAAGCATTACATACAGTCATAAGCTATTTAGAACTTAAGACAAGGAAAGATATCACCTTTCCGAATCCAAAATCGCCGGATCTTGGGTTGTCTTGATTCGTTGTGGCCCGGAGGTAATAGCTTTGACTGTTGGTCCACCTTAGGTCTTTGCCTCGCAATGATCCATTTGTATGATTGATGTTGTGGCTCGGACCTTTGGTGGGTTGAGTGAACTCCTTTGACTTGATGTATCTTTTGAGTCCGTTGAGTCCGCTCCGTAGATGAAGTTGCCGAAGAATTTTTCTTTCTCTTTTTCGGGCAATCCTTCACCAAATGTCCTTCAAGTCCACAAAGGTGACACGTTCTTCCTTTCAATTTGAATGTGGAACTTGAAGCATGCACAGTTTGATCCTTTTTAAAACCCAAACCAACCTTGCTTGTTTGACCTAATCCGGATATACAATCAAATTTCTTGGAACCGATTGAAAGCCTTTGTATGTCGGATTTAAGTTGATGAACTTGCTTGGTCAAGGCTTGGTTGGTGACATGAATTTCCTCAAACTATTTTTCTAGAAAACCAATCTTGTCCATATATGATTTAGCGTTTGTCTCCGATTGGTTTAGCTTTTCTTGGAGGATTTTATTATTATCCAATAAACGTCCTTGTTCCTCCTCGAGATCATGAAGTTTTATCTTTAAAGCTTGATTCTCGTCTTGAACTTCAAGTCATTGCTTTCTCAACTTCTTGATATGCTTGGCCATCTTCTTAGATTCCACAAGAAGTTGTTGATATGCCTCAACGAGTTCTTCTTCGTCCGACTCCCCCTCACTTGATGACTCTCCGCCGGATGTTGATGTTTCATACAAAATCAAAGGAGCAGAGTCAGTGACTAAAGATGATAAACACAAATTAGAAGAGGAAATTTGAGAGACATGAAAAGCAACAACTTTTTCCTCTTTACTTGAGGTCGATTCATTAGAAGTAGAATCGTCCCAAGTTTTCGCTTGCAAAGCCTTCTTTTTGTATGATTTCTTAGAAGGACAATCCGTTGAAAAATGGTCGTAGCCTTTGCATCGATAGCATTGGATTTCCCCTTCGAAATAATCTTTTTCTTTTTCTTTAGAAGGTTTTGCAACGCCTTTGAGATTAGAGGATTTAGAACCCGATGATCCTTTAGATGGTTTCGTGGATGAATATCCATCGGTTCGATTCTTCCAAAACTTCCGACGAAATTTCTTTACGATCCGCGCCAATTGTTCTTCAAAATCGGCAAAAGAGATTTCATCGTCGGAACTTGATTCGCTATCTTCTTCCTTTGTTGATTTGAATGCAATACCTGTAAGCTTGGAAGAAGACTTGGAAGAAACTTGATTAGTAGGAAAAGTCATTTCATAAGTTTGCAAAGCACCTACTAATTCCTCTGCTCTCAACTCATCCGGATGACTAACGGTTTCAATGGCGGTAACATTTGCCCTAAACCGTTCCGGAAGAGTCCGAAGTATCTTTCTTACAATTCTCGACTCCGGAATCTTTTCTCCTAAATTAGCACAAGTATTGATCACATCTTGAAGTCTGGTGTAATAATCTGTAAACAATTCATGCTCTTCCATATGAATAGAGTCAAATTGACTTGTAAGCATCTGGAGCTTTTGAATTTTTACAAGATTAGTACCCTCATGTGTAATTTTGAGAATATCCCAAATTTCCTTCGCGGTTTCACACGCGGAAATTCTTGTGAACTCAGTCGAGGAAAGAGAGTTAAATAGAGCGTTCATACCTTTCCCATTGTAAGAAGATCTTTCGAGTTCCTCTTTGGACCATCTAGAGCGAGGTTTTGGGGTAGTAGAATTTCCTACTTCCTCAACAGGATGCACCCAACCGTATTCCACGGTTTGCCATACCCGCTCATCAATTGCGATGAGAAAAGCCCTCATACGCACTTTCCAATAAGCATAATTAGTCCCATCAAAAAGAGGAGGTCTATAAATATTACCACTTTCACCCGACATGATAGATAAACCTAAAACCCTCTCTGATACCAATTGTAGGTTTTTATGAATCCACAAGGATCTAAATAGGTACTATCAAACAACTAGAGGGGGGGTGAATAGGTGTAATACTTATAAAACCAATCTCAGTGCAAAATAAAAACCAATGCGGAAAATAAAAATAGCACACCGAGATATACGTGGAAACTCCAATCCAGGAGAAAAACCACGGGACCAACACGCAATAACAATCCACTAAGAAAAGAAGAATAACAAGGTGATTACCGACTCCACGGACTCAAACCCCTCCTTCAACTTCTTCGGACCTTGCGCTCACCGATTGCACGTCCACTGCACACGTTCGAATCCACGAACGCCACTCGAATCCACGAGCACACGTTTCGAATCCACGAAATGCCTTTAGCACACCGAATCCACGATGCCACGTCGAATCCACGACGCAAACTCGGCCGATAAGAATATTGGCTTCGATGGTGATCCTTTGCTTAGATTCTCATTGAGGAACCGTAGAAGAAATCTCTAAGCAAAGATTAGATCAATTCGACAAAAGATATGTTCTTGAAAGAACCGTCGAATTGACCTAAAAGAGGCTATAAAGAAGAACGATAAAAACCTAGCCTCTAGGGTTGCTCTCAAGTGTTTTATAAATTAATCGGTAGTTTTTGAGAAACCCTAAATGTCTATTTATAGTTTAGAAACCTTTGGAAAAGATAAGCATAAAAAATTGGCTTAACAGAAATTTTCCCGCACGACGATCCGGATCGGATTTACGGCGATCCTGATCGTCGTCTTTTTTCAGCAATTCCTGAAAAAACAAGGTTCGGGATCCGGATCGGAATTCTGATCCGGATCGGAATTCTGATCCGGATCGGTTCAGGATCAGAAATTCTGAAACATCCAATTTGTCCAGTTTTTGATTTTTAAGCAATGAAAACTTATCCAAGTGTTTCTAAACCACTCAAATGTATTCGGATCACCAAAATTATTTAGTTAACGTACCTGATCAATCCGAATCCATTTTCCTTAAGATTGATGTAATTGATCCACAATTCTTCTACTTCAATCTTCAAGACTCAAAACACTGAGTGTCAACTTGAGATCTTGTTGAATCTTCTCTAAGTCTTCGATTGCTGATTGACAATTTGATCACTTCAAGGCTCCGACTCAACTCAACAACTCAACTACTCAACTCACGAAATATGCCAACACAAAAAGCCGTAACAAGCGGGGCGGCCTGCTGCTGCGCCGCGCCCGTGCGTGGCTTGTGCCCGCGCGGGGCCACATGCTGCTGCGCCGCCGCCCGGCGGGGCCACCTGCTGCCGCGCTGCCGCCCACGCGGGGCTTGTGCCCGCGCGGGGCTCTGCTGCCGCTGCCTCCGCGCCGCGCCCGCGCGGGGCGGCCTGCTGCTGCGCCGCGCCCGCGCGTGGCCTATGCCCGCGCGGGGTGGCCTGCTGCTGCGCCGCCGCCCGCGCGGGGTGACCTGCTGCCGCGCCGCCGCCCGCGCGGGGCTTGTGCCTGCGCGGGGCTCTGCTGCCGCCGCGCGGCGCTTGCGCCCGCGCGAGGCGGCCTGTTGCTGCGCCGCCGCCCGCGCGGGGTGACCTGCTGCTGCGCCGCCGCCCGCACGGGCTTGCGCCCACGCGGGGCGGCCTGCTGCCGCGCCGCGCCGCCGCCCGCGCGGGGCTTGCGCCCGCGCGGGGCGGTCTGTCGCCGCGCCGCGCCGCTGCCGCTGTTATTGCGGCAACCTTACTATGCCGCCGCTGCTCCCCTCCTCCTTGTCGCCGTGGGCTTACGTGTTCCGGCTACCACGTTTTAGCGTCGAGTCGTTGTAGTGTCATGTCGCCGTTTTTTTTTTAAATATCCTCGTACTTAAAGGTTGGTTTGGGTACTCCGTAGGTTGGGGTGTCGTTCGGGGGTTGTGAGTCAACTGCAGGTGTTTCGACCAAACGCTGTCCAGGTGGGTGTTCCTTCAAATCTTAACATTTATGATATATGGTAAAGTTTTGTGTATGCATGAATATAATAATATTGACCTTATGATCTCATCTAACCCCTGTTTTCCATAAGCATGTTATTACTAATATCTCTAGCGACTGTGGGTCGCTCTGGTTTATAATACACACACATTATGAGCCCAAGGTTTGCTTGCACGCACACCGGCGGTCTGGCCACCGCATTGGGTGTATTTTTCCGGAAAGATGGCACGTAGGCCCGTGTACCCCACGACTAGTGGTGCTGGAGACCTCTCACGGTTGCTCACGTACCGCACGAGCGTCGTGGAGGGGTATAGGCAAATCACGAGAGGCAGGTGCACGTTTGATTGTTACAGGGGCAAGTACGTATGTTTGATTGTTATAGGGGCAAGTACGTATGTTTGATTGTTACAGGGGCAAGTACGTATGTTTGATGGTTATAGGAGCAGATGCACGTGTCTGGCTCGTTATAGGGTACCGTGGCTCTTTTGGGAGGGGGTAAACACGGACACGCGGGTGGCTCGGTTTGCATTAATTTCAGTTTCCCAATTATCGCAGATATATTGTCGTCTCCCCGGGGGTTTCATTATGCGGAAGACGACCACTAAAAAGATTTGAAATTTGCGTATATATATTTTTTTTTTGAAACCAACCTCCCCCAGTGCGTGCCCAGACCCGCCGCATATACAAATTCACTCTGCGAACGGGCAAGCCTCCTTTGTATATGCACGGCGTCCCGACTACAACAACCATTCAATCATCACTTTAACCACACTAGTTCACTCGTCGGATACATACAACCATTTTTCCATAAGTATTAAAGAGGCCGACTAACTTTTGAAAGGATAAATCTACAAGTTTTAAAAACGGTGCCCACACGGCACCCAGGTTTTTCAAAAAAAAATTCGAAATCTATAAATCCACAGGGTTTTGAAATGGTGCCCACACGACACCCAGATTTTCAAAACGGTTTTCGCAATCCATAAATCCCCAGGGTTTTGAAATGGTGCCCACACGACACCCGCATTTTTAAAACAGTTTTCGAAATATTTTCTTTTTCTTTTCCTTTGTAGTTTGAAAGCGGCCAATCGGGAAAGGCAAAACTACCACCCACAAGGATAAATAAACGACATTCCAGCATCCACATCGACCCCCACAAGGGTATTGCAATCCACATAGTAAGCTACTAACAGGTAATGAACTGAGCAAAATAAAAAGTAAATACCGTCCATGGCCTCGAAGGACCAAAAGTACTCCTGCCATGGCCTCACCGTCGCCCTAACTCTCACCCCTGAAGGAACCTGTCACGGAGTGGGAAGTCAGCGACACAAGGTATAAAAGATGAAATGCAGGAAGACTGTAACTAAAGCAAACCGTAAGAAAACCAGAGTAACCGCCCTACGCATCGTGCGATCGACGGTGTCCCCTCCCCCTGCAAAACCTGAACCGGGCACCTGCCCCGGCAACCCAGACCGAGCACTATCCTCAAGACAGAAAACCAAACCGAGCACCAACCTCGGGAAAGAAAACCAAACCGAGCACTAACCTCAAGAAAGAAAACCAAACCGAGCACCAACCTCAGGAACGAAACCGAACCGAGCACCAACCTCGGGAAAAGAAAACCGAACCGAGCACCAACCTCGGGAAAAGAAAACCGAACCGAGCACCAACCTAGGGAAAAGAAAACCGAACCGAGCACCAACCTCGGGAAGGAAACCAAACTGAGCACCAACCTCGGGAAGAAAACCAAACCGAGCACCAACCTCGGGAAGAAAACCAAACCGAGCACCAACCTCGGTAAACCACGCCGAGCACCTACCTCGACGGGTCGCACCGCTCACACCTTGGCGCCTCAAACCCCCCACCTACGGGGGCCCCCACTACGTCACCTCGTGGGTATACACGGGTCATCGACCACTTTTCCGGAAAAGCACACCCTTTGCGGTGGCCAAACCGCGGGTGCGCGTGCTGCAGCCTCGAGCATCGTAACCAAATACACGAAACCAAACCAATAATAAAAACCATAAACACAATCAACATTAGTACAGTAAAACGAACAATTGGAGATCATCAACAGCTTTCGAAAAGTCCCACACTAAGTCTCGAACGAAAACCCACAACATGATAAACATGAAAATAACGATAGTGCGCATAAAGGGATTCTAAGAGTGTACCCACCTGAAACGCGAAGAAGGTGTGCGGGAACTCCCGCTAAAACACTCCCATCCTGTACCCGAAAAAGTCACAGTAAGAGTTAATGTTAAAAACATCATCGCGGTCAAAAACACTCAAAAACGGGGGCGAAACGGGCCAAAAACATAGCTTCTGCACTCTCAGGCCGAAAAACGCTGCACGGGTCCAGGCGTGGACCGGGTCCATGACGCAGGGCGGCAGCGGCGTAGACCAGGCGCACGCCGCAGCGGTGGACCGCTGCGGCATGGGCCGGGCCGCGCACGGGTTGAAGCGCGCGCCGGGTCCACCAAGCTGGGCTGCGAGGGCGTGCACCGGGTGCACACTGGACCGCTGGACCGCGCGGCCTGGCGCACGCATTCGTGCGCCGGGTCCGCGCCCCTGGGCCGGGGAGCCGTGCGCCGGGTGCACGCCGGGTTCTGTGGACCGCGCGGCCCGGCGCACGCATCCGTGCGCCGGGTCTGCGCCCCTGGGGCCGGGAGCCGTGCGCCGGGTGCACGCCGGGTCCCGTGGACCGCGGCCGTACCAGGGTGAACAGTAACCCCTTTTTCGCCCCCCGCGGCTCTGGTTGCGACCCCCGCGACCCCGGCGACTGCGGCGACGACCCCGTTGACACGATACCGGCGGCAGCGGCGTCCCGTTTAACAACGGCGGCGGCGGCCTCCCGTTTATCAACACGCATCACCCACAACACCCGAGCAACCGACACCCAAATCCTCGACCTCACAGAAATTGCAAAAAGGATAAGGGAAAAACTCGAACCGCTCCCCTTGATTCCGCCGGAGGAGGAGGAAGAAGGAGGATCGTCCCCCTCCACGCCCGATCAATCCCGCAGAGGATGGGCGATTTTCCCTTTCTCTACCCGTTTCTCGGTCTTGGTTCCCTCCATCTTTTTCTTGAGAAGAGGGAAAAGGAATTGGGGTTTTTCCCCCGCACGCACCCAAATAAAACTTAACGCCCAAATGAAAAACAGGAAAAAATCTAAATCCCCAAACACAACTAAAATCAGTAGGGATGCAACGAGGGGTCCAGATTACCCCAAAAAATGTGCCGATCGCCTGCACGGCTTTCGATGCGTCCGAACTGCAAACGAAAATTCAAAAATAAATTCTGGGAGATCCCAGGGTCGGAAATCGAAACCGATCGCGCCACCGTTCACCGTTTTGTGAGCTCTACCACCTAAAAATACCCGCAAACCCCGACGATCAGCCCAGAAATTCTCGAATTTCAACACCCGCCAACAACTAAAAGGACTCGATTAGTACCAATACGAAAAAATGGGGAGGTCGAGGTAAAACAAAAAAATAAATAAAATAAACTAATAGCATAAGAAGATAAAGAAACTGATCATAGGAAGATCCCGTCCGATCACTCGAAAAGCGTGCGGCCACTTAGCACGGATTCCGATGCCCCACTCAAAGGCAAACGCTTTGACCTCCATTCCGGGAGATCTGTAAATCGAAAACCGAATCCGATCGCTTTGCCGTTTTTTTGTTTTCTGAGCTCAAACGCAGAAAAATACCCGCGGTCCAGGCCGGTCCATTGCAGAAAACACAGTGAAGAGCTTCCCTAACAACTCCGTCATAAAAGAAGGTATTCAAAGGCAATGGAATGCCAGGACCCTACAATTGTTTACCCTGGTTTATGTTGCATCGGTAGTGTCACTGACTTCCCCACTCTGTGATAGGTTGGTCAGGCGCGGGCACGGGATGGATGTGAGACGGCCTAGGAAGATGTGTCTTATTTAGCATCTCTTTCGAGTGACATTGCGAGGTTATTTCATGTATATCTCCTTAGTTTTTTCGTGCTGTGTGAGTGGGTTCGACTGTGCTGTGTGGATGTTCAAACTACTGTGGTGACTCTGTTTGCTTTCATACTCTGTAGCTTTCGGCCTATTTTCAACCAGGAAAATGTTTGCGAAAACGGCTTTTAAAACAACGAGTGTCGTGTAGGCACCGGTTTGAAAACCCATCGATTTATCCTTTCTAAATATCGACGCCCGTGTTAAGTAGTTATAGTACTCTCTCTTGCATTTGTGAACGATGATTAGTTTAAAGTGTGAACGAGATTACATGCGGGTTTGTATGCCAGTCTAAGTTGAGACTGCCGTGCACGTGCAAAGGAGACTCCGCTCTCGGGGTCGAGGAATTTGCACGTGTGGCAGGTCTGGCGCGCACTGGGGGACACTGTAAAAGAAAATTTTATATTTCACGTTTTCCGCTCTACCGAAAAACCCCCGGTGCGTTACAGTTTCGGTGTCCGCTGTTTTGCGGTGACGTGGCGCAACCACATCAATTCGGGCGCGCGCGGACGGTGGGATTTGGTGGCACTGTTTGCGCCCGAAGATTCGGGCGCCCGAAAAATGCACCAGAAAGTGTATTTTTCTTCCGGATTTCACCTATAAATAGGCCTTTGGTGCCCTCTGGTGCGAGTTTTGGAGGTTTTCTGGAGCTCCCCTTTGCACAGAGCCCTCACCCCCTTTGTCCTCTACTCTCCGACGGATCTAGGATATTTTTGGAGGAGCCGCAGCACGGCGTTTTCTGCAACGCGGCGCACATCGACGCTCCTTGAATTTTCGCTTTTACCATCGTTTTTCAGTCTGTGAGACACACCGAATCACCCCGATGGAGTTTTGAGCCGATTTTTACGGCAGCGCGTTCACGAGAGGTAAGGCTTCGTTTTCCGTGTTGATCACTTCTCTTCTCATTTCGAGTTTTCGGCATAGTTCCAAGGTGTTTTTTGTGGCCCTTTGTACTCTGCTGGTACGAGACAGCGGTGGAGTAATGTTGGGATTTCCTCGGCTACGGGCATCGGAATGAGGCGTAGAGACTCGATCGGTATCTACGCCTCGAGGGGAACGCGCCCGTATTTTTATTGGATTTTTTCTGAGGACTCTTCGAAGGTGAGATCTAAGCTTCTTTGGGGTTGTATCCGCAGTTTTTACAGTGTTGTGAGGATGCCGTCATACCACCTTGTTTGATTTTGTTTCTCGGCCTACAGGTATCGGAACGGGTTATAAATACTCGTTTTGGGGCTACTCGTCGCGAGGATCGCAACCGTGATTTCACTACAACAAAAGAGGTCTTTTGTGGCAATTTAATAGCGACAATTATAAAATTGCCGCTATTAAATAATTACAAATACTGCTTTGCGGCGGCAATTATTTTAAACTTCAAATTTTTAGCGACGAATAATTCTATACTAAATAATGGATGTTTGGCTATTATTTGAAAAGTGATTTTAGGCATTTGACTCAATAAAACATTTAAGAAGTGATTTTGATTTTAAAATCAAAATTTAAAAATTTAAATTTTAAAATTTTAAAAATTTAAAATCATAAAATTTTAAAAATTTTAAATTAAAATTTTAAAAATTTAAAATTTTAAATTTTAAAGTTTAAAGTTTAAATTTAAAATTATATATTTTAATTTTCAAATTATAATTTTTAAATTTTTAAATTCAAATTTTAAATTTTAAAATTTAAAATTGTAATCCCAAAAACAAACCCAGCCCTCCCCGATCACCGGCGCGCAGTCAAGCGCGCCCCCTCTCCCGACCCGTGGTGAAAACGAGCTCGCCTCCTCTTCCGCCCCCCCCCCTGCAAACCCGCCACCAAACCAACCCTCTCCCCTCACGCGACGTCTCTTCTTTTCTGAGCGGAGCTGAGAGTGGAGCTGGAGCTGATTGGAGCTCGATCGAGCTTTTACTCCTAATCTCCATCCTCCCCATCTCCGAACCTCGAGTTCTCCCCCTCTCCTTCACTTCTATTCATCTCTACTCGAGCTCTCCGCGTCCTCTCCAAGCTCCGATCCCATTCCAACATCCAAGCACGAGTGGATCAGATTCGAGCGCATCCAAGACACAGCGATCAGATCCG
>CM055065.1:36476347-36496196 GCA_029204045.2 Tillandsia leiboldiana
ACCGCTCCCCTCCGTCACCAACACGGGCCACAAGCTCGGAGCATGACCACCATCCCGGACCACCCGCTCCGACTATCCATCCTACCGAGGCGACGGTCAAGACTAACGTTAGGTTTCAGCTCTAAGACCTACCACAAGGTTCTACCCCACAGAAAGGGCTGCGTACAGGGCCTCCTAGCCGAAAGTGACCAGTGCCAAAACTCCGAGTAGTCGCCAGATTCCCCTTGACTCACACCTGTCCCAAAAGATCAACAATCCAAAACGCTCCCAAACTAAGCCTCAAGGCTATGCCTTAGTCATGGGAAGCTGGTGACGAAGCCCACAAGGTAAGGTCCTACCTCCGTCCTGGCACCGACGGGGTGCGACACTCTAAATAACCACTAACTCTCGGTCCCAAACCGTTGCCCCTCCAAGTACCGGGCATCGAAACGAGCGGTAAACCTCCAGACCAACGGTGACACTCCCAACTAGGAGAAAATCTAAGCTCAAGGTCCGCTCAACAATGACCTCCAGGTACTGAAGACTACCCATCTGAAACCAAAAGGGTCGGAAGAGGACAAGCAACGAAAACCGCAAGAAGAACCCTGTCCAAAGTTGCCTAGGTTCACTAAACGCACTCGAGGGATCACACGCCAAACCCCCAGCAGGACAACCGAACCGACACGCTTGTGCAGAAAACAGAAACCCAACTCAAAGCTTTACCACCACAACCCCACTAAAAGGAGCCACCCGGCACCACCCAGCGTCAAAGCTAGACCCCCTTGTAAAAGTCACCACTTACGCACCCTTGTGCGAAGCGAGGTACGGCCTCTCTGCCCCCAAAACGAGCCCACACGAAGAAGATTTACTAGCCCCGGTGGTCTCCTTTCTCAACCTAAAGGGGAACCCCAAGACCCCACCACGACGATTTCTGCAACCATCGCAGTGATCACAGCAAGGAGCCGCACCATGGGTAACAACCGTAGGGGAAGAGTCCTCGTACCCACCCCTACCCTATCCAAGATGCAACACGAATCGGCCGACTATCGGCTGTAACTTAAAATCCGTAGACCCCGAATGCGCAAATCTAGACGAGAGGCTACCCGGTTGCCCACGACCGACAACCCAGCAGACACTCTAACAACCGACAAAATGGCCGACACCCTAACAGACATCGGCGGATTACACTACCACCAGTCACCGGTACTAATGACGACCAGAACGTTGGCAGAGGAAGGGGTTCGGAAAACAAAAGCCGACGCACGATTTGCTGTGTTAACAGCCGCACCAAGTGCATGAACACCGTCAGCAGGCCCACCGTGTCCCGTGCTGGTTGCTTAATCCATTAATTCCTAGCAACCCTCAATACCCCCGGTGGCAGCCGGCCTCGACCCCAGCCTCCATAACAACACCACTATACGAGCCAAACAACACGACTACACAAGCACGACAACCGAGCTAAACCGGGAAACGAAACTTAACCCGTACACACATACAACACAAGTCAGTTCTAAACTCCGCTAGCATAGCACTCATCCAACTATCGAGAAACGGGACCTATACTTTCCCCCCGCTCCCCCGATCACTCGCGTTCTACGCTTCCATGCCTTACTCATTTCATTCATTTGTAGCTAAGTGTGGTATCTCCGTGGATGTCGGACACTGACTGTTGTGATTAAAGAATTGTCTCTGATACCATCTTAATCTGTCACGCCCCGGGGGTTTAATTTCGCGGAAACGATTCACAAAAGGTATGGGTTTGGCGTGTATAATTTTTTTTTTGAAAAACCTTCTTCCCCGGCGCGTGCCCAGACCCGCCGCATATACAGGATCACTCTGCAAACGGACAGAGTCTCCCCTGTATATGCACGGCGTCGCGACACATACAATGTCCAAAAACGGATAATTATTCAATCACAACGGTTCAAACATACGTCCATTCACGAAATGCTAAATAAATCTCACGGCCGATCAGTTTAAAAGGATAAATCCACAGTTGTTGAAACGGCGCCCACCCGGCGCCCATATTTTGAAAACACCTTTCGAAAGCAACATAAACCCAGAGGTTTTGGAAAACAGTGCCCACACGACACTTAGGTTTTAAAATCCTTTTTCGAAATCCATAATCCACAAGGTTTTAAAAACGGTGCCCACACGACACCTAGGTTTTGAAATCCAGTTTTCGCAATCTTTTCTTTGGTTTGCTCTTTGATTTTCTTAAAGCGGCCAACAGAGATGAAAAAGGAATTAAATAATTCAAAAACTACCATGCCGACATCCACACCGACCCCACGAGGGTATCGAGAACCGCACCACAGTCTACCATGTAAATGAAATGCGAAGGGGAAAAAAGAAAGTACTGTTCGGGGTCACCAGGGACCCAAGAACTCCTACCGCGGCCTCACCGTCGCCTAACTCTCCCCCCTGGAGGACCCTGTCGCAAAGTGGGAAGTCAGCGACTAAACAATAATGATAATAACAAAGCAGGAAAGGAAGCCAAACCCAACAGTAAAACTATCCGGAGCAACCACTCGACTCACTGGAAGAGGTGACACGCGAACACATGTAACTCCTGCAACATCTGTAATGCCTGTAACACCTATACACCTTGATCTCGTCGGGCACCTATCCCGACAGATCGCACCGCTCACACCTTGGGGCACCTGACCTCGTCGGACACCTATCCCGACAGATCGCACCTTTTCCCCCACCTTTTGCTGCCTCAAACCCCACACCTACGGGGGCCCCCACCACTTCACCTTGTGGGTTAACACGGGTCGAAGACCGCTTTCCCGGAAAAGAGCACCCTTTGCGGTGGCCAAACCGCGGGTGCGCGTGTCGCAACCACGAGCTCAAAAACCCGGACACAGGACAATATCGCAAACATAGAGACCGTCAGCGTTAGTATTACAAATATGCAGTTAAACAACTATCCAAGAATACCGAGTCTATACTTAGTCTCAAAGGAACCCACAATAATGAACCAAGTACCCAAAACGAAACCAACAATAATGAACCAAGTACTCCAGACGAAACCAACATAATGAACCAAGTACCCAAAACGTAACCAACAATAATGAACCAAGTACTCCAGACGAAACCAACATAATGAACCAAGTACCCAAAACGTAACCAACAATAATGAGCCGAGTACACACCACACGATAATCATGACAGTAACGAAAATGGGCATACAGGGGTTCTAAGGATGTACCCACCTGAAACGCGAAGAAGGAGGTGTGCGGAAAACTCCAGTTAAAAAAAAACCCTCACAATGCCCCCGAAAAGCTACAAAAGAAATCTTGTTAAAACAATCATCGTCGTGGTTAAAAACACTCAAAAACGGGGCGAAACGGGCCAAAAACGGAGCTTCTGGATCCCTTTTAGAAAACTGGTGCACGAAACCAGGCGTGGACCGGGTCCACAACAGCAGGCGGCCGCGGCACGGGCCGGGAGCACGCGGTAGCGGTGGACCGGTGCGGCTTGGGCCGGGCCGCGCACGGGCTCGGGCGCGCACCGGGTTCACCACTCCCCGCTGCGGTGTCGAACACCGGGTGCACGCCTAGGGCGTGCACCGAGCGGCCTGGTGCACGCGTTTTGTGCGCCGGGTCTGCGGCCCCGGGCCGCGGAGGCGTGCGCCGGGTGCACGCCGGCCCGGTGGACCCCGCGGCCTGGCGCACGCAGCCGTGCACCGGGTCTGCGCCCCCGGGCCGCGGAAGCGTGCGCCGGGTGCACGCGGGCGCCGTGGACCGCGGCCTGAAATCCCTGTTGACGAACAGTAATCCGTCCCCAATTCCGGCTCCGGTTGCGACCCTGCGATCCCGACGGCTGCGGCGATGACTCCGTGAACACGACAACGGCAGCGGCGGCCTCCCGTTTAACAACGGCGGCGGCGGCTTCCCGTTACCACAAAGCCCACATCGCGCGACAACCGAACCACCAACAGTCGAAACCCCAAAACCTAAAACAAAACAACGATGCTAACCTTAATTTTCCTGGAGGAGGAGGAAGAAGGAGGGTCGCCCATTCCTTGCTCGATCGATTCTGCAGAAAGAAATCCGTTCCTCCTTTCCTCTCCCCGTCTCCCCGTCTCGGTCTCCACGCCGTTCTTGAAAAGAGGGAAAATATGGTTTGGGGTTTTCCCCACACACACCCTCACCCGGACTTATACGCTAACTCAAAAGTAATAACAATAATAATAAAAATAATAACAATAATAATAAATTCCCGATGCCAATCCAAATCAGTCGAAATTAGAACGGAGGGCCCAGATTACCTCGGAAAGCGTGCCGATCGCCAGCACGGATTCCGATGCGCCCGAGCTGATATAGAACCTCAAAAATTAATTCAGGGAGATCCCGAAGTCGGAATTCGAATCCGATCGCGCCACCGTTCACCGATTTGCGAGCTCTAGCACCAAAAAAAATACCCGCACACCCTGACGGTCAGTCCAGAATTTCTCGAACTTTCAACCCCCCCCCCCCCCCCCCTAACAACTAAAAGGGATTCAAATAAGATCAAAACGGAAAACCGGGAGGTCGAGGTACTACAAAAATAATTAAAATAAACCAATGACATAAAAAGATGAAAAGTCCGATTGTAGAAGTATCCCGTCCGATCACCTCGAAAAGCGTGCCGGCCACCTAGCACGGATTCCGACGCACCACACGAAGGCAAACGCCTTGCCCCCCATTCCGGGAGATCCGTAAATCGGAATCCGAATCCGTTCGCTTTGCCCTCCTCCGTTTTCCGAGCTCAGTCGAAGAAAAATACTCGCGGTCCAGGCCAGTTCTTTGCAGAAAACACAGTGAAAAGTTTTCCTAACAATCCCGTCATAAAAAGAAGGTATACAAAGGCATTGGAACGCCAGGACTCTACACATATATTTCAACTGAGGATCAATTAGCTGACATTTTAACAAAACCTTTGGATCAAAAACGTTTTATTCATTTGCGAAAAGCAATTGGAATGCTTTCCTTGAAATAAACTTCTTTTTGAAGCCTTTGCTTAGGATAGGTTTTGTTTTTTGTTTTGTTCATTGTCTATGTTTGTACATAGGACACTAATTGAGCATATATCATAATTAACTTTAATTGCATCTTTTCGCACATTTAGAAATTTATTATGCCTTTGCCATCATAATATTTCACTGTTGCAATGATCATTTATGTTAATTAAATCATCTTCTGAGTGATCAAAGTCAATTTCTCTCTCAATGATCTCTTGGTATAGTCATTATCTTATTTGACTGCTTAGTCGAGTATGAAATCGAGATCAATTTTTGGTTGAATACTTTATATCTTAAATAATTGATAGCCAATTGAGGGGGAGTCAAAGAAATATAAAATGCTCAAAAGATGTGGAAAGAGTTACATCCCAATGAGGAGTGTGAAAACTACCACCACATGGAGGAAAGAGCTACCACCTCGGTCGTCCGAGTATTGTGTGCAGCTACCACATGTATACCAAGCATGGTTGTTCAATTTTTGATTAAGTAAAATGCATGTTGAAATACTTGACTCCGTCAAATTTCAAGGTTGGTATAAGGTGGATTTTAAAGAAAGATGCTCAAAGAGCCACTCTCTTCAACAGATTGTCTAGATAAATTATTTATCATATTTGGGATTTCAAACATCTATCGATCTTTGTATTTCATTTTCTTTATCGAACTGATGATTTGATAAAGGCATTACTCATAAGATCAAGTTAGATGTAATTGAAGGTGTTCAACTTTAAGGGATTTAATTTTTGTAAATTCTCGTTTCATTTTTGGATATTATTGATAGATTTGGCATAATCTAATTCTTGTTGTATGAAACGATGATTTTTGTTTAAAGTTGATACACAAAAGTGCTTACAATCTTTTTCTGGTTTTTCTTGAATTTCTCTGAAATTTTTCTGAAGAAAAAGTTGGAGCCGATCCGGATCGGGCAAGATGATCCGGATCCCGAACGCAGGCTTCTTCCTGCGGCTGGCCGATCCGGATCGAAATCTCGATCCGATCCGGATCACGGCTAGGGTTTTAATAAGAACAAGAGGGTTTTGATTTCTTTTACCTTAATCTTTTGTTCTCAAGTCTCTAGAGCCTCTCTCTCTAGAACTATTGCACCTTGGAGCTTTCCAAACTCAAGTTCTTCGAATACAAGTAAGTTTTATTGATCAAAATCTCGGTTTTTCACCGTTTTTCTTTTTCCTCCTCAAACGTGATGAATTTCTTGGATCGATTTCGTTTGTGGATGGTTTTTGGTCAAATTTCTTTTGAAATAAGAACTCTGGGTAGATTAGTTTTGATTATATGCTAGGTATTCTCCTGATTAACAGATTTTTAGGCTTCGATTTCTAAAAATTTCGGTTTTAGGGCATATAATAAGGATTTTCGAAAATCATGCAATTGATCTATTTTTAAAAGTCCTTTTTCAAAACTAATTTGATTCTTAGTCTCTCTACATGATTATGATTGTTTGGGTACAATTTTTTCAAATTTTTGAAAATTATCAATTTTTCATGTGTTCTTGAGTTATTGTTCACAGGATTTTAAAGCTATTAAGCACTTGCACCAATGGCGTTCGCGTGGATAATCTTCCTTTTGGTAGCAATGGTAGGACCTAGTGCGTCCTCTATAAAAAGAGAACAAGATGACTCAAATCAAGAAGAGACAAAGAAAGTTTGTCAAAATGATTCAGAATCAGATGAAGAAGACTGGGAAGAGATTTGTGAACAAGCACAAAAAGCTATTGACAAAGAAGATAGGTTGTATTTGAAGAACAAGAAGCTGATGAAATCTTCCTCAACAACCAAGCAGTACACTAGGCGAAAGAATTCCAGGGGAACTAGAATTCAGATTGATAGACCCCTCGCCAGAGCTCGCTCTCTCCCTAAAGAATCTCCATGGACTGAAGGTCAAGATGCACCGTCTGGATCTATACTACATCCTTCAACGTCCTGGAGACACACGGCAAAAGCGAATGTAAGGTCCTCAATTCGACAAGAACAGCGAAGATCGTCTGCTGAACAAGACAGTGTATCTACGAATCTCAAACAGATTATCTCTGAGCAACATAAGATGAAAAGAAAGGTCTCCACAATGTCAAAAATGCTTCAAGCGATTTTGAAGAAGTTGGATTGTACCAATCCCACTAGTTCTGATTCAGACTGACTTAACTTTCTTTCTAATCTTTTTGTGCAGGAGTTCAGTTTTTAGGACTTACTATTAGTTCTAGTTCTTACATTTCGGAACAATTTTTGAAATTTTTAACTCTCCTTAAATTTTTGGTAATTTTGGCTTTGTTTGTGACAAAAAGGGGGAGAGAGTTTAGAGAGAACTTGAACAATGATGATGTGAATATGTGAACATCAAGGTAAGTATCATTTCAACTTTGACTTTGGTGAAGGGTAAGTATCACAACTTGAACAATGATGATGTGAATATGTGAACATCAAGGTAAGTATCACTTCAACTTTGACTTTGGTGAAGGGTAAGTATCACAACTTTGGTTTTTATCTTGTGATTTGTTGCATGTTCCTACTAACTATTCGACTAACTATTTGGACATGTATTATTACTAACAAGTTGTTTGATTACTAACAAAGCAAAGTTATGACAATTGGAATTTTATTGCTTAGAAGATATGTCAATGTTTGATTGTGATCCTATTACATATCTGAATTACTCAATGTCATGGTGAGCATAAACTCTATCTCTGTTAGGTTTTGAATGCTAAATATTCTTGAGGTATCTAACGATCTCTTTTTGTCAAGAATGATTTCTTTGTGCAGAGAGTACAGATGTCTAAGTCTAGAGTCTGTTTTAGGAGTTTATCTCATGTTTTTAAATTTTTGGATCTCCATTGTAAATTTTTGTTGTATGGTGATAGCAACAAAAATATCTTTTTGAATTTTCTTTAGTGGATCTGTGTTTTGTCACGAAACCGCCAAAGGGGGAGATTGTTACGGAATTTGAGTTGGCGTAGTTTCGTGAAAGTCTTGAAGATTGAAGGTGAAGAAAGTTGGATCATTTAACTCAATCTCAAGAAAGAAGAATTCAAAAGGATCAGGTATGTTTAACTAAAGATTTTTGGTGATCCGAATACTTCTTGTAGTGTAGAAACACCTGGAAGAATTTTTAATTGCATAAAAATCAAAAACTGGTGTTCGGACAGGTTCAGGATCCGGATCAGAGCCAGCGATCCGGATCCCGAAGGTTGTTGTTTCATACATTACTTCAATCCGGATCGCAGCATCTCACGATCCGGATCCCGAACGTTGAGTTTTCTGAAATGTATGAACGATCCGGATCAGGCATTCCGATCCGGATCCCGAACGTTTGTTTTCTGGAAACCGTCTTTATTGCTACTGCAATCCGGATCGCCCAAATCCGATCCGGATCGCCGTCCGTCAAAATTCCAGAAATGTTAGGTTTTTGATTCTTATCTCCTTCCAAATGTTTCTAACCTATAAATAGACCCTATGATTCATTTTTCTAGGGTAAGCCGAAGAAGCGAAAATCCAAAGAGGCCGATAAAAAGGAAAATAGCCGTCATAATCAAATATCATTTGATACGGCCTAAGATCCACATATAGAGAAGAAAGGAAATCATTAGAGAATACTCTATGTTTCTTCATCTATATTGATTAGTTTGATTCTAGGTTTTCATACTCACATCTTGAGTTGAATCAAACTAATGAATACTTAGATGGTATTTCCGATCTATCTTTGATCTAAGTATTCGGCGGATCATCACCACCCAAAAACAACGATTTACCCCAAAATCGGCGCGTGGATTCGCGTGTCCTTGTGGATTCAAGGTTCAACCGCTCTCGTGGATTCGGAGCGAGGCACGTTCGTGGATTCGAAGGGTGCTACTGGGTGAAGACCGTGGATTCGGTCAGACGTCGTGGATTCGACGTTGGACGCCGTGGATTCGGCGTTGGGCGCAGATCGTGGATTCGAGAAGCGTCGTGGAGCGAGCGGAGAAGATCCTCTAGGAGCGTATGGAAAAGGTTGAGTCGTAAGTGTGTACGGTAAATCACCTTGTACGTATTTTAATTCTAGTGGATTTCTGCCGTGTTATCGGTCCCGTAGTTTTTTTACTCCGATTTGGAGTTTTTCCACGTAAAAATCTTGCGTGTTATTTTTATTTCCGCATTGGGTTTTTATCGCAACGATTTTTGAGTGTTTATACGTTTACACCTATTCACCCTCCTCTAGGTGTTTTTTCCCCTATTTAGATCTACATTACATATAACCCAACAGAATGAACATCAAAACCAACAGAAAACACTAATTTGAGACACAAGTGAATTGCAGGTTAGATAATTCAGAGAAATGTGGGGAAAGAAACTGAAACTTTGAAATTGCAGGAAGGATTTTTGCAATACATCATGACATGCGCAAATTACAGAATTAGATTCCCAATCATTAATGTATCATCTTTCAAAATTGTCTTAGAAAATAAATCCTGCAATAGACCAAATGCTAATCATGCTGCAAAACAAAGTCAATGATTTTAGAGGAGAGATATACTGGTTGGTATATTATTCACACTAATAACTTTTGTGTTTAAATCCAGTAATTGACAAATATCTGGGAATAACAAGAAAGCAAGGTCCTGAGATCAAAAGAAACTAATGTCAATAAACAAGACTGTAAAGCTATAGCCAGTTCCAATGTCTGATTAAGCTTCTACAGATGAATTATGATTATGATTATCGATAATATATCTTGAAAATCACCAAACAGCTATACAAAATCAGAGACTTGAAGTATCCAGTTTAACATGACAAAGAGAAACAAGAGAGAAAGTATCAGCGGCCATGAGAAGGGAGCAGTTTTCACGGTAATTTTATGGTACAGATAATGATAAAAAGAACAACTTGCTGTCCGATTATAAAACAAATCAAGAAAAAAGGGCAGAAAACTGATATTTGATGGCTTACCCCCGTCCATCCAGGATTATGAGCTCTGCCATAAGCAAAGTTAATTCTGTTATATGGTATACCAGATGTTGTATTCCATGCTGGTCGCAACCTATCAGCTAAGTCTTTAGCCTTCTCAAGAAATACATCATCCCCTGAGAGATCATATGCACTAAGGAGTCCACCAAGGATCCTGTAGTATACAGAGATCAAGTAGAAACATGTAAGGCAAACTAGCAATAGAAAGTTGTTCTTTCATCTTGCAGTCTTATGATCTATGCAACAATGCCAAAGTCCAACATATTTGAAAGTTCATAACTAAGTACCTAACAGGTAAATATGAAGAGAGCAAAAGATAATAAAAGTAGTAACAGTACAAAAATAATAATAAACCTTATAACGCAACCTTATGGTTGTCTCGAAGACACTCGCATCATAATCCTTGTCGAAATCTAATGAGTCAGCAACCCAACTGTCATCAAGCAGTGAATAAGAGTTAGATATGTAAAGAAGCTATCTATCTAAAAGCTGCCGAAATCTAAAATTTCACACAAAATAATATTAATCATTCGCCATGAGATTTTGTTTTCACTAGATTATAGGAGACTCTACCAAAAAAAGGTGCAAGGGTTAAAAAAAAATCCAAAAGAAACTTGTAAACTACGTAAGCATGCTTTGGAATCCATGGTAGAATGTCAATTGATATATGCTCAAAAGGATAGAAATGGAACCTTCAAAAACCAACTTACTCTCTAGCCTTCCGGAATTCATCTTCAAGGCCCATTATGTAGAGTGTATCAAGAGAATCAACAAGTGTTGCTCCAAGACCACCGAAATTATTGACACCATTCTTTGATTGTGGCTGGCAAGGAACAGAAATAAACCACCTTAGAATAAAATATAACAAATATAAGATCAAGTTCACAAACAACAATCAGATTTTCAAACTTTAAGAAGATTATTCAACTCGTCACCACCTGCAGCTCATCTTGGCCCCATGCATACGTCACATAAGAGTTCCATGCATGAAGCATAGCCTCCTTCACTTTTTCTCTCCTTTCATCACTAAGGGGGTCGAGTTTACCAAGATCGTGTTGGGTTATGTATAATTGGATCTAAATAGGGGAAAAAACACCTAGAGGGGGGTGAATAGGTGTGAACAATAAACACTCAAAAATCTTTGCGATATAAAATCCAATGCGGAAAAATAAATAACACGCAGAGATTTTTACGTGGAAAACTCCAAACTGGAGTAAAAAACCACGGGACCGATAACACGGTGAAATCCACTAGAATTAAACACGTACAAGGTGATATACCGTACTCACAGACGACTCAACCTTTTCCATACGCTCCTAGTTGATCTTCTCTGCTCGCTCCACGACGCTTCTCGAATCCACGATCTGCGTCCAACGCCGAATCCACGACGTCCGACCGAATCCACGGTCTTCACCCAGTAGCACGCTTCGAATCCACGAACGTACCTCACTCCGAATCCACGAGAGCGGTTGCACCTTGAATCCACAAGGCCACGCGAGTCCACGCGCCGATTTTTGGGAAATCGTTGTTTTTGGGTGGTGATGATCCGCCGAATACTTAGATTAGAAATAGATCGGAAATACCATCTAAGTATTCATTGATTTGATTCTACTCAAAATGTGAGTATCAAAACCTAGAATCAAATCAATCAATATAGATGAAGAAACATAAGATTAAATCTATTGATTTCCTTTCTTCTCTATTTGTGGATCTATCTATTTCGGTCGTCTTTTTCCCTTTTTCGTGGTTACCCTAAAAGATGAATTAAAGGGTCTATTTATAGGTTAGAAACCATTGGAAGAGGATAAGAATCAAAAACTAACCTTTTCTGGAATTTTTCAGGACGGCGATCCGGATCGGAATTCGGCGATCCGGATTGCAGTAGCGAGACAGACAGTTTTCAGAAAAACAAAGGTTCGGGATCCGGATCGAAGTGCCTGAGCCGGATCGTTCATACAATTTCACCAAACACCAACGTTCGGGATCCGGATTGAAAAGCCTGATCCGGATCGTTCATAAATCATGGTAAAACCAGTGTTCGGGATCCGGATCAAAGGAGGCTACGATCCGGATTGAATTTGCGTATGAACAAACACCCTCCGGGATCCGGATCAAAGTGTCTGATCCGGATCCTGAACATGTCCCATGTCCAGTTTTTGATTTTTATGCAATTAGAAATTCATCCAAGTGTTTCTACACTATAAGAAGTATTCGGATCACCAAAGATAATTAGTTAAACATACCTGATCCTTTTGAATTCTTCTTGTTACGGAATTTGAGTTGGCGTAGTTTCGTGAAAGTCTCAAGTCTTGAAGATTGAAGGTGAAGAAAGTTGGATCGTTTAACTCAATCTCAAGAAAGAAGAATTCAAAAGGATCAGGTATGATTAACCTAAGATTTTGTGTGATCCGAATACTTCTTGTAGTGTAGAAACACTTGGAAGAATCTTTCATTGAATAAAAATCAAAAACTGGACTTGGGACATGTTCAGGATCCGGATCAGGTTGTTCGATCCGGATCCCGAAGGTGGTTCGTTCATACACCAGTTCAATCCGGATCGTAGCCTCTCTTGATCCTGATCCCGAACACTGAGTTTACCATCTTCCTTGAACGATCCGGATCAGGCTTCGCAATCCGGATCCCGAACGTTGATGTTTGGTGAACTGTATGAACGATCCGGATCAAGCACTTCGATCCGGATCCCGAACCTTCGTTTTTCTGGAATTGCCTGACTCGTTACGACGATCCGGATCACAGTTAATCCGATCCGGATCGCCGTCCGTAAAATCTCCAGAAATGTTAGGTTTTTGATTCTTATCTCCTTCCTAGGGTTTCTAACCTATAAATAGACCCTATGATTCTTTTTCTAGGGTTAATCCACTGTGAATCGGAATAGCCGTCATTTTCATATATCATCTTATACGGCTCTAGATCCACATATAGAGAAGAAAGGAAATCATTAGAGAATACTCTATGTTTCTTCATCTATATTGATTAGTTTGATTCTAGGTTTTCATACTCACATCTTGAGTTGAATCAAACTAATGAATACTTAGATGGTATTTCCGATCTATCTTTGATCTAAGTATTCGGCGGATCATCACCACCCAAAACAACGATTTACCCCAAAAATCGGCGCGTGGATTCGCGTGTCCTTGTGGATTCCAGGTTCAACCGCTCTCGTGGATTCGGAGCGAGGCACGTTCGTGGATTCGAAGGGTGCTATTGGGTGAAGACCGTGGATTCGGTCGGACGTCGTGGATTCGACGTTGGACGCCGTGGATTCGGCGTTGGGCGCAGATCGTGGATTCGAGAAGCGTCGCGGAGCGAGCGGAGAAGATCCTCTAGGAGCGTATGGAAAAGGTTGAGTCGTAAGTGTGTACGGTAAATCACCTTGTACGTGTTTTAATTCTAGTGGATTTCTGCCGTGTTATCGGTCCCGTGGTTTTTTACTCCGGTGATGGAGTTTTCCACGTAAAAATCTTGCGTATTATTTTTATTTCCGCATTGGGTTTTTATCGCAACGATTTTTTGAGTGTTTATGCGTTTACACCTATTCACCCCCTTCTAGGTGTTTTTTCCCCTATTTAGATCCTTATTACATATAACCCAACAAGTGGTATCAGAGCGGGAATAGGGTTGTAAACAATGGTTGAAGGTGGAAACATCAACCGACCCCCGTTCTTCGATGGAACAAATTATGCGTACTGGAAAGTACGGATGAAAGCCTTTTTAATTTCCATCGACGAACGGGTGTGGCAATCGATTGAATTAGGATGGACTAATCCAACAGAATTTATTGGTGATGTTCACACCTTAAAACCTAGGTCGAAATGGACCAAGGAAGAGTTAGATTCATCTTCTTACAATGGCAAGGGAATTAATGCTATCTTTAATGCCTTATCTCAAACTGAATTCTCTCGCGTCTCGGCATGTGAGACTGCGAAAGAAATCTGGGATGTTCTTCAGGTTACACATGAGGGAACTAACCTCGTGAAGATTCAGAAACTGCAAATGCTTACGAGCAAGTTTGACTCTATCTTAATGGCAGAAAATGAATCTTTCACGGACTACTATACACGATTGCAAGACATCGTAAACTCATGTGCTAATCTGGGAGAGAAGATTCCAGAATTTAAGATTGTAAGAAAGATCTTAAGAACTCTTCCTGAACGATTTCGCCCAAAGGTTACTGCCATTGAAACTATTAAACACCCGGACGAAATACGTGTAGAAGAATTAGTTGGTTCATTACAAACTTATGAAATGACATTTACTACTAACAATTCTTCTGGAAAGGCATCCACTTCTAAGTCTTCAGGTTATGCGTTGAAAACAACTAAGGAAGAAGACGCGGATACGTCCTCCTCAGACGATGACGAGAACCTTTCTATGGAGGAATTTGAGAAGCAGCTCGCTCTCTTGACAAGGAAGTTTCGCCGCAATTTTCGAAGGGGTAATTCAAGCAAATCTCCATCCTTCGGAAAGTCGAACAAAGGCAAGGGTACTTCAGGTTACAAGTCAAGAAAGCAAGAGAACTTCTCAAAGGATAAGAAAAGTTCTGAAGGACAACTACAATGCTTCAAATGTCGAGGCTACGGCCACATTGCAACGGAATGTCCTAACAAGTATCCGGCAAAGAAGAAGGCGATGCAAGTCGTCACTTGGGATGACAACTCAACGTCAAATGAGTCGTCTTCGAGTGATGAAGAAAAGAGCTCCACCGCATTCCACGCGTCCGTATCTTCACCCTTCATGTGCTTTATGGCAAGTACATCTGAGTCATTGTCCAACTCCACTGTTGAAAAGAACGCAACGGACAACGAATCGGATGATTCGGAAGGTGAAGAATTTGCTCTAGCCTATCACAGATCTTTACGGGATTTAAAGAAACCGGCTAAGCAAAACAAGGGGTTGAGAGGGAGATTGCAGGATCTCGAAGAAGAAGTAAAAAGGGTAACTTCTCTCTCGACCGATCTTGAAGTGGAAAGGGATAAACTGATAAAAGAAAATGTTTCCCTTCAAGAGTCCAATGAGCAACTCGAGAAGAACTATATAGATATGGTGAACAAAGCGAACTATTTCTTGAAGCTCTACGGCGAGGCCCGACGGGAAAAATTGGAAATGACAGAGACCATTTGCCAACTCAAGGATGACTTACAGCAATTCTCTTTAGGAAGGAGTAAGTTGGATAAACTTCTTGGTCTTGGTCAAACAAACAAGTTCGGCCTCGGATACAATCGAACTGAAGACAATTTTAGTTCGGTTGGGACAGTCTTTGTGCCTCAGTCGGTATCTCCTTCTCCGACACCGGAAATCATGACAACCAACGACAACAAGCCTACTTCATCCTCTTCAGAATCATCAAGCACAAAGGTATGTTTTCGTTGTAATTTTGCAGGGCACATTGGAAGAAATTGCAAGATTGGAGCTCAAGGATCAAATCAACCACATCTTGCAACTGCTACCAATAAGTTCACTCCATGGAATTCAAAGAAGGATTCTCCTAAAGAAAAGGACATTGGTAGTACTTCAAACAAGACGATGACAAAAGAAAAAGACCAATCTTGCAAGACGTCTTCATCAAGGAAAACTTCTCAACCATTGCCAACATACTCCAAAACTCAAAAGGTTTGGGTATGCAAAGGTGAAACCCCTCCTTGTCTTTAATCGTTTTACGATTAAATCTTGTGTAGTTTATGTAGACTATTTTCTTTTCTTCTTTTTCTTTTGGCCGATCTGTCAACCATCTTTGGGAGGTAAATGGTACATTTTTTTATTGGTTGATGATTTCTCTCGGTTTTCTTGGGTAGCATTTTTTTAAAGAGAAAGCTGATACGTTTGACTCTTTTCATGAGATTTGCCATCGTATTATGATTGAAAAGAATGAAAAGATCATTCGTGTTAGAAGTGATAGAGGTGGAGAATTCATAAATTCAAAATTCATTGATTTTTGCACTTCAAATGGAATTAAACATGAATTCTCGGCACCCTATACACCTCAGCAGAATTGTGTTGTTGAGCGCAAGAACGGGGTTGTTCAAGAGATGGCGCGTGTGATGCTTCATAGCCGGAATTTACCGCTACATTTTTGGGCTGAAGCCGTGAACACCGCTGTCTATGTCATTAATAGAGTTTACTTGCGCCCAGGAACTTTAAATACACCATATGAGCTGTGGTTTAGTAGAAAACCCAATATCAAATATTTTCGTGTCTTCGGGAGTCGATGTTACATTTTACGTGACCGTGAAAATCTTGGAAAGTTCGACTCTCGAAGTGATGAAGGGATCTTTTTGGGTTATTCTACGAATAGCAGAGCATATCGAGTATTTAACATTGAATCTAAGACGATCGTAGAATCTATAAATGTTAAAGTAGATGAAGCTTTTCACTTTGAAACTGGAAAATCTACCCTCGATATCTCTCGAGATGATGATTCTCCTGCTAGTGCATCTTCTCATGATAATACTTCCAATATTAATGAAGCATCTAATGGTTCTTCTAGTTTATCTGATGTGCAGGAATCATCTCATATATCTCCGAGTACTCCGTTTCAACAAACGTTACGAATCTCCAAGGATCATCCGGAATCGAATATTATTGGAGATCCACAAGAAGGAGTCAGAACTCGGAGGCAGTTGGTTTGTGGATTCGCTTGCTACGTATCTTTAATCGAACCAAAGAACATAGATGAAGCTCTTCAGGATGACTACTGGATTAAAGCAATGCAGGAAGAGCTCCATCAATTTGAGCGAAACAAAGTCTGGGAATTAACGAAGCCTCCAAAGCAACACAATGTGATAGGTACCAAATGGATCTTCAAGAACAAGAAAAATGAGGATGGTACTATCATCAGGAACAAGGCATGATTAGTTGCCCAAGGCTATTCTCAAGTAGAAGGTATAGACTTTGATGAAACATTCGCCCCTGTAGCTAGACTCGAGTCCATTCGTATACTATTTGCTATTGCTTGTCATTTTAAAATCAAATTATTTCAAATGGACGTTAAGAGCGCATTTCTAAATGGGTTTTTAAATGAGGAAGTTTATGTGGCTCAACCGAAAGGTTTTGTAGATCATAAACAACCTAACCATGTTTTTCGTTTGAAAAAGGCTCTTTACGGTCTGAAACAAGCACCGCGAGCATGGTACGAAAGGTTAACAAAGCACCTTTTGGAGAAGGGCTATACTCGAGGGGGAGCTGATAGGACTCTCTTTGTGAAGCATTATCAAAGCAATTTCATTGTAGCACAAATCTATGTCGATGACATTGTATTTGGCGCAACAAGAGATAACGATGCTTCTAAATTCGCGGAGACCATGGAAAGCGAATTTGAGATGTCCATGATGGGCGAATTGACTTATTTCCTTGGATTGCAAATTAAACAAAATGATGAAGGTATTCACTTGAGTCAATCCAAGTATGCAATGGAGTTGGTCAAAAAGTTTGATCTAGAAAATTGTAAAGATTTTCCGACTCCAATGGGAACTAGCCACAAGGGACTTGGAAGTGAATCACATAGTGAGAATGTAGACAAGAAACTGTATCGAAGTATGATTGGAAGTCTACTTTACCTCACGGCTAGTCGCCCAGATATCTTTTGGTGTTGGGATTTGCGCGAGATATCAATCAGCACCAAAGAAGGTTCACCTGAAAGCGGTGAAAAGGATCATCCGGTATATCAAAGGATCAATTAATTTCGGAATTTGGTATCCTATGGGAACAAGTTTGGATATTGTTGGATACTCAGATGCCGATTGGGCAGGATCAGTGGATGATCGGAAAAGCACGAGTGGTGCATGCTTCTATCTTGGCCATTGCCTTGTTGCATGGCACAGTAAAAAGCAGAACTGCGTAGCCTCTCGACTGCCGTAAGCGGAAGACATTTTAGCTGGAAGTTGCTCAACTCAACTCATTTGGATGAAAAGCGTATTGAGCGACTTCCGCATTTCAGCATCTTCGGTAACAATTCTTTGTGACAACACAAGTGCAATTAACATTTCTAAAAACCCTGTGTTGCACTCTAGAACAAACATATTGAACTTAGATATCATTTTCTTAGAGAGCTAGTTGAATCAAATACTCTTCAACTTTCATATATTTCAACTGAGGATCAATTAGCTGACATTCTAACAAAACCTTTGGATCAAAAACGTTTTATTCATTTACGAAAAGCAATTGGATGCTTTCCTTGAAATAAACTTCTTTTTGAAATCTTTGCTTAGGATAGGTTTTGTATTTGTTTTTGTTTTGTTCATTATCTATGTTTGTACATAGGACATTAATTGAGCATAGATCATAATTGACTTTAATTGCATCTTTTCGCACATTTAGAAATTTATTATGCTTTTGCCATCATAATATTTCACTGTTGCAATGATCATTTATGTTATTAAATCATCTTCTAAAGTGATCAAAGTCAATTTCTCTCTCTCTATGATCTCTTGGTATAGTCATTATCTTATTTGACTGTTTAGTCGAGTATGAAATCGAGATCAATATTGGTTGAATACTTTATATCTTAAATAATTGATAGCCAATTGAGGGGGTCTAGAAAAAAGGTAAATGCTCAAAAGATGTGGAAAGAGTTACATCCCAATGAGGAGTGTGAAAACTACCACCACATGGAGGAAAGAGCTACCACCTCGGTCGTCCGAGTATTGTGTGCAGCTACCACATGTATACCAAGCATGGTTGTTCAAATTTTTGATTAAGTAAAATGCATGTTGAAATACTTGACTCTGTCAAATTTCAAGGTTGGTATAAGGTGGGTTTTTAAAGAAAGATGCTCAAAGAGCCACTCTCTTCAACAGATTGTCTAGATACATTATCTATTATATTTGGGATTTCAAACATCTATTGATCTTTGTATTTCATTTTCTTTACTGAATTGATGATTTGATAAAGGCATTACTCATAAGATCAAGTTAGATGTAATTGAAGGTGTTCAACTTTAAGGGATTTAATTTTTGTAAATTTCGTTTCATTTTTGGATATTATTGATAGATTTGGCATAATCTAATTCTTGTTGTATGAAACGATGATTTTTGTTTAAAGTTGATACACATTTGTGCTTACAATCTTTTTCTGGTTTTCTTGAATTTCTCTGAAATTTTCTAAAGAAAAAGTTGGGGCCGATCCGGATCGGGCTAGATGATCCGGATCCCGAACGCAGGAATTCTTCTGCGGGCTGACGATCCGGATTGTATCTGCCGATCCGGATCCCGAACGCAGTTTCTCACTGCGGGTAGCCGATCCGGATCGCAGTTATGAACTGATCCGGATCGCGGCTAGGTTTTATAAAGAACAAAGGGTTTTTGATTTCTTTTACTCCAATCTTTTGTTCCAAAGTTCCAGAGCCTCTCTCTCTAGATTTCATCCTTCCTGGAAGCTTTCAAACTCAAGTTCTTCAACTCCAAGTAAGTTTTATTGATCAAAATCTCGGTTTTTCACCGTTTTCTCTTTCCTCCTCAAACGTGATGAATTTCTTGGATCAACTTTGTTTGTGGATGTTTTTGATCAAATTTCTTTTGAAATAAGAACTCTGGGTAGATTAGTTTTGATTATATGCTAGGTATTCTCCTGATTAACGGATTTTTTAGGCTTCGATTTCTAAAATTTCGGTTTTAGGGCATATAATAGGATTTTCGAAATCATGCAATTGATCTATTTTTAAAAGTCCTTTTGCAAAACTAATTGATTCTTAGTCTCTCTACATGATTATGATTGTTTGGGTACAATTTTTCAATCTTTGAAAATTAACAATTTTTCATGTGTTCTTGAGTTGCTCACAGGATTTTAATCTTCTTAAAGCACTGGATCATGGATTCTCATGGATCATCTGTTATTGGTCCCTATGGTGCACACTGGCCACAATAAGTTAAAAGAGCAAGAAAACACAACGAAAGGGTGAGTT
>CM055065.1:36496296-36524470 GCA_029204045.2 Tillandsia leiboldiana
AAATGGACTACTTATTTGTATTTTTCAGAGCCCGCTGCCCTGCATGGATTTCGAGGCAAGGGTCACTTTTTTTTGCGGCTGGCGGCGAAGGCGCGGCACGCTGAGCTCAGGCCTGGCGCTGGCGCGGCGGCGGGCAGGCGCGGGTGCGGGCGAGGGGCAGCGCGCGGAGCGGGGCAGTGCGCGGGGCAGCATGCGGTGAGCGCGGTGCACAGGGACATAAGGAGTACCACGTAGCGTTCTTCTATTTGGTCAAGGGCGGACAATGGCAGTTGCGTAGCGGCTGGTTCAGTGGGTCGCGGTCCTCGGTGCTGTGAGGGAGTGCCTCGGGAAGCATGCGTGCAGAGGCAGCGGCGGCGGAGCCAGGCGCGAACGGGCGCGTTGACGGCGTTTCCCGCGCTCAGGGCGCGCCACGCGTCGGCGTCCGCGGCAGGCCAGCGGCGCAGAGCCGCGGTTAGGTTTTTTATGGATCCACAAGGATCTAAATAGGTACTATCAAACACTAGAGGGGGTGAATAGGTGTAATACTTATAAAACCAATCTCAGTGCAAAATAAAAACCAATGCGGAAATAAAAATAGCACACCACGAGATATACGTGGAACTCCAATCCAGGAGAAAAACCACGGGACCAACACGCAATAACAATCCACTAAGAAAAGAAGAATAAACAGGTGATTACCGACTCCACGGGACTCAACCCCTCCTTCAACTTCTTCGGACCTTGCGCTCACCGATTGCACGTCCACTGCACACGTTCGAATCCACGAACGCCACTCGAATCCACGAGCACACGTTTCGAATCCACGAAACGCCATTAGCACACCGAATCCACGATGCCACGTCGAATCCACGACGCAAACTCAGCCGGTAAGAATATTGCTTCGATGGTGATCCTTTGCTTAGATTCTCATTGAGGAACCGTAGAAGTCTCTAAGCAAAGATTAGATCAATTCGACAAAAGATATGTTCTTGAAAGAACCGTCGAATTGACCTAAAAGAGCTATAAGAAGAACGATAAAAAACCTAGCCTCTAGGGTTGCTCTCAAGGTGTTTTATAAATTAATCGGTAGTTTTTGAGAAACCCTAAATGTCTATTTATGGTTTAGAAACCTTTGGAAAGAGATAAGCATCAAAAATTGGGCTTAACAGAAATTTTCCCGCACGACGATCCGGATCGGATTTACGGCGATCCTGATCATCGTCTTTTTTCAGCAATTCCTGAAAAACAAGGTTCGGGATCCGGATCGGAATTCTGATCCGGATCGGAATTCTGATCCGGATCGGAATCTGATCCGGATCGGAATTCTGATCCGGATCGGTTCAGGATCAGAAATTCTGAAACATCCAATTTGTCCAGTTTTTTGATTTTTTAAGCAATGAAAACTTATCCAAGTGTTTCTAAACCACTCAAATGTATTCGGATCACCAAAATTATTTAGTTAAATGTACCTGATCAATCCGAATCCATTTTCCTTAAGATTGATGTAATGATCCACAATTCTTCTACTTCAATCTTCAAGACTCAAAACACTGAGTGTCAACTTGAGCTCTTGTTGAATCTTCTCTAAGTCTTCGATTGCTGATTGACAATTTGATCACTTCAAGACTCCGACTCAACTCAACAACTCAACTACTCAACTCACGAAATATGCCAACACAAAAAGCCGTAACAATCTCCCCCTTTGGCAATTTCGTGACAAAACCCAAACATACATAAAACGCTCAAGACACTCATCTTAAACCAAAAAATCGAAACTCAATGTCATCACCAAAACATTGACTTTCTTTGCGTGAAAGATCCAATACAAAAAATTACAATTGAACCAGTCTTAGAACAAACTCTATGACTTAGGACTTGGAGTCTTAAAGTGATTTAATTCCTGCAAAACAAAACTCCAAACAAAATCAAACGTTAGTCGTTAGAAATTAATGTAAATCCTACATTTGATTCGTCCTTTTGGTTCTTTTGTGTTTTCGGCTCCTTTTTCATCATCTCCCCCTATCTCGATGATCTCATCTCCGTCTCCCCCTATCTCGATGATCTCATCTCCCCCATTTTCTTCTCCCCCTTTTTGTCACAAATTGTCAAACAGTGAACATACTAGACAAAAGAAATCACTAAGCATTAGTTCATAGAGAAATAGAGATAAAAGCTCAGTTCCGGTATATAACAAAAACACAGATTGCGTACCGGTACCGAAAGCAAAATCAAATAATTTCTTGAAACAAATCCAGATTTTGAAATAATTGAATTACCGATTTGTATTCCATCAAGAAATAATTTAAGTGCTTGAAAATAATATGAGATCACATAGATGTCATTCAATCCAATTAATTATAAAAAATTAAAAGATTTACTCCAAAATCATGAAAAATAAAGGTAAAACATTATAAACCGTTTTTCATGTTATATTCATCAAACACAAGTCATCAAAAATAATCTTGAGATCCAAACTCTATCAAGATGTAACGGATTTACAAAGATGACTTACAGAGATTTCCAAATGACATCAATTTGAATTCTACCCTTTCAAATTGAGATAAGCACTAAAATACCTAAGGGTGGCTCTTTGAGCATCTTTTAACTATCCCACCTTATACCAACCAGGAGATTGTTCAAAATAAGAACTTTGAATTTAAATCTCTGAATGCTTCAACTAAAAAATTTCATAAATATTTTTCAAGCATCCATAACATGTGGTAGCTTCACACACAAACCGGACGACCGGGTGGCAGCTCTTTCCAACATGTGGTGGTAGTTTTCACACTCCTTTCGGATGTAACTCTTTCCACATCTTTTGCAATTCATTTATTTACCCTTGTAAGAATGCAATCTCTTACGTGAAAGAATTAAATCCAAATTTTAGTCTATCGGTTGTCTCACGTTTATCACAATGAATTCACACAACCGAGATAGATTAAGCATCTAAAGATCACACATGATTTCTAAAATTTGATGCTTATAATATCAAAAACTCCTATAATGAAGTATCTTCAAGATTATGATTATGGAGTAAAGTTGATAATCCATATAAAATTAATTTGGAGTGAATAACCGTGAAGCCCTTTTTTATTCAATGCACTTGTTCATTAAAAACCTTTTGTTCAAAAACAAAACATAAAAACAAAGAGCATTGAAAACATGTAATGCAGAGATTAAGAAAAATATGAAAGGAAAACCAATCAAAGCATTACATACAGTCATAAGCTATTTAGAACTTAAGACAAGGAAAGATATCACCTTTCCGAATCCAAAATCGCTGGATTTTGGGTTGTCTTGATTCGTTGTGGCCGGGGTGTAATAGCTTTGACTGTTGATCCACCTTAGGTCTTTGCCTCGCAATGATCCACTTGTATGATTGATGTTGTGGCTCGGACCTTTGGTGGGTTGAGTGAACTCCTTTGACTTGATGTGTCTTTTGATTCCGTTGAGTTCGCTCCGTAGATGAAGTTGCCGAAGAATTTTTCTTTCTCTTTTTCGGGCAATCCTTCACCAAATGTCCTTCAAGTCCACAAAGGTGACACGTTCTTCCTTTCAATTTGATGTGGAACTTGAAGCATGCACAGTTTGGTCCTTTTTAAACCCAAACCAACCTTGCTTGTTTGACCTAATCCGGACATACAATCAAGTTTCTTGGAACCGGTTGAAAGCCTTTGTATGTCGGATTTAAGTTGATGAACTTGCTTGGTCAAAGCTTGGTTGGTGACATGAATTTCCTCAAACTGTTTTTCTAGAAAACCAATCTTGTCCATATATGATTTAGCGTTTGTCTCCGATTGGTTTAGCTTTTCTTGGAGGATTTTATTATTATCCAATAAACGTCCTTGTTCCTCCTCGAGATCATGAAGTTTTATCTTTAAAGCATGATTCTCGTCTTGAACTTCAAGTCGTTGCTTCCTCAACTTCTTGATATGCTTGGCCATCTTCTTAGATTCCGCAAGAAGTTGTTGATATGCCTCAACGAGTTCTTCTTCGTCCGACTCCCCCTCACTTGATGACTCTCCGCCGGATGTTGATGTTTCATACAAAATCAAAGGAGTAGAGTCAGTGACTAAAGATGATAAACACAAATTAGAAGAGGAAATTTGAGAGGCATGAAAGCAACACTTTTTCCTCTTTACTTGAGGTCGATTCATTAGAAGTAGAATCGTCCCAAGTTTTCGCTTGCAAAGCCTTCTTTTTATATGATTTCTTAGAAGGACAATCCGTTGAAAAATGGCCGTAGCCTTTGCATCGATAGCATTGGATTTCCCCTTCGAAATCATCTTTTTCTTTTTCTTTAGAAGGTTTTGCAAGCCTTTGAGATTAGAGGATTTAGAACCCGATGATCCTTTAGATGGTTTCGTGGATGAAGATCCATCGGTTCGATTCTTCCAAAACTTCCGACGAAATTTCTTTACGATCCGCGCCAATTGTTCTTCAAAATCGGCAAAAGAGATTTCATCGTCGGAACTTGATTCGCTATCTTCTTCCTTTGTTGATTTGAATGCAATACCTGTAAGCTTAGAAGAAGACTTGGAAGAAACTTGATTAGTAGGAAAAGTCATTTCATAAGTTTGCAAAGCACCTACTAATTCCTCTACTCTCATCTCATCCGGATGACTAACGGTTTCAATGGCGGTAACCTTTGCCCTAAACCGTTCCGGAAGAGTCCGAAGTATCTTTCTTACAATTTTCGACTCCGGGATCTTTTCTCCTAAATTAGCACAAGTATTGATTACATCTTGAAGTCTAGTGTAATAATCTGTAAACAATTCATGCTCTTCCATATGAATAGAGTCAAATTGACTTGTAAGCATCTGGAGCTTTTGAATTTTTACAAGATTAGTACCCTCATGTGTAATTTTGAGAATATCCCAAATTTCCTTCGCGGTTTCACACGCGGAAATTCTTGTGAACTCAGTCGAGGAAAGAGAGTTAAATAAAGCGTTCATACCTTTCCCATTGTAAGAAGATCTTTCAAGTTCCTCTTTGGACCATCTAGAGCGAGGTTTTGGGGTAGTAGAATTTCCTACTTCCTCAACAGGATGCACCCAACCGTATTCCACGGATTGCCATACCCGCTCATCAATTGCGATGAGAAAAGCTCTCATCCGCACTTTCCAATAAGCATAATTAGTCCCATCAAAAAGAGGAGGTCTATAAATATTACCACTTTCACCCGACATGATAGATAAACCTAAAACCCTCTCTGATACCAATTGTAGGTTTTTATAATCCACAAGGATCTAAATAGGTACTATCAAACAACTAGAGGGGGGGTGAATAGGTGTAATACTTATAAAACCAATCTCAGTGCAAAATAAAAACCAATGCGGAAAATAAAAATAGCACACCGAGATATACGTGGAAACTCCAATCCAGGAGAAAAACCACGGGACCAACACGCAATAACAATCCACTAAGAAAAGAAGAATAACAAGGTGATTACCGACTCCACGGACTCAAACCCCTCCTTCAACTTCTTCGGACCTTGCGCTCACCGATTGCACGTCCACTGCACACGTTCGAATCCACGAACGCCACTCGAATCCACGAGCACACGTTTCGAATCCACGAAACGCCTTTAGCACACCGAATCCACGATGCCACGTCGAATCCACGACGCAAACTCAGCCGATAAGAATATTGGCTTCGATGGTGATCCTTTGCTTAGATTCTCATTGAGGAACCGTAGAAGAAATCTCTAAGCAAAGATTAGATCAATTCGACAAAAGATATGTTCTTGAAAGAACCGTCGAATTGACCTAAAAGAGGCTATAAAGAAGAACGATAAAAACCTAGCCTCTAGGGTTGCTCTCAAGTGTTTTATAAATTAATCGGTAGTTTTTGAGAAACCCTAAATGTCTATTTATAGTTTAGAAACCTTTGGAAAGAGATAAGCATAAAAAATTGACTTAACAGAAATTTTCCCGCACGACGATCCGGATCGGATTTACGGCGATCCTGATCGTCGTCTTTTTTCAGCAATTCCTGAAAAAACAAGGTTCGGGATCCGGATCGGAATTCTGATCCGGATCGGAATTCTGATCCGGATCGGTTCAGATCAGAAATTCTGAAACATCCAATTTGTCCAGTTTTTGATTTTTAAGCAATGAAAACTTATCCAAGTGTTTCTAAACCACTCAAATGTATTCGGATCACCAAAATTATTTAGTTAAACGTACCTGATCAATCCGAATCCATTTTCCTTAAGATTGATGTAATTGATCCCAATTCTTCTACTTCAATCTTCAAGACTCAAAACACTGAGTGTCAACTTGAGATCTTGTTGAATCTTCTCTAAGTCTTCGATTGCTGATTGACAATTTGATCACTTCAAGACTCCGACTCAACTCAACAACTCAACTACTCAACTCACGAAATATGCCAACACAAAAAGCCGTAAACAAGCGGGGCGGCCTGCTGCTGCGGCCGCGCCCTGTGCGTGGCTTGTGCCCGCGCGGGGCCACATGCTGCTGCGCCGCCGCCCGGCGGGGCCACCTGCTGCCGCGCTGCCGCCCAACGCGGGGCTTGTGCCCGCGCGGGGCTCTGCTGCCGCTGCCTCCGCGCCGCGCCCGCGCGGGGCGGGCCTGCTGCTGCGCCGCGCCCGCGCGTGGCCTATGCCCGCGCGGGGTGGCCTGCTGCTGCGCGCCGCCCGCGCGGGGTGACCTGCTGCCGCGCCGCCGCCCGCGCGGGGCTTGTGCCTGCGCGGGGCTCTGCTGCCGCCGCGCAGGCGCTTGCGCCCGCGCGAGGCGGCTGTTGCTGCGCCGCCGCCCGCGCGGGGTGACCTGCTGCTGCGCCGCCGCCCGCACGGGCTTGCGCCCACGCGGGGCGGCCTGCTGCCGCGCCGCGCCGCCGCCCGCGCGGGGCTTGCGCCCGCGCGGGGCGGTCTGTCGCCGCGCGCGCCGCTGCCGCTGTTATTGCGGCAACCTACTATGCCGCCGCTGCTCCCCTCCTCCTTGTCGCCGTGGGCTTACGTGTTCCGGCTACCCACGTTTTAGCGTCGAGTCGTTGTAGTGTCATGTCGCCGTTTTTTTTTTAAATATCCTCGTACTTAAGGTTGGTTTGGGTACTCCGTAGGTTGGGGTGTCGTTCGGGGGTTGTGAGTCAACTGCAGGTGTTTCGACCAAACGCTGTCCAGGTGGGTGTTCCTTCAATATCTTAACATTATGATATATGGTAAAGTTTTGTGTATGCATGATATATAATATTGACCTTATGATCTCATCTAAACCCCTGTTTTCCATAAGCATGTTATTACTAATTCTCTAGCGACTGTGGGTCGCTCTGGTTTATAATACACACACATTATGAGCCCAAGGTTTGCTTGCACGCACACCGGCGGTCTGGCCACCGCATTGGGTGTATTTTTCCGGAAAGATGGACACGGTAGGCCCGTGTACCCACGACTAGTGGTGCTGAGACCTCTCACGGTTGCTCCACGTACCGCACGAGCGTCGTGGAGGGGTATAGGCAAATCACGAGAGGCAGGTGCACGTTTGATTGTTACAGGGGCAAGTCGTATGTTTGATTGTTCATAGGGGCAAGTACGTATGTTTGATTGTACAGGGGCAAGTACGTATGTTTGATGGTTATAGGAACAGATGCACGTGTCTGGCTCGTTATAGGGTACCGTGGCTCTTTTGGAGGGGTAAACACGGACACGCGGGTGGCTCGGTTTGCATTAATTTCAGTTTCCCATTATCGCAGATATATTGTCGTCTCCCCGGGGGGTTTCATTATGCGGAAAGACGACCACTAAAAAGATTTGAAATTTTGCGTATATATATTTTTTTTTGAAACCAACCTCCCCCAGTGCGTGCCCATACCCGCCGCATATACAACTTCACTCTGCGAACGGGCAAGCCTCCTTGGTATATGCACGGCGTCCCGACTACACAACCATTCAATCATCACTTTAAACCACACTAGTTCACTCGTCGGATACATACAACATTTTTTCCATAAGTATTAAAGAGGCCGACTAACTTTTGAAAGGATAAATCTACAAGTTTTAAAACGGTGCCCACACGGCACCCAGGTTTTTTCAAAAAAAAATTCGAAATCTATAAATCCACAGGGTTTTGAAATGGTGCCCACACGAACACCCAGATGTTCAAACGGTTTTCGCAAATCCATAAATCCCCAGGGTTTTGAAATGGTGCCCACACGACACCCGCATTTTTTAAAACAGTTTTCGAATATTTTCTTTTTCTTTCCTTTGTAGTTTGAAAGCGGCCAATCGGGAAAGGCAAAACTACCACCCACAAGGATAATAAACGACATTCCAGCATCCACATCGACCCCCACAAGGGTATTGCAATCCACATAGTAAGCTACTAACAGGTAATGAACTGAGCAAAATAAAAAGTAAATACCGTCCATGGCCTCGAAGGACCAAAGTACTCCTGCCATGGCCTCACCGTCGCCCTAACTCTCACCCCTGAAGGAACCTGTCACGGAGTGGGAAGTCAGCGACACAAGGTATAAAAGATGAAATGCAGGAAGACTGTAACTAAAGCAAACCGTAAGAAAACCAGAGTAACCGCCCTACGCATCGTGCGATCGACGGTGTCCCCTCCCCCTGCAAAACCTGAACCGGGCACCTGCCCCGGCAACCCAGACCGAGCACTATCCTCAAGACAGAAAACCAAACCGAGCACCAACCTCGGGAAAGAAAACCAAACCGAGCACTAACCTCAAGAAAGAAACCAAACCGAGCACCAACCTCAGGAACGAAAACCGAACCGAGCACCAACCTCGGGAAAAGAAAACCGAACCGAGCACCAACCTCGGGAAAGAAAACCGAACCGAGCACCAACCTAGGGAAAAGAAAACCGAACCGAGCACCAACCTCGGGAAGGAAACCAAACTGAGCACCAACCTCGGGAAGAAAACCAAACCGAGCACCAACCTCGGGAAGAAAACCAAACCGAGCACCAACCTCGGTAAACCACGCCGAGCACCTACCTCGACGGGTCGCACCGCTCACACCTTGGCGCCTCAAACCCCCCACCTACGGGGGCCCCCACTACGTCACCTCGTGGGTATACACGGGTCATCGACCACTTTTCCGGAAAAGCACACCCTTTGCGGTGGCCAAACCGCGGGTGCGCGTGCTGCAGCCTCGAGCATCGTAACCAAATACACGAAACCAAACCAATAATAAAAACCATAAACACAATCAACATTAGTACAGTAAAACGAACAATTGGAGATCATCAACAGCTTTCGAAAAGTCCCACACTAAGTCTCGAACGAAAACCCACAACATGATAAACATGAAAATAACGATAGTGCGCATAAAGGGATTCTAAGAGTGTACCCACCTGAAACGCGAAGAAGGTGTGCGGGAACTCCCGCTAAAACACTCCCATCCTGTACCCGAAAAAGTCACAGTAAGAGTTAATGTTAAAAACATCATCGCGGTCAAAAACACTCAAAAACGGGGGCGAAACGGGCCAAAAACATAGCTTCTGCACTCTCAGGCCGAAAAACGCTGCACGGGTCCAGGCGTGGACGGGTCCATGACGCAGGGCGGCAGCGGCGTAGACCAGGCGCACGCCGCAGCGGTGGACCGCTGCGGCATGGGCCGGGCCGCGCACGGGTTGAAGCGCGCGCCGGGTCCACCAAGCTGGGCTGCGAGGGCGTGCACCGGGTGCACACTGGACCGCTGGACCGCGCGGCCTGGCGCACGCATTCGTGCGCCGGGTCCGCGCCCCTGGGCCGGGGAGCCGTGCGCCGGGTGCACGCCGGGTTCTGTGGACCGCGCGGCCCGGCGCACGCATCCGTGCGCCGGGTCTGCGCCCCTGGGGCCGGGAGCCGTGCGCCGGGTGCACGCCGGGTCCCGTGGACCGCGGCCGTACCAGGGTGAACAGTAACCCCTTTTTCGCCCCCCGCGGCTCTGGTTGCGACCCCGCGACCCCGGCGACTGCGGCGACGACCCCGTTGACACGATACCGGCGGCAGCGGCGTCCCGTTTAACAACGGCGGCGGCGGCCTCCCGTTTATCAACACGCATCACCCACAACACCCGAGCAACCGACACCCAAATCCTCGACCTCACAGAAATTGCAAAAAGGATAAGGGAAAAACTCGAACCGCTCCCCTTGATTCCGCCGGAGGAGGAGGAAGAAGGAGGATCGTCCCCCTCCACGCCCGATCAATCCCGCAGAGGATGGGCGATTTTCCCTTTCTCTACCCGTTTCTCGGTCTTGGTTCCCTCCATCTTTTTCTTGAGAAGAGGGAAAAGGAATTGGGGTTTTTCCCCCGCACGCACCCAAATAAAACTTAACGCCCAAATGAAAAACAGGAAAAAATCTAAATCCCCAAAACACAACTAAAATCAGTAGGGATGCAACGAGGGGTCCAGATTACCCCAAAAAATGTGCCGATCGCCTGCACGGCTTTCGATGCGTCCGAACTGCAAACGAAAATTCAAAAATAAATTCTGGGAGATCCCAGGGTCGGAAATCGAAACCGATCGCGCCACCGTTCACCGTTTTGTGAGCTCTACCACCTAAAAATACCCGCAAACCCCGACGATCAGCCCAGAAATTCTCGAATTTCAACACCCGCCAACAACTAAAAGGACTCGATTAGTACCAATACGAAAAAATGGGGAGGTCGAGGTAAAACAAAAAAATAAATAAAATAAACTAATAGCATAAGAAGATAAAAGAAACTGATCATAGGAAGATCCCGTCCGATCATCTCGAAAAGCGTGCCGGCCACTTAGCACGGATTCCGATGCCCCACTCAAAGGCAAACGCTTTGACCTCCATTCCGGGAGATCTGTAAATCGAAAACCGAATCCGATCGCTTTGCCGTTTTTTGTTTTCTGAGCTCAAACGCAGAAAAATACCCGCGGTCCAGGCCGGTCCATTGCAGAAAACACAGTGAAGAGCTTCCCTAACAACTCCGTCATAAAAGAAGGTATTCAAAGGCAATGGAATGCCAGGACCCTACAATTGTTTACCCTGGTTTATGTTGCATCCTGGTAGTGTCACTGACTCCCCACTCTGTGATAGGTTGGTCAGGCGCGGGCACGGGATGGATGTGAGGACGGCCTAGGAAGATGTGTCTTATTTAGCATCTCTTTCGAGTGACATTGCGAGGTTATATTCATGTATATCTCCTTAGTTTTTCGTGCTGTGTGAGTGGGTTCGACTGTGCTGTGTGGATGTTCAAACTACTGTGGTGACTCTGTTTGCTTTCATACTCTGTAGCTTTCGGCCTATTTTCAAACCAGGAAAATGTTTGCGAAAACGGCTTTTAAAACAACGAGTGTCGTGTAGGCACCGGTTTGAAAACCCATCGATTTATCCTTTCTAAATATCGACGGCCGTGTTAAGTAGTTATAGTACTCTCTCTTGCATTTGTGAACGATGATTATGGTTAAAGTGTGAACGAGATTACATGCGGGTTTGTATGCCAGTCTAAGTTGAGACTGCCGTGCACGTGCAAAGGAGACTCCGCTCTCGGGGTCGAGGAATTTGCACGTGTGGCAGGTCTGGCGCGCACTGGGGGACACTGTAAAAGAAAATTTTAATATTTCACGTTTTCCGCTCTACCGAAAAACCCCCGGTGCGTTACAGTTTCGGTGTCCGCTGTTTTGCGGTGACGTGGCGCAACCACATCAATTCGGGCGCGCGACGGACGGTTGGATTTGGTGGCACTGTTTGCGCCCGAAGATTCCGGGCGCCCGAAAAATGCACCAGAAAGTGTATTTTTCTTCCGGATTTCAGCCTATAAATAGGCCTTTGGTGCCCTCTGGTGCGAGTTTTGGAGGTTTTCTGGAGCTCCCCTTTGCACAGAGCCCTCACCCCCTTTGTCCTCTACTCTCCGACGGATCTAGGATATTTTTGGAGGCCGCAGCATCGGCGTTTTCTGCAACGCGGCGCACATCGACGCTCCTTGAATTTTCGCTTTTACCATCGTTTTTCAGTCTGTGAGACACACCGAATCACCCCGATGGAGTTTTGAGCCGATTTTTACGGCAGCGCGTTCACGAGAGGTAAGGCTTCGTTTTCCGTGTTGATCACTTCTCCTCATTTCGAGTTTTCGGCATAGTTCCCAAGGTGTTTTTGTGGCCCTTTGTACTGCTGCGAGGTACGAGACAGCGGTGGAGTAATGTTGGGATTTCTCGGCCTACGGGCATCGGAATGAGGCGTATGAGGACTCGATCGGTATCTACGCCTCGAGGGGAACGCGCCCGTATTTTTATTGGATTTTTCTGAGGACTCTTCGAAGGTGAGATCTAAGCTTCTTTGGGGTTGTATCCCGCAGTTTTTACAGTGTTGTGAGGATGCCGTCATACCACCTTGTTTGATTTGTTTCTCGGCCTACAGGTATCGGAACGGGGTGTATAAATACTCGTTTTGGGGCTACTCGTCGCGAGGATCGCAACCGTGATTTCACTACAACAAAAGAGGTCTTTTGTGGCAATTTAATAGCGACAATTATAAAATTGCCGCTATTAAATAATTACAAATACTGCTTTAGCGGCAATTATTTTAAACTTCAAATTTTTAGCGACGAATAATTCTATACTAAATAAATGGATGTTTGGCTATTATTTGAAAAGTGATTTTAGGCATTTGACTCAATAAAACATTTAAGAAGTGATTTTGATTTTTAAAATCAAAATTTAAAAATTTAAATTTTAAAATTTTAAAAATTTAAAATTAAAAATTTTAAAAATTTTAAATTAAAATTTTAAAAATTTAAAATTTTAAATTTTAAAGTTTAAAGTTTAAATTTTAAAATTATATATTTTAATTTTCAAATTATAATTTTTAAATTTTTAAAATTCAAAATTTTAAATTTTAAAATTTAAAATTGTAATCCACAAACCAAACCCAGCCCTCCCCGATCACGCGCGCAGTCAAGCTCGCCCCCTCTCCCGACCCGTGGTGAAAACGAGCTCGCCTCCTCTTCCGCCCCCCCCCCTGCAAACCCGGCCACCAAACCCAACCCTCTCCTCCTCACGCGACGTCTCTTTTCTGAGCGGAGCTGGAGCTGGAGCTGGAGCTGGATTGGAGCTCGATCGAGCTTTACTCCTAATCTCCATCCTCCCCATCTCCGAACTCGAGTTCTCCCCCTCTCCTTCACTTCTATTCATCTCTACTCGAGCTCTCCGCGTCCTCTCCAAGCTCCGATCCCATTCCAAACATCCAAGACACAGTGATCAGATTCGAGCGCATCCAAGACACAGCGATCAGATCCGAGACCTCCGCGGTGCAGCTTGTCAATTTGGTGCTCCGATCCATTGGTAAGATCTCTCAATCTCAAATTCTTAGTTTTGTCCTTGAATAGATTTTGTTTTTTTTCTGATCTCATTTGGTTTTGCTGTGAATTTATAATTATGGTTCGAATTTTAGTGATTATTCTCCAAAATTTAGTGATTACTCCATATTTTGATGAGATTCAAACAGAAAAAGCTTAAACGGGTGGAATTCAAATTAGGAAAGTGATTGCATGCGTAAAATATGGAGCCTAATGCAATACTTATGTACAATATGGGAATAACACAAGGACTATCTAGATCTAGTACAGTTATATCCAGATTTGGCATTCTACACTTCATTTCCTGATTGTTTGGGTTTAGAAGAGTCTAGTATGATTCAAAGTAGAAGAGTAAGCTCTGCCTGCTCTCTATGACCAATTCGTCAAGTTAATAAAATATTTGGTATGCCTTTGGACCTAAAATGGTTCATGTTTTCTCAATTTCAATGTGGCGGCTTTTATTTAATTTTAATGCATCTTAGTGACACATTTCTTGGTCATGCAGCTGGATAATAGGAAAGAAGACAGAGGTCAGGTTGTTATTATTTTCCAAGGCATGCTAGAGGTTGTGACAAGGGATATAATGGAAGAACAACTCTCTAGGTATTGAAATTTAAGATGTTTGTTTATCCTGAGCTACAGTGCTAAGTATTAGTGTAATTAATTCAAGGCAACTTATATTCCTTATCTTATCCTGTGACTAGGTGGATCATGGGGCATATCCTCATCTTTTTTGCAGAATTGCCATATTTCAATGCTCTCATTTGAGGTGTCATCACATAGATGTATACAACTTAGAATTGCCTGTTCAGATTTATGCTGAGCTTAAAAGTAGTTCTTTGTGATATTTAGTGCCGTAATGATCAGTATTGTTAAAAGTTATGAAATGATTGATAAGATTGTTGCCACTCAATTAGTAGTCCACAGTAATCAGCTAAAAAGCTCTTTTAACAACATATAGTTTTGACATCATTTTTCTGTACTTTTTTTGTTAGTTTTGTGTATGATTATATTCAAATTATAGCCCAATGTAAGTTTCCTCTCCTGACTTTTGTTGCATGTTGTTAACTTCAATCCAAAGCTGAATACAGTGAAACATTAATAATGTTCTTTGTTTGAAAATTGGGAGTTCATGATATTCGTGGTGACGTCAAAAGGAAAAATAGCAACTAGAACAATTGTTAAGACTAAAGGTTACTGTAATGTCTGCCTTATGGTTCTATAAGTGTTGTCATTATAATTTTCCATTACTAAATTTATCTGTAGTTTATCAATTTTGTCTTGTCGTTCTATGTCAGTCTCCTGGACTCTAGTCATGGAGGTTCATATGGAAGGAATGAGGGCATGGCACCTTTGGATGATCAGTGTCAGTTATTTGCATCAGCCGGAGCTATCAAATTTCCTGTACCAGTAACAGATGCTTGGATAGAGAAGGTTGTACTTTTCTTAAGCAGTGACTGTGATGTGCAAGCTTTTGCTTAAAAGTAACGAATTGCTATTTTCCAGGTTAAAAGGCTTGATCTACTGCTTACCGTGAAGGAATCTGCAATGGATGTACCAACCAACTTGGAAGCGCGAAGGCGTATTTCTTTCTTTAGCAATTCTTTGTTTATGGATATGCCTGATGCACCAAAAGTTCGTAACATGCTTTCATTCTCGTAAGTGTGTAGCATGCTTTTGCTCTCTCTTTTTTGGCTCATTTTTTCTTCTTATTGTCAACAATTATAGGCAATTTCCATATCTGTAATATAATAGTGCAACATATTAGATCTTTTCATTGTTATCAGCTGGTTTTATTTTATCTGTATTTCTTTTTAACAAGAAATTAGTTGTATGTCAACCTGTTGTAGCAATAGTAATCCCCAATGAGATTTTTCAGCAACTTAAGAATTCATTTTCTGGCAAAGCTTTAGTTGTAAAGAAACTCTAACTTGATAGGTTTCTCATGCTATCTGAATTTTCATTTAAAATTTGCATGTTTTTTTGGAAGTTTTGGCTCTTTGGCATTGTCTTATGCCACTAAAAAATGTCTATGAAAACCCCTCGACAATTACCGAGCGTACCTAGCGCATATGGCTAAGGGCTTGATGATTGGAATCCGAAGTTCTAAGTTCAAAGCCTAGTTGCTTCATATTTCTAGCTAAGCTTATTTCTAAAAAAAATGAACGAAGTTGGTAGCTTGCTGCTACCTTTCTCTCTCCCTATCAATTTTTTTTTTTAAAAAAAAAACTTGGCAATTTTGCTTGTTCAGTTAACATTCCATCAGTTGGTTTGTTCTGAGGAGGGTGACCAGCTCGCTATGCGACTTATTTCTATGCTTATGGAGGTACTGTTTTATTCTAAAGTTTATACTTTAGTTGTTTGCTGCCTTTTAAAACTTAAAAAGAATGTAGTTTTGTGTTCTTTGAATAGGATATATCTTGATATTTCTCTTTGAGAGAATTTGTTTACATCCATTGTTAGTGTGATTCTTATCTCAATTATTTAAGTGCACTAGATTTAGAAACTTCCTTATAACCCTCCAATTAGATTGTACTCTAATATTTACACTTATCAGAAATCTTATTTCAGTTTGTCAGTAAATTGAATGTCTCATTATCCTCTGATGAACTAATATTAAATATGAATTTTCTGGTCTATCTGAAATCTAAATTCTTAGTTTTTCTTCTTCTTGTATGATATACTTTAATATCTTGATTTATCTAAAATTGAATGTTAACTGTTTATGCTATCCTTTTTTACTCTATATGTTTAAACAGTGAATACTAAACATCAATCAGTATTTCGTTTATTGCGGGGGTATTAGGCTAGTTACATTCTGAAAATGTTACTTTTGATAGATTTGAGATGATGACTAATTTCTTTATTATGTTGCAGCACTATATTGGTCCAGATGGGAGGGGCACATTAGATGAGATCAGTGCTAAACTGAGGGATGGATGTCCAAGTTATTTCAATGAGTCAGACTACAAGTATTACCTGGCAGTAGAATGTCTTGAGAGAACCTCCATCGCCTAGATTTCTGTGGAGTTCGTTCCTTTTTCACGTGAAAGCAGTGGCAATTTTATCTTGCATCAAGGATCGAGGAGATCTTCTTTGATTTATAGTCCTTTTCGTTTTTGGTATTTGGAGAATATTTTGGTTGCATTGAAATGGGTGAGTGGTGTCGTCATGTCGCGCGTAGCTGTAAACTTGAGCGTAGATCATCCTTCTATTAGAAGATGGTGATTACGAAGTTTAATGTGATTTCAGGTTGAGATTGGAAGATTAAATGATGAATTAAATCGGCTTCAAGATCAGGTATGCATATTCCATCATTTGGTTTTAGTTTGTGATTTGTCTTATGTTACGTTTTTGGGGTTACATGCGTGTGAGGAGCACTCTTAGAGCGAACTCTGGGGATGTTGTTGGATAATTTTGAATGGTTCTCTCTTTTAATGCTCTATTTTGTTGTTTCCTTGTAGTTGAGGAAAGTGGAGGATCGTTTGGAGGGTTCAGATGAACACTTACCAGGTGTTAAACTAAAGGAGAACGATCTGTTACGGAATTTAAGTTGGCGTATTTCGTGAATTCGATTAAGTCTTGAAGATTGAAGATAAAGAAGGTTGGATCATATAACTCAATCTAATGAAAGAAGTGTTGGGTTATATGTAATAAGGATCTAAATAGGGGAAAAAACACCTAGAGGGGGGTGAATAGGTGTAAACGCATAAACACTCAAAAAATCGTTGCGATAAAAACCCAATGCGGAAATAAAAATAATACGCAAGATTTTTACGTGGAAAACTCCATCACCGGAGTAAAAAACCACGGGACCGATAACACGGCAGAAATCCACTAGAATTAAAACACGTACAAGGTGATTTACCGTACACACTTACGACTCAACCTTTTCCATACGCTCCTAGAGGATCTTCTCCGCTCGCTCCGCGACGCTTCTCGAATCCACGATCTGCGCCCAACGCCGAATCCACGGCGTCCAACGTCGAATCCACGACGTCCGACCGAATCCACGGTCTTCACCCAATAGCACCCTTCGAATCCACGAACGTGCCTCGCTCCGAATCCACGAGAGCGGTTGAACCTTGAATCCACAAGGACACGCGAATCCACGCGCCGATTTTTGGGGTAAATCGTTGTTTTGGGTGGTGATGATCCGCCGAATACTTAGATCAAAGATAGATCGGAAATACCATCTAAGTATTCATTAGTTTGATTCAACTCAAGATGTGAGTATGAAAACCTAGAATCAAACTAATCAATATAGATGAAGAAACATAGAGTATTCTCTAATGATTTCCTTTCTTCTCTATATGTGGATCTAGAGTCGTATAAGATGATATATGAAAATGACGGCTATTCCGATTCACAGTGGATTAACCCTAGAAAAAGAATCATAGGGTCTATTTATAGGTTAGAAACCCTAGGAAGGAGATAAGAATCAAAAACCTAACATTTCTGGAGATTTTACGGACGGCGATCCGGATCGGATTAACTGTGATCCGGATCGTCGCAACGAGTCAGGCAATTCCAGAAAAACGAAGGTTCGGGATCCGGATCGAAGTGCTTGATCCGGATCGTTCATACAGTTCACCAAACATCAACGTTCGGGATCCGGATTGCGAAGCCTGATCCGGATCGTTCAAGGAAGATGGTAAACTCAGTGTTCGGGATCCGGATCAAGAGAGGCTACGATCCGGATTGAACTGGTGTATGAACGAACCACCTTCGGGATCCGGATCGAACAACCTGATCCGGATCCTGAACATGTCCCAAGTCCAGTTTTTGATTTTTATGCAATGAAAGATTCTTCCAAGTGTTTCTACACTACAAGAAGTATTCGGATCACACAAAATCTTAGGTTAATCATACCTGATCCTTTTGAATTCTTCTTTCTTGAGATTGAGTTAAACGATCCAACTTTCTTCACCTTCAATCTTCAAGACTTGAGACTTTCACGAAACTACGCCAACTCAAATTCCGTAACAATCTCCCCCTTTGGCGGTTTCGTGACAAAACACAGATCCACTAAAGAAAATTCAAAAAGATATTTTTGTTGCTATCACCATACAACAAAAATTTACAATGGAGATCCGAAAATTTAAAAACATGAGATAAACTCCTAAAACAGACTCTAGACTTAGACATCTGTACTCTCTGCACAAAGAAATCATTCTTGACAAAAAGAGATCGTTAGATACCTCAAGAATATTTAGCATACAAAACCTAGTACAGAGATAGAGTTTATCTGATCATCATGACATTTGAGAATTCAGATATGTAAGAGAATCATAGTCAAAAACCAACATATCTTCTATGCAATTAAAAACCAAATGTCACAAAATGTTAGTCCAACATCAACTTGTTAGTTATATTACATGCCCAAATAGTTAGTCGAATAGTTAGTCGAGACATGCAAACAATCACAAGATGAAAACCAAAGTTGAAGTTGAAGTGATACTTACCTTGATGTATACAAAATCTTCATCAGCAAGATTTTCACAATCATTGTTCAAGTTCACTTACCTTGATGTTCATTCACATCATCATTGTACCTTGATGCAGTCATCATTGTTCATCATTGATGTATACAAGATCACACTTTTCACAATATCATTGTTCAAGTTCTCTAAACTCTCTCCCCCTTTTTGTCACAAACAAAGCCAAAGTTACCAAAAAAAAATCGAAGGAGAGTAAAAAATATCAAAGAAAATGTTCCGAAAATTTAAGAACTAGAACTAAAAGTGAGTCCTAAAAACTGAAAAACCTGCACAAAAGGATTAAAAATCTGCAAAAGAATAAAAAGAAGAAATCAGTCATCAGATTCTGAGTCTTCAGAGCTTGTGCAGCCCATCTTTGAGAACATCTTTTTCACCCGCTTGTTCATAGAATTGATCTTCTTAGTTATGGTAATGTGAGCTGCCGTGATGAGCTCGAGCTCATTGGAGATTCTCGTCTGTGCCTTCGAGATCTGTTCCTGCTCAACCGATAATCGTTGTTGTTCTTTGTAGATGGATGAGACTGATGCTTCATCCGCTGGTGTGGGTGCTGGTTGTGATGGTGACGCGGAAGTGCCGCTACCAGGTTTTGTTCCGCACGTTGGGACTGGAGTGACATGGGGTAATTTGTGAAGTGACTTCACGACGGTGGACTCATCGATCATGCCCAAACACTGATGATAAGTCGGTGAGGTAATGTCAACCTGAAATTTCTTCAAAATCCTCATTATAATCAGTGGAAATGGAATTCTCTCTGTGGGATGAGGGTGCTCAACATATCTTGTCATTCTATTCCAAATGATGTATGGAATGTTGATATTCAATCCCATTGCCTCAGACGGATGTCCTAAGAGATACAAAAATAGCACTCGATCCCATCTCACGACTTTCGTCTGCAAATTTGGAAGGATATTGTAACAAATGATGAAGTTTAGAAATCGGTACTCAAGACGAAGTTCCTTGGATCTGATCGATTTCTCCGTTGATTGCGTTCCTTCCAAACAAATTCCCTTTATAACCCTTTGCCACACAGTGTTTGTCAAAACCTGTCCCTTCAAGTAATTAACTCATGTCTTGCTGGCAGGCATTCCCAAAACCTCGCCAATCAATTGTGGAGTAATTTTGAATCTTGTGCCTTGGATGTTCGTGTAAAATTCCATTGGACCGTTTTCAATTTCACGAAGGTGCCGTGCATTTGTATAGAAGGCCCTTACAAGATGCAGACAGTATCCAAGCACTTCTGGAAATCGACAAACTTGAATAAGGTTTGCTTGTTCAATTAGAGCGCCAAACTCAGGGGAGTGATCTCGTAGAGCCTCTATATTGACATGCCTCTCACCAATGCATTCACGATTCTCAAATGCCTTTAGGCGATCCGAATTAACGAACACTTGTTCCCTCCGAGGTGGAGAATCCGGAATAGTCGGTTCGTTAGCCATGAAACCTCGTGCTCGTCCAAACCGTCGAGCGAGTCGTTTCCTTTTTACTGAGATGGTTGGTGCAGTCATAGGAGCTTTACCTTTGTCCATGGGTGCTTTTCCTTTCGATGCATCGGACGCCTTTTGTTCAGGCAATGAGTCATCATCATCTGTCAATGCAGTCCAATCTAACTCGTCACAATCTACTTCTGTGTCGCTGATCACAAGGAACTCACCCTTTCGTTGTGTTTTCTTAGCTCTTTTTAACTTATTTGTGGCCCGAGTGTGCACCATAGTGACCAATAAAAGGATGATCCATGAGAATCCCATTGATCCAAGTGCTTTAAGAAGATTAAAATCCTGTGAGCAACAACTCAAGAACACATGAAAAAATTGTTAATTTTCAAAGATTGAAAAATTGTACCCAAACAATCATAATCATGTAGAGAGACTAAGAATCAAATTAGTTTTGCAAAAAGACTTTTAAAAATAGATCAATTGCATGATTTTCGAAAATCCTTATTATATGCCCTAAAACCGAAATTTTAGTAATCGAAGCCTAAAAATCCGTTAATCAGGAGAATACCTAGCATATAATCAAAACTAATCTACCCAGAGTTCTTATTTCAAAAGAAATTTGATCAAAAACTATCCACAAACAAAGTTGATCGAAGAAATTCATCACGTTTGAGGAGGAAAAGAGAAAAACGGTGAAAAACCGAGATTTTGATCAATAAAACTTACTTGGAGTTGAAGAACTTGAGCTTGAAAGCTTCCAGGAAGGATGAAATCTAGAGAGAGAGGCTCTGGAAACTTTGGAACAAAAGATTGGAGTAAAAGAAATCAAAAACCCCTTTCGTTCTTTATAAAACCTAGCCGCGATCCGGATCAGTTCATAACTGCGATCCGGATCGGCTACCCGCAGTGAGAGACTGCGTTCGGGATCCGGATCGGTAGATACAATCCGGATCGTCAGCCCGCAGAAGAATTCCTGCGTTCGGGATCCGGATCATCTAGCCCGATCCGGATCGGCCCCAACTTTTTCTTTAGAAAATTTCAGAGAAATTCAAGAAAAACCAGAAAAAGATTGTAAGCGCAAATGTGTATCAACTTTAAACAAAAATCATCGTTTCATACAACAAGAATTAGATTATGCCAAATCTATCAATAATATCCAAAAATGAAACGAAAATTTACAAAAATTAAATCCCTTAAAGTTGAACACCTTCAATTACATCTAACTTGATCTTTTGAGTAATGCCTTTATCAAATCATCAATTCAGTAAAGAAAATGAAATACAAAGATCAATAGATGTTTGAAATCCCAAATATAATAGATAATGTATCTAGACAATCTGTTGAAGAGAGTGGCTCTTTGAGCATCTTTCTTTAAAAACCCACCTTATACCAACCTTGAAATTTGACAGAGTCAAGTATTTCAACATGCATTTTACTTAATCAAGAATTTGAACAACCATGCTTGGTATACATGTGGTAGCTGCACACAATACTCGGACGACCGAGTTGGTAGCTCTTTCCTCCATGTGGTGGTAGTTTTCACACTCCTCATTGGGATGTAACTCTTTCCACATCTTTTGAGCATTTTACCTTTTCTATGACTCCCCCTCAATTGGCTATCAATTATTTAAGATATAAAGTATTCAACCAAATATTGATCTCGATTTCACACTCGACTAAACAGTCAAATAAGATAATGACTATACCAAGAGATCATAGAGAGAGAGAAATTGACTTTGATCACTTTAGAAGATGATTTAATTAACATAAATGATCATTGCAACAGTGAAATATTATGATGGCAAAAGCATAATAAATTTCTAAATGTGCGAAAAGATGCAATTAAAGTCAATTATGATCTATGCTCAATTAATGTCCTATGTACAAACATAGATAATGAACAAAACAAAAACAAATACAAAACCTATCCTAAGCAAAGATTTCAAAAAGAAGATTATTTCAAGGAAAGCATCCCAATTGCTTTTCGTAAATGAATAAAACGTTTTTGATCCAAAGGTTTTGTTAGAATGTCAGCTAATTGATCCTCAGTTGAAATATATGAAAGTTGAAGAGTATTTGATTCAACTAGCTCTCTAAGAAAATGATATCTAAGTTCAATATGTTTTGTTCTAGAGTGCAATACAGGGTTTTTAGAAATGTTAATTGCACTAGTGTTGTCACAAAGTATTGTTACCGAAGATGCTGAAATGCGGAAGTCGCTCAATACGCTTTTCATCCAAATGAGTTGAGTTGAGCAACTTCCAGCTAAAATGTATTCCGCTTCGGCAGTCGAGAGTGCTACGCAGTTCTGCTTTTTACTGTGCCATGCAACAAGGCAATGGCCAAGATAGAAGCATGCACCACTCGTGCTTTTCCGATCATCCACTGATCCTGCCCAATCGGCATCTGAGTATCCAACAATATCCAAACTTGTTCCCATAGGATACCAAATTCCGAAATTAATTGATCCTTTGATATACCGGATGATCCTTTTCACCGCTTTCAGGTGAACCTCCTTTGGTGCTGATTGATATCTCGCGCAAATCCCAACACCAAAAGATATATCCTGGGCGACTAGCCGTGAGGTAAAGTAGACTTCCAATCATACTTCGATACAGTTTCTCGTCTACATTCTCACTATGTGATTCACTTCCAAGTCCCTTGTGGCTAGTTCCCATTGGAGTCGGAAAATCTTTACAATTTTCTAGATCAAACTTTTTGACCAACTCCATTGCATACTTGGATTGACTCAAGTGAATACCTTCATCATTTTGTTTAATTTGCAATCCAAGGAAATAAGTCAATTCGCCCATCATGGACATCTCAAATTCGCTTTCCATGGTCTCCGCAAATTTAGAAGCATCGTTATCTCTTGTTGCGCCAAATACAATGTCATCGACATAGATTTGTGCTACAATGAAATTGCTTTGATAATGCTTCACAAAGAGAGTCCTATCAGCTCCCCCTCGAGTATAGCCCTTCTCCAAAAGGTGCTTTGTTAACCTTTCGTACCATGCTCGCGGTGCTTGTTTCAGACCGTAAAGAGCCTTTTTCAAACGAAAAACATGGTTAGGTTGTTTATGATCTACAAAACCTTTCGGTTGAGCCACATAAACTTCCTCATTTAAAAACCCATTTAGAAATGCGCTCTTAACGTCCATTTGAAATAATTTGATTTTAAAATGACAAGCAATAGCGAATAGTATACGAATGGACTCGAGTCTAGCTACAGGGGCGAAGGTTTCATCAAAGTCTATACCTTCTACTTGAGAGTAGCCTTGAGCAACTAATCGTGCCTTGTTCCTGATGATAGTACCATCCTCATTTTTCTTGTTCTTGAAGATCCATTTGGTACCTATCACATTGTGTTGCTTTGGAGGCTTCGTTAATTCCCAGACTTTGTTTCGCTCAAATTGATGGAGCTCTTCCTGCATTGCTTTAATCCAGTAGTCATCCTGAAGAGCTTCATCTATGTTCTTTGGTTCGATTAAAGATATGTAGCAAGCGAATCCACAAACCAACTGCCTCCGAGTTCTGACTCCTTCTTGTGGATCTCCAATAATATTCGATTCCGGATGATCCTTGGAGATTCGTAACGTTTGTTGAAACGGAGTACTCGGAGATATATGAGATGATTCCTGCACATCAGATAAACTAGAAGAACCATTAGATGCATCATTAATATTGGAAGTATTATTATGAGAAGATGCACTAGCAGGAGAATCATCATCTAGAGAGATATCGAGGGTAGATTTTCCAGTTTCAAAGTGAAAAGCTTCATCTACTTTAACATTTATAGATTCTACGATCGTCTTAGATTCAATGTTAAATACTCGATATGCTCTGCTATTCGTAGAATAACCCAAAAAGATCCCTTCATCACTTCGAGAGTCGAACTTTCCAAGATTTTCACGGTCACGTAAAATGTAACATCGACTCTCGAAGACACGAAAATATTTGATATTGGGTTTTCTACTAAACCACAGCTCATATGGTGTATTTAAAGTTCCTGGGCGCAAGTAAACTCTATTAATGACATAGACAGCGGTGTTCACGGCTTCAGCCCAAAAATGTAGCGGTAAATTCCGGCTATAAAGCATCACACGCGCCATCTCTTGAACAACCCTGTTCTTGCGCTCAACAACACCATTCTGCTGAGGTGTATAGGGTGCCGAGAATTCATGTTTAATTCCATTTGAAGTGCAAAAATCAATAAATTTTGAATTTATGAATTCTCCACCTCTATCACTTCTAACACGAATGATCTTTTCATTCTTTTCAATCATAATACGATGGCAAATCTCATGAAAAGAGTCAAACATATCAGCTTTCTCTTTTAAAAATGCTACCCAAGAAAACCGAGAGAAATCATCAACCAAAAAAAAAAAATGTACCATTTACCTCCCAAAGATGGTTGACGGGTCGGCCAAAAGAAAAAGAAGAAAAGAAAATAGTCTACATAAACTACACAAGATTTAATCGTAAAACGAATAAAGACAAGGAGGGGTTTCACCTTTGCATACCCAAACCTTTTGAGTTTTGGAGTATGTTGGCAATGGTTGAGAAGTTTTCCTTGATGAAGACGTCTTGCAAGATTGGTCTTTTTCTTTTGTCATCGTCTTGTTTGAAGTACTACCAATGTCCTTTTCTTTAGGAGAATCCTTCTTTGAATTCCATGGAGTGAACTTATTGGTAGCAGTTGCAAGATGTGGTTGATTTGATCCTTGAGTTCCAATCTTGCAATTTCTTCCAATGTGCCCTGCAAAATTACAACGAAAACATACCTTTGTGCTTGATGATTCTGAAGAGGATGAATCAGGCTTGTTGTCGTTGGTTGTCATGATTTCCGGTGTCGGAGAAGGAGATACCGACTGAGGCACAAAGACTGTCCCAACCGAACTAAAATTGTCCTCAGTTCGATTGTATCCGAGGCCGAACTTGTTTGTTTGACCAAGACCAAGAAGTTTATCCAACTTACTCCTTCCTAAAGAAAATTGCTGTAAGTCATCCTTGAGTTGGCAAATGGTCTCTGTCATTTCCAATTTTTCCCGTCGGGCCTCGCCGTAGAGCTTCAAGAAATAGTTCGCTTTGTTCACCATATCTATATAGTTCTTCTCGAGTTGCTCATTGGACTCTTGAAGGGAAACATTTTCTTTTATCAGTTTATCCCTTTCCACTTCAAGATCGGTCGAGAGAGAAGTTACCCTTTTTACTTCTTCTTCGAGATCCTGCAATCTCCCTCTCAACCCCTTGTTTTGCTTAGCCGGTTTCTTTAAATCCCGTAAAGATCTGTGATAGGCTAGAGCAAATTCTTCACCTTCCGAATCATCTGATTCGTTGTCCGTTGCATTCTTTTCAACAGTGGAGTTGGACAACGACTCGGATGTACTTGCCATAAAGCACATGAAGGGTGAAGATACGGACGCGTGGAATGCGGTGGAGCTCTTTTCTTCATCACTCGAAGACGACTCATTTGACGTTGAGTTGTCATCCCAAGTGACGACTTGCATCGCCTTCTTCTTTGCCGGATACTTGTTAGGACATTCCGTTGCAATGTGGCCGTAGCCTCGACATTTGAAGCATTGTAGTTGTCCTTCTGAACTTTTCTTATCCTTTGAGAAGTTCTCTTGCTTTCTTGACTTGTAACCTGAAGTACCCTTGCCTTTGTTCGACTTTCCGAAGGATGGAGATTTGCTTGAATTACCCCTTCGAAAGTTGCGGCGAAACTTCCTTGTCAAGAGAGCGAGCTGCTTCTCAAATTCCTCCATAGAAAGGTTCTCGTCATCGTCTGAGGAGGACGTATCCGCGTCTTCTTCCTTAGTTGTTTTCAATGCATAACCTGAAGACTTAGAAGTGGATGCCTTTCCAGAAGAATTGTTAGTGGTAAATGTCATTTCATAAGTTTGTAATGAACCAACTAATTCTTCTACACGTATTTCGTCCGGGTGTTTAATAGTTTCAATGGCAGTAACCTTTGGGCGAAATCGTTCAGGAAGAGTTCTTAAGATCTTTCTTACAATCTTAAATTCTGGAATCTTCTCTCCCAGATTAGCACATGAGTTTACGATGTCTTGCAATCGTGTATAGTAGTCCGTGAAAGATTCATTTTCTGCCATTAAGATAGAGTCAAACTTGCTCGTAAGCATTTGCAGTTTCTGAATCTTCACGAGGTTAGTTCCCTCATGTGTAACCTGAAGAACATCCCAGATTTCTTTCGCAGTCTCACATGCCGAGACGCGAGAGAATTCAGTTTGAGATAAGGCATTAAAGATAGCATTAATTCCCTTGCCATTGTAAGAAGATGAATCTAACTCTTCCTTGGTCCATTTCGACCTAGGTTTTAAGGTGCGAACATCACCAATAAATTCAGTTGGATTAGTCCATCCTAATTCAATCGATTGCCACACCCGTTCGTCGATGGAAATTAAAAAGGCTTTCATCCGTACTTTCCAGTACGCATAATTTGTTCCATCGAAGAACGGGGGTCGGTTGATGTTTCCACCTTCAACCATTGTTTACAACCCTATTCCCGCTCTGATACCACTTGTTGGGTTATATGTAATAAGGATCTAAATAGGGGAAAAAACACCTAGAGGGGGGTGAATAGGTGTAAACGCATAAACACTCAAAAAATCGTTGCGATAAAAACCCAATGCGGAAATAAAAATAATACGCAAGATTTTTACGTGGAAAACTCCATCACCGGAGTAAAAAACCACGGGACCGATAACACGGCAGAAATCCACTAGAATTAAAACACGTACAAGGTGATTTACCGTACACAATTACGACTCAACCTTTTCCATACGCTCCTAGAGGATCTTCTCCGCTCGCTCCGCGACGCTTCTCGAATCCACGATCTGCGCCCAACGCCGAATCCACGGCGTCCAACGTCGAATCCACGACGTCCGACCGAATCCACGGTCTTCACCCAATAGCACCCTTCGAATCCACGAACGTGCCTCGCTCCGAATCCACGAGAGCGGTTGAACCTTGAATCCACAAGGACACGCGAATCCACGCGCCGATTTTTGGGGTAAATCGTTGTTTTGGGTGGTGATGATCCGCCGAATACTTAGATCAAAGATAGATCGGAAATACCATCTAAGTATTCATTAGTTTGATTCAACTCAAGATGTGAGTATGAAAACCTAGAATCAAACTAATCAATATAGATGAAGAAACATAGAGTATTCTCTAATGATTTCCTTTCTTCTCTATATGTGGATCTAGAGCCGTATAAGATGATATATGAAAATGACGGCTATTTTGATTCACAGTGGATTAACCCTAGAAAAAGAATCATAGGGTCTATTTATAGGTTAGAAACCCTAGGAAGGAGATAAGAATCAAAAACCTAACATTTCTGGAGATTTTACGGACGGCGATCCGGATCGTCATAACTGTGATCCGGATCGTCGCAACGAGTCAGGCAATTCCAGAAAAACGAAGGTTCGGGATCCGGATCGAAGTGCTTGATCCGGATCGTTCATACAGTTCACCAAACATCAACGTTCGGGATCCGGATTGCGAAGCCTGATCCGGATCGTTCAAGGAAGATGGTAAACTCAGTGTTCGGGATCCGGATCAAGAGAGGCTACGATCCGGATTGAACTGGTGTATGAACGAACCACCTTCGGGATCCGGATCGAACAACCTGATCCGGATCCTGAACATGTCCCAAGTCCAGTTTTTGATTTTTATGCAATGAAAGATTCTTCCAAGTGTTTCTACACTACAAGAAGTATTCGGATCACACAAAATCTTTAGTAAAACATACCTGATCCTTTTGAATTCTTCTTTCTTGAGATTGAGTTAAATGATCCAACTTTCTTCACCTTCAATCTTCAAGACTTGAGACTTTCACGAAACTACGCCAACTCAAATTCCGTAACAAAGAAAGTTGGATCATTTAACTCAATCTCAAGAAAGAAGAATTCAAAAGGATCAGGTATGTTTAACTAAAGATTT
>CM055065.1:36524570-36571634 GCA_029204045.2 Tillandsia leiboldiana
CGGAGGTCACCGCTCGGCAGGAGCAGAGGTTTGAGCAGCTGCTTGCTCAGTGTTGGGGCCCCTCCCCCTACTCTACTGAGGCCCCCGCACACTGTTGTACCACCCCCCGGCTTACCGCTTGTGCCTACGGCACCATCTTCGAGCAGCGGGGCCCCGGGAGCGATCCGACCTTTGGCTCCGAGAGGAGCAGGAGTTTACTGATAAACTCACCCATTTCTGCAAGCGGGGACCGCCTAGATTCTCGGGGCGGAGCACTCACCCTTGGGAGGTTGGGACGTGGCTTTCAGCAATGGAGAAGTTGTTCCGAGACTTCTTCATCGATCAGAAAGTACCGGGTACACATGGCTGTGCATTGTCTGGATGGAGATGCGGACACGTGGTGGCGTCGGGTGGAGCCCCTGGAGTTTCAGATCACCCGGCAGCTACCTTGGGCAGAAGTTCAAGAGGATGGTCCTGGACACTTACTTTTCCACCAGCGTGAAGAAAAAGGTAGAGGATGACCTGAAGAATCTCCAGCAGGGCGAGCCGGTCGGCATGGGACTACTTTCAGGAGTTTTCGCGACTGCTCAGCTGCGTTCCCTACGTCGCGAGGGATGGACCACATCAGGTGGAGCTCTTCGAGTCGGGCCTGCGCCCGGAGCTCTATACCTTGGTGCATGCACAGAGATCTACAGACCCTGGAGGAGGCGGCCGAGCATGCACAGTGGATCGAGAGAGGAGACCACGTTGTTGCCAGACGTGGGGGCCTGGCTCGCTCAGGGATCGGACAGGAAGCGGCCAGCGCAGGATGATGGGGGACAGGCCAGCTCCTGGAGGCCGCCCCGACCCCCGCCAGCCTCAGTTCTCAAGCCGCGGGCGTTCGGAGCGGCGCAGGGCATGGTGGATCTCCGAGGCCCCCACAGCACCAAGCAGCAGCACTCACGACAGCAGCAGCATTCTCCAGCAGCAGAGGTCGCAAGTCCCGGCACCAGGGATCTCAGCGGCAGAGGCAGCAGCAGCAGGGGAGGCAGCCCCAGACCCCAGCCAGGTGCATTTTCTGCCAGGGACAGCACTCTCCTGATACTTGTGACCAGAGGTTTGGCCGCTGTTACCGGTGCGGACAGTCGGGCCACGTTCGAGCTACTTGCCCTTATGCGCCAGCACCGGCTCCTTCCTCAGCATCAGCCCCACCGGCGCCCCAGCAGCGGTCCTATGCTCCGGCAAGCAGGGCCCCTTCTTCCCACCCGGCAGATCACCGACCACCGGCACAGAGCGGGCGGGTTTATGCCGCCCAGGTTGCGGACTCCCTGGCAGCCGACCACGTGGTGGCAGGTATCGTTTTACTTTCTGGCAGTAGAGCTCGCACCTTATTTGATACCGGGGCATCACATTCTTTCATCAGTAGAGCATTTGCATCATCTCATGGACTAGAGTTAGGTCGGTTGCCACGTGCGTTAGAGGTACGGGTTCCCGAGCATACTTTACTTGTAGAGGAGTGTTGTTGGTCTTGCCCTGTACAGATCGAGTCGTGGATCTTGCCAGCGGACCTGATGGTCCTGAGTCAGCTGCGAGACTTTGATATGGTACTTGGGATGGACTGGCTGACTCGCTATTATGCGACTATTGATTGTGCCGCGAGGACGGTGACTTTTAGCGAGCCAGGCCAGGAGGTGATTGTGTACAGAGGATGCCAGAGTTCCTTCTTCGCCGCGATAGTTTCGACTTCTCGTGCGAGGCAGATGATGCGCAGCGGATGCGTGGCCTTTTTGGCCAGTGTGGTTGAGGGGCCTGCGGCGGCACCGGGACTCGCGGATATCCCTATAGTCCACGAGTTCCCGGATGTTTTCCCACCAGAGCTGACTAGTATGCCGCCGGATAGGGAGATCGAGTTTTTGATTGACGTAGTCCCAGGAACTGCGCCAATCTCTAAGGCCCCTTACCGAATGGCACCTGCGGAGCTGCGGGAGTTGAAGGCGCAACTCCAGGATTTATTGGATAAGGGTTTTGTGAGGCCGAGTGTATCACCTTGGGGAGCACCGGTGCTGTTCGTGAAGAAGAAGGATGGTTCACTTCGTCTTTGTGTGGATTACCGAGAGCTGAATAAAGTGACCATCAAGAACAAGTACCCTTTGCCGCGCATCGACGACTTATTTGATCAGCTGCAAGGGTCTTGTGTCTTCTCTAAGATTGATTTACAGTCTGGTTACCACCAACTGAAGGTGAAGACCGAGGATGTTCCTAAGACAGCATTCAGGACTCGGTACGGGCATTACGAGTTCACCGTCATGCCTTTTGGATTGACTAATGCCCCTGCCGCATTTATGGATTTGATGAACAGGGTCTTTCGACCTTATCTGGACCGGTTTGTGGTAGTGTTCATCGATGACATCCTGATTTACTCTCGGAGCGATGTGGAGCACGAGGAGCATCTGAGGATAGTGCTGCAACTTCTGAGGGAGAAGAAGTTGTATGCCAAGTTGTCTAAGTGCGAGTTTTGGCTTCGAGAGGTTGCCTTTTTGGGCCATGTGATTTCAGCCGCGGGAGTGGCGGTAGACCCGGCGAAGATTGAGGCGATCCGGGATTGGCCCCGACCGACGACGGTAGCAGAGGTTCGCAGTTTTATGGGCTTGGCAGGTTATTACCGTCGGTTTGTGGAAGGTTTTGCGAAACTTTCCGCACCCCTCACTCGTCTGACGCGCAAAGGAATCAAGTTCATCTGGAGTGAGGATTGCCAGAGAAGCTTCGAGGAACTGAAGACCAGATTGATGTCAGCTCCTATCCTTTCCCTCCCTGTTATGGGGAAAGGATACGTGATCTACAGTGACGCATCGCATAGTGGACTCGGGTGCGTGCTGATGCAGGAGGGTAAGGTAATCGCTTATGCTTCGCGACAACTCAAGGATTATGAGAAAAATTACCCTACCCATGACTTGGAGCTAGCGGCTGTGATCTTCGCACTGAAGTTGTGGCGCCACTATCTGTATGGGGAACACTGCGAGATTTACACCGACCACAAGAGCCTGAAGTATCTGTTCACGCAGAAGGAGCTCAATCTGAGGCAGCGCAGATGGTTGGAGCTGTTAAAGGATTACGATGTGGACATACTTTACCATCCTGGCAAGGCAAACGTGGTCGCTGATGCCCTGAGCAGGAGAGCAGTGCAGAGCTTATCTATGATGATCACCGATCAGGCGCCATTATTGGAGCAGATGAGGCGGTTAGAGCTTGAGGTGGTGTCCCCGGGGGTTTCTGCTAGACTATTGTCCTTGGTCGTGCAGCCCACTCTGTTGGACAGGATTCGGGAGAAACAGAGTGAGGACCCCCATCTGATGAGGATTCGAGAGCAGATTCCGGCTGGAGAGGCAGGGGATTTCTCAGTTGATGCTTCGGGAGTACTACGGTACAGGGACCGAGCTTGCGTGCCTATGGACTCGGAGACTCGAGAGCAGATCTTGCGGGAGGCTCATTATACACCTTATACCATCCATCCTGGTGGGACTAAGATGTATAAGGACCTCAAGGCACAGCTCTGGTGGAGCGGCATGAAAAGAGATATTGGCAGATTTGTGGCGCACTGCTTAACTTGTCAGCAAGTAAAGGCTGAGCATCGTGTACCTGCTGGCAAGTTGCAGAGCCTCCCGATCCCTGAATGGAAGTGGGATCATATCACTATGGATTTTGTCACGGGATTGCCGAGAGCTCAGGCTGGAGCGGATGCGATCTGGGTGGTCGTGGACAGACTCACCAAATCCGCTCACTTTATACCAGTTCAGATGACTTGGCCATTGGATCGACTGGCACAGGTGTACTTGGCCGAGGTGGTCAGATTGCACGGGATACCCATTTCCATCGTGTCGGATAGGGACTCGAGGTTTGTCTCGCACTTTTGGAGGAGTTTACAGACGGCCCTAGGGACACGGCTTCACTTCAGCACAGCTTTTCACCCACAGACGGACGGACAGTCAGAGCGCACCATTCAGACTCTCGAGGATATGCTACGAGCATGCGTTCTGGACTTTGGGGGCGGGTGGCACCGACATCTGGGATTGGTCGAGTTTGCGTACAACAACAGCTATCAAGCGAGCATCCAGATGGCCCCGTTTGAAGCGTTGTATGGGCGCAAGTGTCGGTCACCCCTATATTGGAGTGATGTGGGCGAGAAGAAGACCTTGGGTCCTGATCTACTATTGGAGGCAGAGGAGAAGGTCAGACTGATTCGACGACATCTGGAGACAGCTCAGAGCCGGCAGAAGAGTTATGCTGACACCCGACGACGAGACTTGGAGTTTCAGGTGGGCGATCATGTCTTTTTGAAAGTCTCGCCGTCGAAAGGGATTCGGAGATTTGGGATTCGTGGAAAACTGAGCCCTCGTTATATCGGACCTTTTGAGGTATTGGAGCGCATCGGGCCAGTTGCCTACCGGCTTGCACTTCCTCCCAGATTGGCTAGTGTTCACGACGTGTGATGATCCAGGTTTCCATGCACTATTTTCCCGTGAATCCAAGTGTGAAACACCTAATGATGGTGTTTGATCCACAGTGTGTCAAAGGGACAGCACAGGTGGGTCCGTGGCAGTGTTTATTGTTAGTTTGGCCTTCGGCGGGGTTTGCCGAATTTTAGAAAAGTTTCTAGGCCAAACGGATGGCGTATTTGGATTCAGCGCGGAAAAACGCTTGAAAACGGCTATTTATTTGCCGGATTTGGAGTCCGGATGCCCAAAAACGGACTCCCGGAAGTTTCTAATGTCTCCTGGTGCATGGGGGAAGGCCGTGGACCGCCGGATGCCACGTGGCGGGCCCTCATTGGCCGGCCCGCGGCGCCCGGTGCATGGAACGGCTCGGCGGGGTGCACGGACCCGGCGCACCGACACGTGGCGCATGGCTACTGGCGGGCTCATGGGACTCGGCGCAGGGGACAACGCCTGCGGCCGGTCAGGCGGCGCCTGCCCCCGCGCCTGACCGCACAGTGCGTGGGACGCGCGTCGCCTCGCCATTGGCGAGCGACTGCGGGGCTGACCGCGCGGTCGGGACGCGCGTCGGCCGCTGGCGCGCCCCGCACGGCTGTTCGCTGTGCGGGATGCGCGCCGATCCCCTGTGGGGACGCGCGTCGCGTGCTGGTTGGTTCCGCCCGGTCGGACGGGACGCGTCCGACCCGCTCTGGCGGATCCGGGCCCAAACGTGGCCCGAATCCAATAACGCGGGTTGTTTTTCTCCTTCTTAATTCTTTTAGGGCATTGGAAGCCCGATTTCTCTCTTCCTGGTTGGAACCACTCCGAGCCCCCTCTTAGACATTTCTTCCTCTCCCAATCCTCCATCCACTGTAGTAATCTCAAGAATTTTGAAGGCTCGGATCCCAAGGTTTGCATTTATCCGGCGCGGCGCGACGATCGTTCTACGGCTACCAGATTCGTCGCATTTCGGTGTTCTAGCTCCCCTGGCTCACCCCGACATCCTGTTTTTACGATTTTTGCGCCGTCGGATTCTTGACAGGTAGGGCTTCACTTCCTCTTTTATGAGTTTCTCTTGATTCAGAGGTTTTGATGGTGATTCTGTGGCTTCTTTCTGACCCTTTTCCGTCGCGGAGTTTTGGGACAGCACCATCTCGTTTTGGCGATAACTTCGCGCTCGAGCATCGAAACAGGGCGACTCAAAAGGGGATTTGCATCTACGCGTCACGAGGAATCTCCTGGAATTTTCGTGGATTTTTGTGGAATTTCCCTGAAGGTGAGGAATCCCTTTTTACAGAATTTTATATCGCTGTTTTGGGATGAATGTATTGTTTGAGGTGGTCCTCTTGTCGATTTTCGTTCTCAGCACAGAAAAATCGTGGGAAAACGTGCAGGTACTTGTTTCGACCGGATCGTCGCGTAGATCGCAGTGTATATTTTCTGGGAATTTTGTGGGCACGTGTCACAGGTAAAAATGGCTGAACAGTAAATCTGAATTTGGGAGACAGATTTTGGGTTAAACTTGAATTGTAATTTGTGTGTGTTCTTTGGGATCTTTGGCACAGTGTTGCGGGGTTTTTCCGGAGCGAGCGCGGACTTAGCCTTTGAGGACCGGATTTAGCGCTCGAGGTGGGTACCGTTGTTTACCTCCTACTTATGATGTCCCCACTAGGCCTATTGGAGTGCTTCACTGTTATGTTGCTAAATGAACCGGAATAAGTTAAAATGGCATCTTGGTTGAGAATTGGACTTATTGCTTGGGCTACATCTTAAAATGGACTAAGTATTAATGAATGGATGATTCTTATATTAATATGTCGTTTAAACCTCACGGGGGGGGGGGGAGTTTTGCTATAAAGGACTATCTTACTCGTACACTTTGGGACCTCTTATGCTTATGTGATAAATGGATATGAGATAACTTAGCAAATGAAAGTTTAACTAGTGGCATACCTCTCTATTGGGAAGGATAATAATATTTAAACCCTGTTTTTATATAAAGGACTTTGCATGCTTAAATGGACATCTAGTTAGGCCACCTTTTTCTGCTACACTATCATGCTGGAATTGACTTAGGAGAAACCATGCTTTTCTCTTCTTTTATTTATATTCGGGGGATAGTGCGCTCGGGTTCGAGCAGGGACTGGGATAGTGTAGTCAGACAGTTGTGGGCTTTGGGACAGGCAGGCTGTGAGGGCCGGGCATTGCGGCAACCGCGGATCTTTGGCGGTTGACCGGACAGTAGTTATTGCATCAGATTGGGATAGAGGATTTGGATTTCTTTTAGTGGATGGGTTTTCCACCGTGATCAGAGTCATGATCCAGTCCTGCTGATTTGGTACTTGTTACCCAGGCATTATACTCGTGTGGGTCGCTCCCCTCGAGTGCCACTCCGGAGTGTGCGTTTTTACAGGCTTCGAGTCTTCGAGACTCCCTTTTCCTATCGGTGTTATGCGTAGGCTGGCATACCCGATTTGGCAGGCAGAGCAGGCAGTACCAGTGCTTACTGGTGTATCGATTGGGTCTAGACAGGCAGGCGTTGACATTCTGATGCATACATATAGCTAATCTATCAGTTAGCTCATTAGAGGCATGTAGTGGTAGCTCTATTCATCATCAGCAGTTTTAATTACAGCTTACCACCTCTGTTCATCTTTTCTGCCTCTTATAGTCCTAGTGGGCACATTTGTGTTGAGGTCTACCCACTAGGAGGAGGCTACTGTTTTATAGTAGTTCTCACTCCCCACTGCTTTTCTTCTTCTATTCCCCTTTGCTTTGCAGAGTCGTCTGCGGCTGTTGCAGGACCCTCCACTGCGGACCGAGGTAAGAGAATCGCGGACTAGATAGCGGTCCACCCAGGCACCAGTTCTATTATTAGATGTACCCCGATACTCTCAGATACTCTACTATTCATTTCTTTTTGGGTCTGGCTTCGGCCAGCTGGTTGTATTTGATTAGTGAGCTGGGAGAGACATATGTATTATTGAGAGTTACTTTCTGCACTTTGCTTTTCTGCTTTATCTGAGATGTATTAGTTACTGTTTAGCTCTGTTTATGCTCTTTTATTATATCATCCATACTTGAGCAGGTTACCAGCGCTTCGTATACACGGGAAATTCTGTGTATACGGCGGATCTGTAGACGGGCCCGGGTTCTGGTTTACACCCGGGGCGTGACACTCTTGAAGTGGAAAGGAAAAATCTGATTAAAGTAAATGTTTCCCTTCAAGAGTCCAATGAGCTTTTTGGGAAGGAATATACAAAACTGGTGGATAAAGCGGATCACTTCTCAAAGCTCTACAACGAGGCTCGACAGGATAACCTGGAAATGACAAAGACCATTTTCCAACTCAAGGATGACTTGAAGCGATTCTCTTCAGGAAGGAGTATGTTGGATAGGCTTCTTGGTCTTGGTCAAACAAATCGGTTCGGCCTCGGGTACACTCAAACTGGAAACTGTCCAAGTTCGAGTGGGACAGTTTTTGTGCCTCAGTCGGTATCTCCTCCTCCGACACCGAAATTCAAGACAAACAACGACAACAAACTTACTTCATCCTCTTTGGGATCGTCAAGATCTAAGGTATGTTTTCGTTGTGGTGTTTCAGGGCACATAAGAAGATATTGCAAGACGGGAGTCAAACGCGGACCTCAAACACCTCTTGCAATGACTACCACAAAGGTGATTCCTCGGAAATCAATTGCAAATCAATTGAAGGAAAAGAACCTTGGTAGTTTACCGCGCAAGACGACTTCATCAAGGAGCAGCAATCGTTTTAACAAGACGCTTTCACCTAGGCATATAACTTCACGACCATTACCGACGCACTCCAAAAAGGTTTGGGTGCGCAAAGGTGAAATCTTTTCTTGCCTTGTTACCAATGTTTCCTTGCATGCATATGATAGTTCGTCTTGGTATCTGGATAGCGGGTGTTCCCGTCACATGACCGGTGACAAAAATAGTTTTCAAAATCTTGAGAAAGTCTCCGGAGGACTCGTTGTTTTCGGAGACGGTCGATCTTCCAAAATTGTTGGAAAAGGAACAGTAGCTATTCCAGATGGCCCGGTTCTAAATAATGTGTTATTTGTTGATGGCCTTAAGACTAACCTCATCAGCATAAGTCATTTTTGCGACAATGGTTTTTCAGTTAACTTTTCATCTGTTGAATGTATTGTAACTGATAAGGACCATGTATTCTTTTTAAAAGGGGTTAGATCTGAAAACAATTGTTATGTTGTTCCTAATAAATTTTCTGAAAAATGTAACCTAGTTTCTTTGGATAATGAAACACTTTGGCATGAAAGGCTAGGTCACTTAAATTTTAAGGAACTTGCTAGAATTTCAAACAAGGACGTGGTCAAGGGGGTTCCAAAACTTTTGCTTAAACAAAACGTTGTGTGTGGTGGTTGCCAAAAGGGAAAACAGTCTAGGACTGCACACAAGAACTTGAACCACATAGGTACAAAACGGCCTTTGGAACATTTGCACATGGATTTAATGGGGCCGACCCGTCAACCATCTTTGGGAGGTAAATGGTATATTTTCTTATTGGTTGATGATTTCTCTAGGTTTTCTTGGGTAGCATTTTTAAAAGAGAAAGCTGATACGTTTGATTCTTTTCATGAGATTTGCCATCGTATTATGATTGAGAAGAATGAAAAGATCATTCGTGTTAGAAGTGATAGAGGTGGAGAATTCATAAATTCCAAATTCATTGATTTTTGCACTTCCAACGGCATAAAACATGAATTCTCAGCACCCTATACACCTCAGCAGAATGGTGTTGTTGAGCGCAAAAAATAGGGTTGTTCAAGAGATGGCGCGTGTGATGCTTCATAGCCGGAATTTACCGCTACATTTTTGGGCTGAAGCTGTGAACACCGCTGTCTATGTCATTAATCGAGTGTATTTGCGCCCAGGAACTTTAAATACACCATATGAGCTGTGGTTTAGTAGAAAACCGGATATCAAATACTTTCGTATCTTCGGGAGTCGATGTTACATTTTACGTGACCGTGAAAATCTTGGAAAGTTTGACTCTCGAAGTGACGAAGGGATCTTTTTGGGTTATTCTACGAATAGCAGAGCATATCGAGTATTTAACATCGAATCTAAAATGATTGTAGAATCTATAAATGTTAAAGTAGATGAAGCTTTTCACTTTGGATCTGGAAAATCTACCCTCGATATCTCTTTAGATGATGATTCACCTGCCATTGCATCTTCTCATGATAATACTTCCAATATTAATGATGCATCTAATGGTTCTTCAAGTTTATCTGATGTGCAGGAATCATCTCATATACCTCCGAGTACTCCGTTTCAACAAACGCTACGAATCTCCAAGGATCATCCTGAATCAAACATCATTGGAGATCCACAAGAAGGAGTTAGAACTCGAAGGCAGTTGGTTTGTGGATTCGCTTGCTACGTATCTTTAATCGAACCAAAGAACATAGATGAAGCTCTTCAGGATGACTACTGGATTAAAGCAATGCAGGAAGAGCTCCATCAATTTGAGCGAAACAAAGTCTGGGAATTAACGAAGCGTCCAAAGCAACATAATGTGATAGGTACCAAATGGATTTTCAAGAACAAGAAAAATGAGGATGGTACTATCATCAGGAACAAGGCACGATTAGTTGCTCAAGGCTACTCTCAAGTAGAAGGTATAGACTTTGATGAAACATTCGCCCCTGTAGCTAGACTCGAGTCCATTCGTATACTATTTGCTATTGCTTGTCATTTTAAAATCAAATTATTTCAAATGGACGTTAAGAGCGCGTTTCTAAATGGGTTTTTAAATGAGGAAGTTTATGTGGCTCAACCGAAAGGTTTTGTAGACCATAAACAACCTAACCATGTTTTTCATTTGAAAAAGGCTATTTACGGTCTGAAACAAGCACCGCGAGCATGGTACGAAAGGTTGACAAAGCACCTTTTGGAGAAGGGCTATACTCGAGGGGGAGCTGACAGGACTCTCTTTGTGAAGCATTATCAAAGCAATTTCATTGTAGCACAAATCTATGTCGATGACATTGTATTTGGCGCAACAAGAGATAATGATGCTTATAAATTCGCGGAGACCATGGAAAGCGAATTTGAGATGTCCATGATGGGCGAACTGACTTATTTTCTTGGATTGCAAATTAAACGAAACGATGAAGGTATTCACTTGAGTCAATCCAAGTATGCAATGGAGTTGGTTAAAAAGTTTGACTTAGAAAATTCGAAGGATTTTCCAACTCCAATGGGAACTAGCCACAAGGGACTTGGAAGTGAATCACAAAGTGAGAATGTAGACGAGAAACTGTATCGAAGTATGATTGGAAGTCTACTTTACCTCACGGCTAGTCGCCCGGATATATCCTTTAGTGTTGGGATTTGCGCGAGATATCAATCAGCACCAAAGAAGGTTCACCTGAAAGCGGTGAAAAGGATCATCCGGTACATCAAAGGATCAATTAATTTCGGAATTTGGTATCCTATGGGAACAAGTTTGGATATTGTTGGATACTCAGATGCCGATTGGGCAGGATCAGTGGATGATCGGAAAAGCACGAGTGGTGCATGCTTCTATCTTGGTCATTGCCTTGTTGCATGGCACAGTAAAAAGCAGAATTGCATAGCACTCTCGACTGCCGAAGCGGAATACATTTCAGCTGGAAGTTGTTCAACTCAACTCATTTGGATGAAAAGCGTATTGAGCGACTTCCGGATTTCAGCATCTTCGGTAACAATTCTTTGTGACAACACAAGTGCAATTAACATTTCTAAAAACCCTGTGTTGCACTCTAGAACAAAACATATTGAGCTTAGATATCATTTTCTTAGAGAGCTAGTTGAATCAAATACTCTTCAATTTTCATATATTTCAACTGAGGATCAATTAGCTGACATTCTAACAAAACCTTTGGATCAAAAACGTTTTATTCATTTGCGAAAAGCAATTGGAATGCTTTCCTTGAAATAAACTTCTTTTTGAAACCTTTGCTTAGGATAGGTTTTGTTTTTGTTTTGTTTTGTTCATTATCTATGTTTGTACATAGGATATTAATTGAGCATATATCTAATTGACTTTAATTGCATCTTTTCGCACATTTAGAAATATATTATGCCTTTGCCATCATAATATTTCACTGTTGCAATGATCATTTATGTTAATTAAATCATCTTCTGAGTGATCAAAGTCAATTTCTCTCTCAATGATCTCTTGGTATAGTCATTATCTTATTTGACTACTTAGTCGAGTATGAAATCGAGATCAATTTTTGGTTGAATACTTTATATCTTAAATAATTGATAGCCAATTGAGGGGGACTCAAAGAAATGTAAAATGCTCAAAAGATGTGGAAAGAGTTACATCCCAATGAGGAGTGTGAAAACTACCACCACATGGAGGAAAGAGCTACCACCTCGGTCGTCCGAGTATTGTGTGCAGCTACCACATGTATACCAAGCATGGTTGTTCAATTTTTGATTAAGTAAAATGCATGTTGAAATACTTGACTCCGTCAAATTTCAAGGTTGGTATAAGGTGGGTTTTTAAAGAAAGATGCTCAAAGAGCCACTCTCTTCAACAGATTGTCTAGATAAATTATCTATCATATTTGGGATTTCAAACATCTATTGATCTTTGTATTTCATTTTCTTTACCGAACTGATGATTTGATAAAGGCATTACTCATAAGATCAGGTTAGATGTAATTGAAGGTGTTCAACTTTAAGGGATTTAATTCTTGTAAATTCTCGTTTCATTTTTGGATATTATTGATAGATTTGGCATAATCTAATTCTTGTTGTATGAAACGATGATTTTTGTTTAAAGTTGATTCACAAAAGTGCTTACAATCTTTTTCTGGTTTTTCTTGAATTTCTTTGAAATTTTTCTGAAGAAAAAGTTGGAGCCGATCCGGATCGGGCAAGATGATCCAGATCCCGAACGCAGGCTTCTTCCTGCGGCTGGCCGATCCGGATCGAAATCTCGATCCGATCCGGATCACAGCTAGGGTTTTAATAAGAACAAGAGGGTTTTGATTTCTTTTACCTTAATCTTTTGTTCTCAAGTCTCTAGAGCCTCTCTCTCTAGAACGATTGCACCTTGAAGCTTTTCAAACTCAAGTTCTTCGAATACAAGTAAGTTTTATTGATCAAAATCTCGGTTTTTCACCGTTTTTCTTTTTCCTCCTCAAACATGATGAATTTCTTGGATCGATTTCGTTTGTGGATGGTTTTTGATCAAATTTCTTTTGAAATTAGAACTCTGGGTAGATTAGTTTTGATTATATGCTAGGTATTCCCAAGTTAAACGAATTTTTAGGCTTCGATTTCTAAAATTTCGGTTTTAGGGCATATAATAAAGATTTTCAAAAATCATGCTATTGATCTATTTTTAAAAGTCCTTTTGCAAAACTAATTTGATTCTTAGTCTCTCTACATGATTATGATTGTTTGGGTACAATTTTTTCAAATCTTTGAAAATTAACAATTTATCATGTGTTCTTGAGTTGGTCTTCACAGGATACATTTTCCACTACCAATCAAAATGGTGATCACTTGGATTATTTTCCTACTTGCTGCCATGGTACATGTCAAGGATACTGCCAAGCCTAAGAAGGCTAAGAAAGCAAAGAAGACTAAGGATGATTCTGATACTGAATCAGAGACAGAGTCGATTGACTGGGATAACATCGAAATCGAGGGAACTGTCCCCATTGTCTCCAAAAGGAAAGCAACTGCTGAAGCCTCAAAGCCTACTACTGCTGAAAAGGGCAAAGCCCTAATAGAAGAAACCTCTGGGAAGACAAGAAGAAAAGGTGTTGCTCGCAAAAGAGGGTGTGCTCAAGGAATCTCCATTGAGCAACCAGCTGCTAGCCAAGCACCCCCACAAGACTTTATCAGCTCGGCTAGGATTAAGAAAAATGAAGAGGGAAGTGGAATTCAAATTACTGAATCCCTCTCTAGAGCATACTCGGTACCTAGCGAATCCGCATGGACTGAAGACCAGCATGCATCATCTGCCTCTACAACTCGTCCTGCGACTTCCAAGAGAAACGCTCTAGAAGCTACTGTATTGGCCGCCATTCATCAGGACCAAAGAAGACTTTCTGCTGACCAAGAGAGATTGGCATTATGTCTCTGACAAATGGCCGCTAACCAAAAACAGATGAAAAAGAAATGTTCCAAATTATCGCGAATGCTGAAAGGAATCTTGAACAAGATAGACGATACTAGCTCAGACAGTTCTGATTTGGCTTGATCTTTTATGCTCTAACCCTTATCGTTTCTATTGCAGGTTTCTAAGTTTTATGTTTTAGTTTTAGTTCTCAGGTTTTACTTGTTTTTGAAATTTTTAACTCTCCTTAAAAGTTTTTGGTAATTTTGGCTTTGTTTGTGACAAAAAGGGGGAGAGAGTTTAGAGAGAACTTTAACAATGATGGAACAATGATTGATGTAAATGTGTGAACATCAAGGTAAGTATCATTTCAACTTTGACTTTGGTGAAAGGTAAGTATCACAACTTTGGGTTAGAGAGAATTTTAACAATGATGGAACAATGATTGATGTAAATGTGTGAACATCAAGGTAAGTATCATTTCAACTTTGACTTTGGTGAAAGGTAAGTATCACAACTTTGGGTTTTATCTTGTGATTTGTTGCATGTTCCTACTAACTATTCGACTAACTATTTGGACATGTATTATTACTAACAAGTTGTTTGATTACTAACAAAGCAAAGTTATGACATTTGGAATTTTATTGCTTAGAAGATATGTCAATGTTTGATTGTGATCCTATTACATATCTGAATTACTCAATGTCATGGTGAGTATAAACTCTATCTCTGTTAGGTTTTGAATGCTAAATATTCTTGAGGTATCTAACGATCTCTTTTTGTCAAGAATGATTTCTTTGTGCAGAGAGTACAGATGTCTAAGTCTAGAGTCTGTTTTAGGAGTTTATCTCATGTTTTTAAATTTTTGGATCTCCATTGTAAATTTTTGTTGTATGGTGATAGCAACAAAAATATCTTTTTGAATTTTCTTTAGTGGATCTGTGTTTTGTCACGAAACCGCCAAAGGGGGAGATTGTTACGGAATTTGAGTTGGCGTAGTTTCGTGAAAGGTTCAAGTCTTGAAGATTGAAGGTGAAGAAAGTTGGATCATTTAACTCAATCTCAAGAAAGAAGAATTCAAAAGGATCAGGTATGTTTAACTAAAGATTTTTGGTGATCCGAATACTTCTTATAGTGTAGAAACACCTAGAAGATTTTTTAATTGCATAAAAATCAAAAATGGTGTTAGGACATGTTCAGGATCCGGATCAGAGCCAGCGATCCGGATCCCGAAGGTTGTTGTTTCATACATTACTTCAATCCGGATCGCAGCATCTCACGATCTGGATCCCGAACGTTGAGTTTTCTGAAATGTATGAACGATCCGGATCAGGCATTCCGATCCGGATCCCGAACGTTTGTTTTTCTGGAAACCGTCTTTATTGCTACTGCAATCCGGATCGCCCAAATCCGATCCGGATCGCCGTCCGTCAAAATTCCAGAAATGTTAGGTTTTTGATTCTTATCTCCTTCCAAATGTTTCTAACCTATAAATAGACCCTATGACTCCTTTTCTAGGGTAAGCCGAAAAGCAAAGGAAAATAGAGCCGTCATTTTCATATATCATCATATACGGCCCTAGATCCACATATAGAGAAGAAAGGAAATCATTAGAGAATACTCTATGTTTCTTCATCTATATTGATTAGTTTGATTCTAGGTTTTCATACTCACATCTTGAGTTGAATCAAACTAATGAATACTTAGATGGTATTTCCGATCTATCTTTGATCTAAGTATTCGGCGGATCATCACCACCCAAAAACAACGATTTCCCCAAAATCGGCGCGTGGATTCGCGTGTCCTTGTGGATTCAAGGTTCAACCGCTCTCGTGGATTCGGAGCGAGGCACGTTCGTGGATTCGAAGGGTGCTATTGGGTGCAGACCGTGGATTCGGTCGGACGTCGTGGATTCGACGTTGGACGCCGTGGATTCGGCGTTGGGCGCAGATCGTGGATTCGAGAAGCGTCGTGGAGCGAGCGGAGAAGATCCTCTAGGAGCGTATGGAAAAGGTTGAGTCGTAAGTGTGTACGGTAAATCACCTTGTACGTGTTTTAATTCTAGTGGATTTCTGCCGTGTTATCGGTCCCGTGGTTTTTTACTCCGGTGATGGAGTTTTCCACGTAAAAATCTTGCGTGTTATTTTTATTTCCGCATTGGGTTTTTATCGCAACGATTTTTTGAGTGTTTATACGTTTACACCTATTCACCCCCCTCTAGGTGTTTTTTCCCCTATTTAGATCTACATTACATATAACCCAACAGAAATCCTAACTTAGTGGTGACATCTTTTATTGTGTTTATCTTAGACTTGTATGCGGCGTGTTTTCAAATGGCAAAATGGTTTCGAAAACGTTTTAAAACTAAGTGTCGTGTGGGCACTGCTTTCCAAACCCGTAGATTTATCCTTTCAAGTTATATTGCCGCCTAAAAGAGATTGGGAAAACGTTTTTAAAACCGGGTGTCGTGTGGACACTATTTTTCAAACCTGTGGATTTATCCTTTCAATCTTGTTGTAGTAATTATAGTTATGATTAAGTGTGATCTCTCCTTTTGATTTCATTGTGACTGCATGGTTAAAGTATTTGTTGTAATCGAGACGCCGTGCATATACAAAGGAGATCCCGTCCGTTTGTGGGGGGTGAATTTGTATATGTGGCGGGTCTGGCGCGCACCAGTGGGCGAGGTTATTTTCTTAAAAAAAATATACACATTTGCTTCCGCTCACTGAGAACCTCCGGGGCGTGATAGATTATATGGTATCAGAGAAAAACAACTTTAACCACGGTAGTCGGTGTCCAACATCCACAGAGGGCAATGCCACTAGCAACTAACCAATATGATAATCCAGGTGTAGGTGCGTAGAGCGCGAGTGTGTGTACAGGGAAAAGGGATAGAGTCCCGGTGTACTCGTAGGTCGGGGAACTAGATCTGTTAAGCCTAGGGTTGACGCGTTTTCTTTGTATGCACAGATAACAGCCGGACTTGACCTTCAATTAGTAGCATAGAATGGATGGGATGGGCTCGGCAGCCGTGGCAAACTGCCTACTCCGAAACCAGTTGCGCGACGTGGCTGGGCAACTGCTAACGCTTACTGAACGGATGTGCTTATTGACACAAGACATAGGTGGTACTGACCGCTTCAATTACAGCGCAAGGGGCGACACTCTTCATGGAATACCAACTGCAGGATTTCCCACTTTTCGAGAGGCAGTCGACACAGCCACATGGGTGGAGCGGGAGCTTGCCGACGCTCGTGCCCAGCGGTGGCACCCTGGACTCTATCGGGGCCAGAGGCATCCCTACCCCTATCCTGAGGAGGACCTTTTCCAGGGAGGTCGAACAACCAAACTGTTACGGCATTTTGTGTTGGCACATTTCGTGAGTTGAGTCGGAGTCTTAAAGGGAACAAATTATCAAATCGGCTTTCGAAGACTCATTGAAGATTCAACATGAGCTCAAGATAACACTCAGGTATGGTTAATTAAACCATGGTGATTTAAGTTCATTTATAACCATTGGAATCAGGAACTTAGTGAAAACCGGTTTAGACTTGGTTTAAGGAACTTGGATTTAACTTACAATCTATTTTAAGTTTGGTTTCCGGTACTTGGTTTGATTTGGATAAAGCTTATCTTGGAAAAATCAGTTTTTACATTACGTACCGGAACCACACTTGAAGTTCCTCTAACCCGACACAGAATTTTCTGTAAATTGCACTGCGTACCGGAACACGGACTCGCGTACCGGAACACAATAGAAAAATCTGTGGTTTGCACCATTGCGTACCGGAACGCGATATTTGGTACCGGTACACAATGCCCCTTCGGGATAAATTTCCTAAACCGACTTTTATCTTTTTCCAAGGGTTATAAATAGATACTTAGGGTTTCTAAACGAGGGTGACCAATACGAAACACTCGTGAGCAACCCTAGAGGCTGGTTTTTACCGTTCTTCTCTTTCGCCTCTATTAGGTCAATTCGACGGTTCTTCCAAGATCTATCTTTTGTCGAATTGATCTAGTCTTTGCTTAGAGATTTCTTCTACGGTTCCTTCATGATAATCTAAGCAAAGGATCACCATCGAAGCCTATATTCTATATCGGCTATTTGCGTCGTGGATTCGGCGTGACATCGTGGATTCGATGTGTTGAAGGCGTTTCGTGGATTCGAAACGTGTGCTCGTGGATTCGAGTGGCGTTCGTGGATTCGAACGTGTGCAGTGGACGTGCAATCGGTGGAGCGCGAGGTCCGAAGAAATTGAAGGAGGGGTTGACACCTTGTTATTCTTCTTTTCTTAGAGGATTGTTATTGCGTGGACATCCAACCGTTCAGCGCAAGGTCCAAAGAAGCTGAAGGAGGGGTTGAGTCCGTGGAGTCGGTAATCACCTTGTTATTCTTCTATTCTTAGTGGATTGTTATTGCGTGTTGGTCCCGTGGTTTTTCTCCTGGATTGGAGTTTCCACGTATATCTCGGTGTGCTATTTTTATTTTCCGCATTGTTTTTATTTTGCACTGAGATTGAGTTTTTAAGTATTACACCTATTCACCCCCCCTCTAGTTGTTTGATAGTACCTATTTAGATCCTTTGGGATTAATAACTCTACAATTGGTATCAGAGCGGGTTTTAGGTTTATCTATCATGTTGGGTGAAAGTGGTAATATTTATAGACCTCCTCTTTTTGATGGGACTAATTATGCTTATTGGAAAGTGCGGATGAGAGCTTTTCTCATCGCAATTGATGAGCGAGTATGGCAATCCGTGGAATGCGGTTGGGTGCATCCTGTTGAGGAAGTAGGAAATTCTACTACCCCAAAACCTCGCTCTAGATGGTCCAAAAAGGAATTTGAAAGATCTTCTTACAATGGGAAAGGTATGAACGCTTTATTTAATTCTCTTTCCTCGACTGAGTTCACAAGAATTTCCGCGTGTGAAACCGCGAAGGAAATTTGGGATATTCTCAAAATTACACATGAGGGTACTAATCTTGTAAAAATTCAAAAGCTCCAGATGCTTACAAGTCAATTTGACTCTATTCATATGGAAGAGCATGAATTGTTTACAGATTATTACACTAGACTTCAAGATGTAATAAATACATGTGCTAATTTAGGAGAAAAGATCCCGGAGTCAAAAATTGTAAGAAAGATACTTCGGACTCTTCCGGAACGGTTTAGGGCAAAGGTTACCGCCATTGAAACCGTTAGTCATCCGGATGAGTTGAGTGTAGAGGAATTAGTAGGTGCTTTGCAAACTTATGAATTGACTTTTCCTACTAATCAAGTTTCTTCCAAGTCTTCTTCTAAGCTTACAGGTATTGCATTCAAATCCACAAAGGAAGAAGATAGCGAATCAAGTTCCGACGATGAAATCTCTTTTGCCGATTTTGAAGAACAATTGGCGCGGATCACAAAGAAATTTCGTCGGAAATTTTGGAAGAATCGAACCGATGGATCTTCATCCACGAAACCATCTAAAGGATCATCGGGTTCTAAATCCTCTAACCTCAAATTCCTTGTAAAATCTTCTAAGGAAAAAGATGAATTGGAAGGGGAAATCCGATGTTATAGATGCAAAGGCTACGGCCATATTTCAACGGATTGTCCTACTCCGAAATTATATAAAAAGAAGGCTTTGCAAGCGAAAACTTGGGACGATTCTACTTCTAATGAATCGACCTCAAGTAAAGAGGAAAATGCCGTTGCTTTTCATGCCTCTCAAATTCCCTCCTCTAATTTGTGTTTATCATCTTTAGTCACTGACTCTACTCCTTTGATTTTGCATGAAACATCAACATCCGGCGGAGAGTCATCATGTGAGGGGGAGTCGGACGAAGAAGAACTCGTTGAGGCATATGAACAACTTCTTATGGAATCTAAGAAGATGGCCAAGCTTATCAAGAAGTTGAGGAAGCAACGACTTGAAGATCAAGACGAGAATCATGCTTTAAAGATAAAACTTCATGATCTCGAGGAGGAACAAGGACGCTTATTGCATAACAATAAAATCCTCCAAGAAAAGCTAAACCAATCGGAGACAAATGCTAAATCATATATGGACAAGATTGGTTTTCTAGAAAAGCAGTTTGAGGAAATTCATGTCACCAACCAAGCATTGACCAAGCGAGTTCATCAACTTAAATCCGACATACAAAGGATTTCAACCGGTTCCAAGAAACATGATTGTATGTCCGGATTAGGTCAAACCAGCAAGGTTGGTTTGGGATTTAAAAGGAACCAAACTGTGAAGGCTTCAAGTTCCACAACTAAATTGAAAGGAAGAACTTGTCACCTATGTGGACTTGAAGGACATTTGGTGAAGAATTGCCCGAAAAAGAGAAAGAAGAGTCCTTCGGCAACTTCATCTACAGAGCGAACTCAACGGAATCAAAAGACACATCAAGTCAAAGGAGTTCACTCAACCCACCAAAGGTCCGAGCCACAACATCAATCATTCAAGTGGATCACTGCGAGGCAAAGACCTAAGGTGGACCAACAGTCAAAGCGGACAACCCCCGGCCACAACGAATCAAGACAACCCAAAATCCAGCGATTTTGGATTCGGAAAGGTGATATCTTTCCTTGTCTTAAGTTCTAAATAGTTTATGACTGTATGTAATGCTTTGATTGGTTTTCCCTTCATATTTTTCTTAATCTTTGCATTACATGTTTTTCAATGCTCTTCGTTTTTATACTTTGTTTTTGAACAAAAGGGTTTTTACTGAACAAGTGCATTGAATAAAAAAGGGCTTCACTTTTATTCACTCCAAATTAATTTTATTTGGATTATCAACTTTACTCCTTAATCATAATCTTGAAGATACTTCATTATAGGAGTTTTTGATATTATAAGCATCAAATTTTAGAAATCATGTGTGATCTTTAGATGCTTAATCTATCTCGGTTGTGTGATTTCATTGTGATAAATGTGAGACAACCGATAGACTAAAATCTGGAATTTAATTCTTTCATGTAAGAGATTGCATTCTTACAAGGGTAAATAAATGAATTTTAAAAGATGTGGAAAGAGTTACATCCGAAAGGAGTGTGAAAACTACCACCACATGTTGGAAAGAGCTGCCACCCCGGTCGTCCGGTCTGTGTGTGAAGCTACCACATGTTTTGATGCTTGAAAAATATTTCTTGAAATTTTTAGTTGAAGCATTTGGAGATTTATATGCAAAACTCTTATACTTTGAACAATCTCCTGGTTGGTATAAGGTGGGATAGTTGAAAGATGCTCAAAGAGCCACCCTTAGGTATTTTAGTGATTATCTCAATTTGAAAGGGTAGAATTCAAGATTGATGTCGTTTGGAAATCTCCGTATGTCATCTTCGTAAATCCGTTACATCTTGATAGACTTTGGATCTCAAGATTATTTTTGATGACTTGTGTTTGATGAATATAACATGAAAAACGGTTTATAATGTTTTACCTTTATTTTTCATGATTTTGGAGTAAATCTTTTTAATTTTGTGAAATTAATTGGATTGAATGACATCTATGTGAATTCACTGTTTAAAGCACTTAAATTGATTTCTTGATGGAATACAAATCGGTATTTGAAAAGTTCCTAAAATTTGGATTTGTTTCAAGAAATTTTTTGCTTTTTGGCTCTGTTGTTCCGGTACCTGCTTTTTAGTACCTGAAAATCCAATCCGGATTAGAAAATCCAATCCGGATCCCGAATGTGAAGTTTTCTGGTTTTTCACTTGCGTACCGGTACTACACTTTTAGTACCGGAACTACATTGCGGATCCGGATCCCCCTGCCTGTCAATCCGGATCCCGAACGATGGCTTTTCGGCTTTTACACTGCGTACCGGTACGCGGCTTCTGGTACCGGTACGCGATCTGGGATTCCTTATATTCCGAGACTACAATGTTTTATTTCATCTCTCCCACTTCAAAACCCTTCCTTTCTCTCTCTAAAACATCTCTAAGGGGTTTTTCATCAAGATCAAGTGATTTGTTGCTTTGATTTGTAAGGTTCTTCATTAATCTTGCTTACTTTTGTTTCAAAACCCTAGTTTTTAGGTTTTGATGTTTTATTTTGGGATTTTTGAGTTGATCCTTACTCTAAATGAAATCTCTTGCTTAAATCACTCTTAATTCATGTTTAGAACATATTTGGTTGCTTTCTATCTAATTAGATTCATGTTTCCATGCTTATGTGATTGAATCTAACATTTTCATGTGTTCTTGACATAGAAAAAATTGAAAATTGGGGCTTTTAATGTAAATGATTTTTAAATGATGAATCATCAATTGTGACATGTTTAGAATGTTTCTTAGACATGTTTAAGCCTTCCCTTACGATCAAATCATAGTGCATTGTGTTCTTTGTAGGAAATGGCATTTTCATGGCTTCTTACACTAGTGGTTTTGATGGCCACTGGAAGTGGACGTGGTCGCGGTTCTGGAAAGAAAAAGGCTACCAAGCGATCACGCAATGAGGATTCAACTAGCTCAGATTCTGAACATTCCTCAGAATATGAAGAGGAATCAGTTCAAGGAAAGGGGAAAGCACCTTTGGCTTCAAGGAAAAAGAAGGGTGCAGATTCTCCTCCGCGTAGAAGTACCGGTGGACCGGTAATACGCGAGCGCTCTCAACGGAGATCAAATGTTGATGAAAGTGAACCGCATGTGAGTGCAAAACGCCGTGCAAGATTTGCGAATCGCACATGCATTGGAGAGCGACACGTGAACTTTAATGAGCTATGTCGTGAGGTGCCAGACTTTGCAAGGCTTTTGGAACGAAGCCATATTCGGCCACTTGGCAGAGTTCAACCTAAGATGGGTTTTTGTGTGGAGATCATCAGGGAGTTTTACATGCGAGGTAACATACTTCAAAAAGACCATGAAACCGGAGCTTTCGTCTTTGAAACAACAGTTAGAGACGTCAAGTTTGACATTACTCCAGCAGTAATTGGGGCAAACCTTGGATTAGCTGTTGACACTTCTGGTCTATATTTCACTGAGGGTAATTTCCAACATGATACCCATTGGGATATGGTTGTGGACTCTATTTGCAAGACAGGGACGCACACGAACAGATCATATGTTGAATCAAAGGACCTAAAACCAGAGTATCATATTTTGTCCTTAATCGTATGCTACAATCTATTGCCCACACTGGGGACCAAAAGGATTCGATGGGATCGATTGTTACTTCTCTTTTTCCTCGGTCACCCGGAAAGTGCAAATGGAATTAACACCAACATTCCATTTCTCATTTGGCAGCAAATGGTACACGTCATTGAAGGATCAAGGCAACGTGACCTTCTACCGTATCCAATCTTGATTACTAGTATTCTGGAAGATCACGGAGTGGACATTTCTTGTGCCAAATATGATTATGGCTTGGGGGCAATTGATGGAATCACTTTAGCCAAGTCAATCAGCACTTTGAAGACATTTGGGCATACAAAGGCCTATGCAAGTGAAGCGACAGTGAGTGCACCACCTCGTCAAGAATCTCCTGAACCAGATGAGGTCATAACTCTTCAAACCTTGCATCGGGATGTTCGTTCATTAAAGCAAAGGATGGAGCAAAGGATGGAGCAAGGCTTCAAGAAACTTGAGGATGGTTTAAAGAAAATCTTCGATATCCTTGGGTGCAAACATGATGATGTGGTCACTGGAGCAACTGCACCGAGTACATCGCATGGACCAACATCACATGATGATGATGATGATGATTCAAATGAGGATGAGTGATCTCTTTTCCTTCTTGTTTTTGGTTTTCAGTTTCCTTTCACGTTGTGATGAACAAGAACTCTAATCGTCTTGTAACTAATAACTTATCCTCCTAGTATTTTTACTTTTTGTTTATATTAACTGTTTGACAATTTGTGACAAAAAGGGGGAGAACGGAAATAACGGAAATGATGGACATATCATAAAAATGATGGACATATCATAAAAAGGGGGAGACAGAAAATAATGATTGCATCACAAAGGGGGAGAACATAGATGCTCAAGACAGGGGAAGAACATGGAGAACATGGATGCTCAAGATAGGGGGAGATAAAGAAAAGATTGAAAGAGCTACAAAACAAAAGAGCCGGAAAAACAAACGAACCAAAAGGAAGACGAATCAAATGTAGGATTTTAATTTCTAATGACTAATGTTTGATTTTGTTTGGAGTTTTGTTTTGCAGGAATTACATCACTTTAAGACTCCAAGTCCTAAGTCATAGAGTATGTTATAGGACTGTTTGGTTCAAATGTATTTTGTATTTATTGGATCTTTCACGCAAAGAAAATCAATGTTTTGGTGATAACATTGAGTTTCGTCTTTTTGGTTTAAGATGAGTGACTTGAGCGACTTTATGTATTTTTGGGTTTTGTCACGAAATTGCCAAAGGGGGAGATTGTTACGGCATTTTGTGTTGGCACATTTCGTGAGTTGAGTCGGAGTCTTAAAGGGAACAAATTGTCAAATCGGCTTTCGAAGACTCATTGAAGATTCAACATGAGCTCAAGATAACACTCAGGTATGGTTAATTAAACCATGGTGATTTAAGTTCATTTATAACCATTGGAATCAGGAACTTAGTGAAAACCGGTTTAGACTTGGTTTAAGGAACTTGGATTTAACTTACAATCTATTTTAAGTTTGGTTTCCGGTACTTGGTTTGATTTGGATAAAGCTTATCTTGGAAAAATCAGTTTTTACATTACGTACCGGAACCACACTTGAAGTTCCTCTAACCCGACACAGAATTTTCTGTAAATTGCACTGCGTACCGGAACACGGACTCGCGTACCGGAACACAATAGAAAAATCTGTGGTTTGCACCATTTCGTACCGGAACGCGATATTTGGTACCGGTACACAATGCCCCTTCGGGATAAATTTCCTAAACCGACTTTTATCTTTTTCCAAGGGTTATAAATAGATACTTAGGGTTTCTAAACGAGGGTGACCAATACGAAACACTCGTGAGCAACCCTAGAGGCTGGTTTTTACCGTTCTTCTCTTTCGCCTCTATTAGGTCAATTCGACGGTTCTTCCAAGATCTATCTTTTGTCGAATTGATCTAGTCTTTGCTTAGAGATTTCTTCTACGGTTCCTTCATGATAATCTAAGCAAAGGATCACCATCGAAGCCTATATTCTATATCGGCTATTTGCGTCGTGGATTCGGCGTGACATCGTGGATTCGATGTGTTGAAGGCGTTTCGTGGATTCGAAACGTGTGCTCGTGGATTCGAGTGGCGTTCGTGGATTCGAACGTGTGCAGTGGACGTGCAATCGGTGGAGCGCGAGGTCCGAAGAAATTGAAGGAGGGGTTGACACCTTGTTATTCTTCTTTTCTTAGAGGATTGTTATTGCGTGGACATCCAACCGTTCAGCGCAAGGTCCAAAGAAGCTGAAGGAGGGGTTGAGTCCGTGGAGTCGGTAATCACCTTGTTATTCTTCTATTCTTAGTGGATTGTTATTGCATGTTGGTCCCGTGGTTTTTCTCCTGGATTGGAGTTTCCACGTATATCTCGGTGTGCTATTTTTATTTTCCGCATTGTTTTTATTTTGCACTGAGATTGAGTTTTTAAGTATTACACCTATTCACCCCCCCTCTAGTTGTTTGATAGTACCTATTTAGATCCTTTGGGATTAATAACTCTACACAAACACCCACCCCCATCCTGAGGAGGACCTTTTCCAGGGAGGTCGGACAACCAAACGCCCGAAGACAGAGCAGGAAATCAGCTGTGCGCCGACGGGAGGACCGGAACAGCAAGGGAAGCCTTGCATCATCTGCGAAAGGGCACACCAAGTGATCGGTTGTCCATAGAGGTACAACCACTATTTTCGTTGTGGCAAGCCGGGCCACTTCCGTGCCTCCTGCCTCTAGAGACCGGCGACTACCATGACAGCACCGCGACAAGAGGAACGAGGAAACACCGCAACCCCCGCCCCGCAGAAGGACCTACCTGACAGTCAACTCAAGGCAGATCACGACGATTCCGGATCCCTGCCCCGTCATGCCGTGCGCCATTGGCCCAAGGGTTGTGGTCGGGTTCCCCGAGCCGACCCGATAGAGGGCGCAATGTCCCGGAAGGAGTAATAACAGGTAATGCTTTTAGTTTCTCTTCGAATTAGGATTACGTATCACACCAGAGCATCCCACTACTGTCCGGTCTTTCCCTCTCTCTCTCTCTTGTTTTTCGCCCTACCCAGAGTTGTTAGGAAAATCCTCCTTCCCCTTCTCCCCTCTCCGTTTTCTTGAATCCCACCTTAGGGGTAGATGCATTCGAACTGTGGGGAGAAACCCTGAAAGGCCTTTAGCTAAACCCTCCCCAACCAGCAAGGGCGAGCAAAACTCTCGTGCACTAAGGGCTGGGTAAAGACCTTGCTTGGGTATTTGGCGTGACACTCAGAATCGACCGTCACAGCAATCTTGAAGCAGTAATCGACCGAACTAAGCCCCTGGTGCATTCCGGGAACTAGGCACGCCACAACGTGCAAGCTGTGCTCGGGAGGACGTCTACGACCGACCGTTCCTTCCCCTGGCACGGGCAAGAGGATAGGGGAGGGGTAGTCGAGTAGTTCCTTCACGTTTCGGTGGATCCAGCCGCTTGATCTAGAACCCTACCTCCTAACACCCACACCGTCATCGAGCAGGGACTAACAGACAGTCAAACTGCCAGAGGACCGTAAGGGGTTACTCTAACAGGTCTGTTGGGGAGGCCACTCCTGTACCAACCCGACGCCCTTCGACCCTATGACAAGAGAAAAGGGGGGGGGGGGGGGGCACCACTGCAACTGATAAGGAGGCTCACGCCACAGCAAGGAGCGGCCCCACCGGGGTGATGAACGGGAGTGACATGGGTAGACTTAGGTTCCAACCATACCCCGTAGGTCTGCGGACTTAGGGCCACGACCGAATCTCGTACCGAGGGGCGAGTATAGGTGAGGTCGAAACTCCCATGTTGGGACAGCGGGAAACCTCCGGAATGGGAGCGAAAACCCAATCTCGCGGCGGTTGTTCCTGCTACCCGTAACGAGGAGGTTGAGGCTGGTGAAGATATATCGAAAACAGCCTTTCGGACTCGTTACGGCCACTATGAGTTTACGGTAATGCCGTTTGGGCTTACCAATGCCCCAGCGGTGTTCATGGATATGAGGAATAGGATTTTTTTTTTTTTTAACCCTTCCTGGGCCAATCCGTGGTGGTCTTTATCGACGACATCCTCATCTACTCTCGCACAGACAAAGAGCACGAGGAACACTTGCGAGTAATCCTCCAGACCCTCCGGGACCAGAAATTGTATGCCAAACTCAAGAAGTGTGAGTTCTGGCTATGCGAGGTAGACTTTTTGGGACACATAGTCTTAACGTCGGGAATAGCGGTGGACCCGAGGAAGGTAGAATCCGTGACCAACTGGGCCCGGCCAACAACGGTAACGGAGATCCGGAGTTTCCTAGGACTGGCAGGGTACTATAGACGCTTCGTAGAAGGCTTCTCAAAGATAGCCACTCCCCTAAATCGATTAACCCGAAAAGGGAAAAAATTCATCTGGACGGCTCAATGCCAGAAAAGCTTCGAGGAACTCAAGAACAGATTAACACGGGCGCCAGTGCTCACACTGCCGAAGCCCGGAGAGGACTATGAGATCTATTGCGACGCATCACGGAGCGGTCTTGGAAGCGGACTAATGCAGCAAGGGAAGGTCATTGCCTACGCATCAAGACAGCTCAAGGAATACGAGCAGAACTACCCTACACACGACCTTGAGCTCGCAGCAGTCGTGTTTACTCTAAAGCTCTGGAGACACTATCTTGATGGAGCGCACTGCAATGTGTTTTCCGATCACCAGAGCTTTAAGTACTTGTTCACACAAAAGGAGTTGAATTTACGGCAAAGGCGATGGCTGGAGCTACTGAAAGACTATGATTTGTCTATCCATTACCACCCCGGAAAGGCAAATGTGGTGGCCGACGCCTTAAGCCAGAAGGGACAGACGGGAGAAACGGCGATGAGCACCTTTACCCAACAGAATCATCTAATTGTGGAGTTCTCGCAATTGAGACCGGAGGTAGTGCCGGCGGCTAAGGTTACGCAACTCCTGCCCTAAGTAGTGAGGCCTACTTTGATCGAGAGGATTTTGGAAGGCCAGTCAACGGACACACAATTGCAACTTGTACGGGACAGAATATCCTCGGAACAGGGGGGCGATTTTATGATTGGCTCGGATAACACAATAAGGTTCCGAGGACGAATTTGTGTGCCCGATGTACCAAAAATAAAAAAAGAAATTCTGATGGAAGCGCATAGTGCTCCCAACACTGCGCATCCCGGTGGTACGAAGATGTATAAAGACCTTAGGCAGACCCTTTTGGTATCCTAAATTGAAGGGAGACATGACACAATTTGTGGCACATTGTTTGGTATGCCAACAAGTGAAAGCTGAACACCAGCGTCCGACGGGAAAACTACAGCCATTGCCCATACAGGAATGGAAATGGGAATGGATTACCATGGACTTCGTAACTAGTTTTCCTCGATCGCAACAAGGACACGACGCGATATGGGTCATAGTGGATCGCTTGACGAAATCGGCTCATTTTCTGCCCATCCACACGACATGGACCCGAGACCGGTTGGTGCAAACCTACATCGACGAGGTGGTAAGGTTGCACGGAGTACCAGCGTCGATAACTTCTGATAGAGACACACGTTTTGTGTCGAACTTTTGGCGGAGCCTACAGCGGGCAATGAGGACCAAACTGCAATTCAGCACGGCTTTCCACCCGCAGACTGACGGACAATCGGAACGGGTAATCCAGATCCTCGAAGATATGCTCCGAGCTTGCGTGCTTGACTTGGGTGAGGGATGGTCGCGTTACCTACCCCTCGTGGAATTCGCCTACAATAACAGCTACCAAGCAAGCATTCAAATGGCGCCGTATGAAGCCCTGTACGGATGCCGATGTCGATCTCCTATATGTTGGGACGACTTGGGGGAGCGAAAATTTTTGGGACCAGATCTAGTGGAGGAAACTGAGGCAAAGGTGCGCCTTATCAGGCAGCGGTTATTGACCGCCCAGAGCCGGCAAAAGAGCTATACGGATCAGAAACGACGCGATTTGGAGTTTATGGTGGGGGAACACGTGTTACTTCGTGTATCGCCATCTAAAGGAACCAGATGTTTCGGCTTAAGAGGGAAACTGAGCCCACGGTATGTGGGACCGTTCGAGATCTTGGAGCGCGTGGGCCCGGTGGCATACCGGTTGGCCTTACCGCCAAACCTCGAATGGGTACACAACGTGTTTCCTGTCTCGATGCTCCGAAAATACCTTCCCGATCCGTCGCACGTCCTCAATGTCTCTGCTATCGAGTTGCGTGAGGACTTGAGCTTCGAGAAAATGCCAGTACGAATATTGGCGCGTGAAGATAAGAAGCTACGCAACCGGACGATCCCCTACGTGAAGGTGCAATGGAGTAACCATGAGGAGCGTGAGGCGACTTCGGAACTAGAGACGAAGATGAGAGAGTGTTTTCCCAATTTGTTTAGCAAGGGTTGAGGATAAGTTTCAAGGACAAAACTTCTTTTAAGGGGTGTGTGGTGTAATATCACGACTTTTTGTGTATCGTTTTACCCTCTTGTTAATAAATTACATGTTAGGAAAAATCAAATTATCGAATTTTCTTAAGTTGACAATCATGCGGTGCGGGTATTTTTAAGTGATAGAGCTCGAAAAACGATGAACGGCGGTGCAATCGGATCTAAAATCTGACTTACGGATTCTCCGGAATGGGGTTTTGAAGGTCGCGATAACTTTAGTGTGCATCCGAATCCGTGCTAAAGATCTGGCACGCTTTTCGAGGAATTATGGAATTATCTCGTGGGAATAGATATTTATTTTTAATAATAAATATCCGGATGTGGGTTTTATCGTACGTACCAAGGGAGAAATCTATTTTTCCGAAAGAAAAGAGAAAACCCTAGCCGGAGAGAAAAGAGAGAAAAGAGAAAAAGAAAAGAAAAGAAAACCCTAACCGGAGGAAGAAGAAAGAGAGAAGGAGAAAGCGGAGTAACCCGATCGTTCCCGATCAACGTGCCAGAGACCGGAGAACGAGACGCCACCATCTACGGGGAGTGGATCCGGATCCTCAGCGCCGCGAAGAATGAGATCGGATCATCGTCCCCGATAGATCGAGGTTAGCGCCATTATTCTTACGATTTTATCGTTCTAGGGTTTGGCGTTTTAGGGTCTTCCGTCGTTTTTGTTTCCTCGTATCGCCATCGTCGCCGCCGTGGAAAACCCTAGGGCATCGGCGCCGCCGCCGCACCGCACGCGGGCCGCGAAACCCGAGAGAACCGCGCGGCCGCACCGTGTGCGGTGCCGCGCGGGGTTAGTGCCCGCGCGACCGCAACACGGGCAGCGCTGCGCGGGCCTGGTGCCCGCATGGCCGCACCGCGTGCATTGTCGCGCGGGCCTGGTGCCCGCGCAGCCGCACCCTGTGTGGCGCCGCGCGGGCCTGGTGCCCGCGCAGCCGCACCCTGTGTGGCGCCGCGCGGGACAGGGACCCGCGCTGCCGCACAGCACGCAGCACAAGCACCGCGCGGGGTAGGTACCCGCGCGGCCGCACAGCGTGCGGTGCCGCGCTGGGCAGGCGCCCGCGCGGCCGCACCGCACGCGGCGTGCTCGTGCCACACGGGGTTGGTGCCCACGCGGCCGCGCCGCTTGCGCCACGCGGGGCTGGTGCCCGCGCGGCCGCCGCATGCCAGCGCGGCCGTGCCGCATGCACCGCGCGGGGCTGGTGCCCGTGCGGCCGCCGCGTGAGCCATGCGGGGCAGGCGCCGGCGCGGCTGCACCGCACGCGGCGCGCGTGCCGCGCGTGGGGCCACTTCGTCGCTGCCATCGCCGCCGCCACCACAAGTCGTTAGTCCTTTTGTTTGGGCTTTCGGAGTCGTGTTTTCCTTGTGAGAGTCGTATCTTACCTGTTATGCCCTGTTGGGGGACTTTCTTTTAGGTTCGGGTGTCGTACGAAGGTACGGGTCGATTTTCGAAGTTCCGGTCGACGCGATTTGAGGTGGGTACTTTATTATATTTCGGTGTACGATCGTTCCCGTCGTATCTTGTGAAAATAAAGTAGATATATATTTTGTGAACTGTCTAACCCCTTTGCATGAGAATCCCGCTCTTTTAACTCCAACTGTGGCGACGAATGTCGCGGTGCTTTATTACACGCCGGTTTCGGCATTTATGCTCAAGATTGCTTACACGCACACCGGCGGTCTAGCCACCGCACAGGGTGTATTTTTTCGGAAAGATGGTACGTTGACCCGTGTACCCCACAAGGTGACATAGTGGGGACCCCTCGCGGATTACTTAAGGTGCTGCACAAGTACCGTGGAGGGGTGGGAGGCATCAAAGTGCGAGCAAAGTGTACCTTCGCCGGGGGTCCTTAGACCTCCCGGCACTTGTTTCGTTTTGATTAAATTGGGGATATGGTGATTCATGAGGGGGAAGTGGAATGCTCTAGTGTATCAGTTTGTTCATTATAGTTTTTATAGCATTTACCTATTTTCCATCTACTTTATTTGTCGCTGACTACCCACACTGTGACAAGTCCGAACAGGGGTGGGAACCGGGACGACGGTGAGACAGCGTTTAGGGGACCTTAGCCGTTTTAGGCTGATGAACGTCTTATTTACTTTCGGTTATCTCTCTATTACTTTTGGTTAGTAAGCTAGTGTTTGCTTGTTAGTGGAATAATGTGGATGTTGGGTTGAGATCCTAACTTAGTGGTGACATCTTTTATTGTGTTTATCTTATACTTGTATGCGGCGTGTTTTCAAATAGCAAAATGGTTTCGAAAACGTTTTCAAACTAAGTGTCGTGTGGGCACTGCTTTCCAAACCCGTGGATTTATCCTTTCAAGTTATGTTGCAGCCTAAAAGAGATTGCAAAAACGTTTTTAAAACCGGGTGTCGTGTGGACACTATTTTTCAAACCTGCGGATTTATCCTTTCAATCTTGTTGTAGTAATTATAGTTATGATTAAGTGTGATCTCTCCTTTTGATTTCATTGTGAGTGCATGGTTAAAGTATGTGTTGTAATCGAGACGTCGTGCATATACAAAGGAGATCCCGTCCGTTTGTGGGGTTAATTTTTATATGTGGCGGGTCTGGCGCGCACCGGTGGGCGAGGTTAATTTTTCTAAAAAAATATACACGTTTTCTTCCGCTCACTAAGAACCGCCAGGGCGTGATACCAAAGTGTTTCGTTACAAGTTTGACTTGTTTTACCAGGAACTACATAGCAATTGTTCTGTGACCTAACTCCTTTCAAAATGAATGAATGGTTTTCATCAGTTACCAGACATTCTACAGAAGAAAAATTAACTGAAAAACCATCATCACACAGTTGGCTAATGCTTATGAGGTTAGTCTTAAGGCCTTCAACAAACAAAACATTGTTCAAAGCCGGGCCATCTGGAATAGCAATTGTTCCTTTGCCAACAATTTTTGAAGATCGTCCATCTCCAAAAACTACATGTCCTCCGAAGGTTTTCTCAAGGGTTTGAAAAATGTTTTTATCTCCGGTCATATGGCGTGAGCAACCACTATCCTGATACCAAGACGAATTGTCATACGCATATATGTTGCTTTTTATATATTAAGGATCCACAAGGATCTAAATAGGTACTGTCAAACAACTAGAGGGGGGTGAATATGTGTAATACTTAAAAACAAATCTCAGTGGAAAATAAAAACCAATGCGGAAAATAAAAACAGCACACCGAGATTTACGTGGAAACTCCAATCCAGGAGAAAAATCACGGGACCAACACGCAATAACAATCCACTAAGAAAAGAAGAATAACAAGGTGATTACTGACTCCACGGACTCAAACCCCTCACTTCAAGTTCTTCGGATCTTGCGCTCACCGACTGCACGTCCACTGCACACGTTCGAATCCACGAACGCCACTTGAATCCACGAGCACACGTTTCGAATCCACGAAACGTCTTCAACACATCGAATCCACGATGCTACGTCGAATCCACGACGCAAACTTGATAAAAGCTTCGATGGTGATCCTTTGCTTAGATTAACATTGAAGAACCATAGAAGGAATCTCTAAGCAAAGACTAGATCAATTCGACAAAAAGTATGTCTTGGAAGAACCGTCGAATTGACCTAAAAGAGGCTAAAAGAAGAACGATAAAAAACCTAGCCTCTAGGGTTGCTCTCAAGTGTTTTCTTAATTAGTCGGTAGTTCTTGAGAAACCCTAAGTGTCTAATTATAGGTTAGAAACCTTTGGAAAGAGATAAGCATCAAAAACTGACTTAACAGAATTTTTCCCGCACGACGGTCCGGACTGGATTGGCTCGTTCCGGACTGTCGTCTTTTTTCAGCAATTCCTGAAAAACAAGGTTCGGGGTCCGGACTGAAACATGAATCCGATCCGGACTGAAACATGAATCCGATCCGGACTGAAACAGGAATCCGATCCGGACTGAAAGGCGCATGAACTAAACTATGTTCGGGGTCCGGACTGGATTGGTCTGATCCGGATCCTGAACATCCAATTTGTCCAGTTTTTTATTTTTATGCATTGAAAACTTATCCAAGTGTTTCTAAACTACTCAAATGTATTCGGATCACCAAAATTTTTTAGTTAAACGTACCTGATCAATCCGAATCCATTTTCCTTAAGATTGATGTATATGATCCACAATTCTTTAACTTCAATCTTCAAGACTCAAAACACTGAGTGTCAACTTGAGCTCTTGTTGAATTTTCTCTGAGTCTTCGATTGCTGATTGACAATTTGATCACTTCAAGACTCCGACTCAACTCACGAAATATGCCAACACAAAAAACCGTAACAATCTCCCCCTTTGGCAATTTCGTGACAAAACCCAAAAATACATAAAACGCTTACACTCATCTTAAACCAAAAAATCGAAACTCAATGTCATCACCAAAACATTGACTTTCTTTGCGTGAAAGATCTAATAAACAAAAATTACATTTGAACCAGTCTTAGAACAAACTCTATGACTTAGGACTTGGAGTCTTAAAGTGATGTAGATCCTGCAAAACAAAACTCCAAACAAATCAAAAGTCAGTTGTCAGAAATTAAAGTTATATCCTACATTTGATTCATCCTTTTGGTTCTTTTTGTTTTTCGGCTCCTTTTTCATCATCTCCCCCTATCTCGATGATCTCATCTCCGTCTCCCCCTATCTCGATGATCTTATCTCCGTCATTTCTCTTCTCCCCCTTTTTGTCATAAATTGTCAAACAGTGAACATACTAGACAAAAGGAAATCACTAACAACATTAGTTCATAGAGAAAGAGAGATAAAAGCTCAGTTCCGGTATATAACAAAAACGCAGATTTCGTACCGGTCCTCGAAGGCAAAAATTACAAAAATTCTTGAAACAAATCCAAATTTTGAAATCTTTCAAATACCGATTTGCATTCCATCAAGAAAACAATTTAAGTGCTTGAAAATAATATGAGATCACATAGATGTCATTCAATCCAATTAATTTTACAAAAATTAAAAAGATTTACTCCGAAATCATGAAAAACAAAGATAAAACATTATAAACCGTTTTTCATATTATATACGTCAAACTCAAGTCATCAAAAATAATCTTGAGATCCAAAGTCTATCAAGATGTAACGGATTTACAAAGATGACTTACAGAGATTTCCAAATGACATCAATTTTGAATTTTACCCTTCTAAATTGAGATATGCACTAAAATACCTAAGGGTGGCTCTTTGAGCATCTTTTAACTATCCCACCTTATACCAACCAGGAGATTGTTCAAAATATAAGAACTTTGAATTTAAATCTCCGAATGCTTCAACTAAACAAAATTTCATAAAATATCATCAAGCATCCAAAACATGTGGTAGCTTCACACACAAACCGGACGACCGGGGTGGCAGCTCTTTCCAACATGTGGTGGTAGTTTTCACACTCCTTTCGGATGTAACTCTTTCCACATCTTTTGCAATTCATTTCATTACCCTTGTAAGAAAATACAATCTCTTATGTGAAAGAATTAAATCCCAAATTTTAGTCTATCGGTTGTCTCATGTTTATCACAATGAATTCACACAACCGTGATAGATTAATCATCTAAAGATCACACATGATTACTAAAATTTGATGAATATAATTATCAAAAACTCCTATAATGAAATATCTTCAAGAATTATGATTATGGAGTAAAGTTGATAATTCATATAAAATTAAATTGGAGTGATTGAAAGTGAAACCCTTTTTATTCAATGCACTTGTTCGTTAAAACCCTTTTCTTCAAAAATAAAACATAAAAACGAAGAGCATTGAAAACATGTAATGCAGAGATTCAGAAAAATATGAAAGGAAAACCAATCAAAGCATTACATACAGTCATAAGCTATTTAGAACTTAAGACAAGGAAAGATATCACCTTTCCGAATCCAAAATCGTCGGATTTTGGGTTGTCTTGATTCATTGTGGTTGGGAGATGATAGCTTTGACTGTTGATCCACCTTTGGTCTTTGCCTCGCAATGATCCACTTGAATGATTGATGTTGTGGCTCGGACTTTTGGTGGGTTGAGTGAACTCCTTTGACTTGATGAGTCTTTTGATTCCGTTGAGTTCGCTCCGTAGATGAAGTTGCCGAAGAATTCCTCTTTCTCTTTTTCGGGCACATCTTCATCAAGTGTCCTTCAAGTCCACATTGGTAACAAGTTCTTCCTTTCAATTTAGTTGTGGAACTTGAAGCCTTCACAGTTTGGTTCTTTTTAAATCCCAAGCCAACCTTGCTTGTTTGACCTAATCCGGACATACAATCAAGTTTCTTGGAACCGGTTGAAAGCCTTTGTATGTCGGATTTAAGTTGATGAACTTGCTTGGTCAAAGCTTGGTTGGTGAAATGAATTTCCTCAAACTGTTTTTCTAGAAAATCAATCTTGTTAATATGGGAATTAACGATCGTTTCCGATTGATTTATCTTTTCTTGGAGGATTTTATTTGTGACGCCCCACTTCCCAGGGGGTCACCCATCCTAGAACTACTCTAGCTCTAGCACGCTTAACTCTTATGTTCCTCTTGGATCTTGCTACCATCCAAAATGCTATAGCCGGGTTAGAGATTTAGTCCTATTATATCATTTATATATAGGACTAATCCAAATTCCGGGGGTGTCACATTCTTCCCCCCTTTAAGCCCTGACGTCCACGTCAGGCTCAAGCACACTCACTGTAGTGAACCGGAATTTTGGTATATACATAAATGTAAATAAAGGTGGTATGAAATACTAGTGTTATGAAAGTTGGGGAAGTAAGGAACATTTGGACGCGAGTTAGGCCCAAATCGGGTTAAAATGGAGAGATCTAAAAATTTATTTGAGAAAGGGGGCCCAGATTTTTAGTGCAAAATTCACAGTGTCAGAAAATTCCGAGAAAATTACGGAAGTCCCGTAAATATGTTTTAAGACCACAGAAAAAGTTTCGCGTTGATCGGACACCCGATAGTGAGAACGGGCTCCGCCAACAGTGTCGAAAAATTCTGAGAAAATTACAGGAGCTGTGTAATTATGTTTTAAGGTCACAGTAAAAATTTCGTGTTGACCGGATACCCGGATTGCGAGAACGGGGTCCGCCAATGATTCTGGACACAGTAGGGCTTTGGTGACCCAGAAATGACCCAAACTGAAAATTTAAATTTTTCTGTGATAAATTAAGCTAAAACGAAGCCGCCTGTCAAGTTTGGATGGAAACGGACGAAAAATGGACAGAAACCGAAACAAAAACGGATTTCTGAGGCGACGGCGGCGCGGGAATCAAGGTGCAGCTGGCATGGTGGCAGGCGGGTCAAAGGGGGAGGCGGCCACATGGCGGGCCCTCTTTTGGCCGGTACGGGCGCGGGAACGCGCGCCCCTGCGCGCCTGTGTGGCGCGCACAGTGCGCGGGGGCGTGCGTGGACCGGGTGCGCGCATCCCTATGTGGTGGACCGCCACCCGGCACTTCCTCATTGGACGCCCCGTAGACCCGGTCCATGGACCACCCTCCATTTCTCCTTCTTCTCTTCTTCTTCTTCCTTCCTCCCCCGCACCGCCATTCTTCCTCTCCTTCTTCCTTTTCTTCTCCACCCGAGCACGAGAGATAGAGAAAGACAGAGAGAGAGAGGAAGGTGGGGGATTTCGTGGAGCGCGCAAGATGTTCCAAGCAGTCTGGGGATCGCGTGTATTCGCATGGGGCGGCGCGACGCTGTCAAGGTAGGCTCCGTTCGTCGTTTTTACGATATTTTTGGCACAGTTTTGAGACGTTATTTTGGACATTAGATTTAACCCCGTGCCGTTTTGCGTGTTAGGGACCGAGTTCTACTGTACCGTTGCTGCACGGACTGTCGCGGACAGTTTTGACGCGCCTCGTTTTGCGTGCCAGTTGTAGAAGAAATGCACCGTTTTGCGTGCGAATTCGGGAATATGCGCAGTTTTGGACGCAAACCCGAAAAGCATACACCGTTTTGCGTGCAACGTTGAAAAAGGAAAGTGCACCGTTTTACGTGCCAACCCGAGGTACGTGCTCCGTTTTGCGTGCAGGTCGTGTCATCGCGCACCGTTTTGTGTGCTGTCGCTAATAATATACATCATTTTTCGTGCAGGACTAGAAAAAAAATGTGCACCGTTTTGCGTGCCAATCCGAGGTACGTGTTCTGTTTTGCACACAATTTGTGCTGTCGCGCATCGTTTTGCGTGCAGTCTCTAATAATATACATCATTTTTCGTGCAGGGTTAGAAAAATGTGCACCATTTTACGTGCAACCCTACAGTTAAGCGTGCACCGTTTTGCGTGCAGAAAAAAAAAGTGCACCGTTTTGCGTGCCAATACGAGGTACGAGCTCCGTTTTGCGTGAAGGTTGGACCAATACGCACCGTTTTACGTGCAGATGCTAATATTTTGCATTATTTTTCGTGTAGGGCTAGGAAAAATATGCATCGTTTTGCGTGCAACCCTAAAGTCAGACGTGCACCATTTTTTGTGCAGATTCGAGGTACGTGCACCGTTTCGCGTGCAGGTTGATTTAACGCGCACCGTTTTGCGTGCAGACTGAAATGACGCGCACCGTTTTTCGTGCGGGTTTTTACTGATGTGCACCGTTTTGCGTGCAGGTTTGGTGGCCGTGCACCGTTTTGCGTGCGGACTCGAGGGATGCACACGGTTTTGCGTGCAAGCTCGAGGGGACAAGTGGAATCGCGCGGAGACCAATTGCAAGTGTCTACAAGCAATTGGGTACACCACAAGGTGGGGAATTCTGCCGAAATTGGGTGACCTCTCCCCTTGCTCCTTTGCTTTTCGATCTAGAAGCATGATAGTAGCCTGTTAGAGGCGTTAGGTAATCATGATTATTATTGCATGTGTAGAGAGATACAGATGAAAAGTGCAACTGTTGGTTGCCAGAGATAGATGATAAATGTGTATGTGTAGAGATATTTAGAGGAAAAGTGAATTTGTGATTTATCCAAATAGGGAATAAACCGGTATGTGTAGATGGACACAGATGGAAAATGCAGCTGTTGGTTGCCAAAAAGGAGATAATTAATTTGCATGTGTAAAAGAATTAAGGGAAAAATGCAAATTCTTGATTTATCTAAATTGATGAAATTGCATACATAGAGGATAAATATTATTTTTATGATGGATGTGAAAATAATTGCATGCGTAGAAATGATAATTATGTGATGACTGTGATCATGTAGGGTACAACCCTAGGAATCATGTGACATAAGGGAACAGAACTTGTTGGTAGTAAGACTAGGAGAAAACCTAGTTTAGGGGTTTGACGAGTGACATCAACTTAGGAGTTATCCTAGGGAGGACGAGTGGCATGGTCTTAGGTGATAACCTAAGGACACTGGATAGAGTGATCAACATAGAGTCAGAAAACTCTAGGGTGTATATGACATGGAACTTAGGTAAAGAGAACCTAAGGAGAACTAGTGTTCAACATAGAGTCAAGGAACTCTAGGATGAGTATGACATGGAACTTAGGTAAGGAAACCTAAGGTGAACTAGAGGTCAGCATAGAGTCATGGAACTCTAGGACAAGTATGACATGGGACTTAGGTAAAGGGAACCTAAGTTGAGCTAGAAGAGTTTAAACTCACAGACAGGAAATAGAGTCAAGTTGACTCTAGGATTCAGTAAGGAATCAGGAGGATGGAAAAGGTGGATCAAGTGTGGAGATATGAAAGGGAAAACAGAAAAGTAGAGTCAATGTAATTCTAAGATAACAGTGGAACATGGAATTAGAGTCAGTGTAACTCTAAGTTAATGGTGAAGCAGGAAAACAGAGTTTAGTTAACTCTAGGATTCAGTGAGGAATCAGAAATGTGGGATGAGATCCCCTGTTTAAAGAGTTGATCAAATATAACCCTAGAAGGTCATAGGGGTCTGGGCAAATGGATAATAACTTTAACTTCAATTTGAGTTAAAGAAATAAAAGAGAAATGTTTAAGAGCCCAGGTGGCTCTCTAGTTATCCTTATGGCAAGACCTAGGATAAGAGGAAAAAAAATTTATTGCTAAAAGGCAAAGATTAAAAGCAAGCTAAAAGTGGCTAAAAGCATAAAGAAAATGTAATTGGCGCCTTCGAATTTGAGACTCGTCAAGTGGAGCAGGACTCCCTGGGCAGTGACCCGTCGGACGAGGTACTTTCGAATGGCTAAAAGTGAAAGCAAGGAGCTAAATGATCAAAGAAAAGAGAAAGTGATTTGCCAGTGGCAAAAAGGGAGCTATAAGCCTGAATAAGAAAGGAAAGCAAGTGTTCAAAGGCAAAGAGGCTAGGAACTAAAGTAGAAAGAAAAGAAAGAAAATATAAAAAGATAAAATTGGCGTACCTTCGGGGGTGAAACATAGATCTTGTCCGAGCCATGGGCAGTGTCCCTCTCCCGGGCAGTGACCCGTATGACAAGTTCCCCGTTGGGCGGGGTAACACTTGCGGGTGTTATCGGCAACCTTAGAAATCTTATCTTATGGTAGCAAGACTACCGGGCTCGGGCCCGTTGGATAAGAATTTCCAAGGGTTAACTTGAACTAAAGCACCAGAATCTAAAGAATAAAAAAAAATAGAGTGGCCAAGATGGCCGGGTTAGTTGGACCCTGTATTCAGCGGCATAGTGGCCGAGTTGGTGCTTAGCAGCCTAGTGTGGCTAGACAGAGTAGTGCTGGGTAGATGGTTATACACAGATAGTGTAGTGATATGTTATATTGCATAGCTGCATTTTGATATTGAGGATTTAGTTTCCTAGCACTATTATTATTGCTTCCATTGGACCAAGTGGTGTAGGACACTTTTTCTCGGTGGTTGAACCCACTGGGAACTCTGTCAGGAGTTCTCACACCCCTTGGGTGACCCCCCCCCCCCCCCCCCCCCCCCCCACAGGTGCGGGTATGGATGCAGCGGACGAGACGGTTCAGAGGCAGACGGCGAGGTATGCGACAGGGGCAAGGGCCCAGCAGCATAGAGACCTAGAGGGTCTAGCAGAGGTATCCCATTTTTATATTTCTCGAGTGAACCTTGTATGGTGAGGAAATGATGTAAAAGAATTGTAATAATTTTATTTGCAAGTTCAGAAATGTAAAGTGTAATCAATTTAAGTTATGGTTCACTCTGGTATGCTTTCATTTCCGCATTAACTAATTGTTGTTGAATGAAAGTTTTAAATTTGTAGTGATTTTAGTACTCTGATATTGAGCTTCCGCATACACTTGTTGTGTTATTATGGATGTTACCGTTCCTTTCGGGTAGGAAAAGGTCTTATCCGATTGGCGGGTCTGTTGGCGTGCCCGAACCGTACAAATTGGCGGACTCGGGGCGTGACAGATTAGAGTGGTATCAGAGACTAGGAATAGTCCTAGGTGGTTAGCAAACCTTAGGGAGACTCTAGGAATTAGCACGAGAGAGTGTGTGGATTATCGGGCGAAAGTATTTGATTGGTTATTGTTGTTCCCAAAAAGGATGTTGGGACTGATCGAGGGTGACGAGCATTCATTCTTCAGATATTACGTTGGCGGCCGACAACATAATGTTGGAGATGAAAAGGAGTACCCTCTTATACTTTCGCATGATTGGGTCGACGAACCTTTCGACGGTATTTAGATTGCGCATTGCTCAAATGGCTGAATTTGGGCTAATCGTTCGTTGTGGTGTGCATATTAGCGATGACACCACATATGGAGACGCGCTTGTCTCGGCTCGAGCCTCGAGGGGGCTCTGGGACGAACAAGGTACACGAGCTGCGATAGAGAGCGACCGCACTTATTGGTGTGGTCCAGCAGCAGATAAACCTTCCCGCTGATAGGCGGAAATTTTTCGCCCGGCTGAGAGGTGGACTCCGACGCCTAAAGGTGGCGTCAATGTGACAGTCGGAGCAGATAGATAGGCTCCAGTGGCTGATAGTGCAGCAAGTTGAGGCTGCACAAACAACGAATGAGTATACGGCGTCGCCGCCTGTAGGGGCGACAGTAGAGAGTGGCAGTGGCCGCCGAGCTTTTGTCGGCGCACCCCGCACCTTTAGCAAAGGAGTATTATAAGCTTGTGTCAGCTAGGTTGCTGACAAAGTGTGGTTAGTAAGGTCCAGTGAGAGACCGACTCGCGAGGTAAATGGTGATCGCTATGTCGTGAGAGCCAAGTTGCAGTGCCCTGAGGGTTAGGGCAAGAAAGATTTACGAGCCTGGCGGCGTGAATTTGCCCCTGATGACGGTAGTAACCGTGTGGCGCGACAACTGTGGCTGTGTTGCCGCATAGTAGAGTTGGTGAGGCCCAGAGTAGGCTTCAGGATGCGGGAACCTCTCGAAAGAGCGAGAGTTTTGTGGCGTCGTTCTGATGAATCAGTGTAATGGCAAGGGTTGCCACCGTAGTCTTTGCGAGTTGATCACCAGAGTTGGTGGACAGTTATTTTCGGTGCCACAACCCAGTTGGGAGAGGTGTACAGGAGTCATGCGCGTGTTTAAGCAAGTTGCTTAACATTCTGGATTACGCAAGTTAGCGTAGGGGCGTAGGACGCCCAACTGTTTAGGTGCTCATGGAGCACAGGTACGGTTTAGCCAGAGAGAGCTGATTAGGTGGTGTATTAGCCTTTGCCCAGTGTGGCCAGAGTTGATATAGAGAGTTTGGGTCGTGGATTGATGACTTGTTAGTTGATTTTGCTCAGTGGAGCATAGTGGTCGCGTGGCGACGATTAGCGGGTTCGCTTGTGGACGATCCGTGCCTGGACCATGTTTGTGGACTGTGGGCCTGTAGCCCAGTGGGCAGGCGCAGTCGGCTGTGAGAGACAGGGGCCCGAGACCTGATGGCGGGGCATGATAGAGATTTGGTCGGGACGGTAGTCCGAGCGATGACCCGGGGACATGGAATGCCACGTGTGAGCCTTGAGGCTGTTAGTACACTGAGAGTGTGATGTGATCAGGCAGTAGTGCTAGTGATGATTGAGGTGCTGTAGCTCCTAGTGGGAGTGTTGGTGTAGCAATCCTAAGTGAGGATCTACCCGTTTGATGATTGGGTCTGTGGGCTAGAGAGAGAGCCGTTGCACAGTGTTAGGCTAGTATTTGGGGCTATAGGCCCCTATTGGACCGTGGTCTGTGACTATTAGTAGTCCGAAATAGACGGTTAGCTAGTAATTCATGGACTCCGAGCGCTAGTAGCGTGTGAGATAGTAGAGAACTCGTGGATTGGCCTTTGCCCGCCACATTAGGCAGCTGAGGCGATGCGAAAGAAAATGCGGTAAATGAAATTAGCTGCAGATGCAACCTCGTTGTGGAAAAGAATGATGGCGGAATTAAAGTGAAAATTTCGCAAGTAAAAACTGGGTCATTCGTGGCAATGAAAGAGCAAGTGCTCAACTGTGTCTTTCACCTACTTAGTGAAGGGGCCAGACACCAGGTCTGTGTTTGTCCCTAAATTGCGATAGGGATTCATGAATGAGTTGCTCGTGTAGTCCTGGCGAGCAGAAAATTTGATGCGGGTCACGATATACAGTGAGCCCAGTAGTGAGGGCAAGATTTCCTCCCTCTCGATCAAGTAGGAGTCGAGATGTGACTCAAGTTTCGAGGGACGAAACTTATTTTAAGGGGGGTAGAATGTAGTGAACCGGAATTTTGGTATATACATAAATGTAAATAAAGGTGTATGAAATACTAGTGTTATGAAAGTTGGGGAAGTAAGGATATTTGACGCGAGTTAGGCCCAAATCGGGTTAAAATGGAGAGATCTAAAAATTTATTTGAGAAAGGGGGCCCAGATTTTTAGTGCAAAATTCGCAGTGTCGGAAAATTCCGAGAAAATTACGGGAGTCCCGTAAATATGTTTTAAGAGCACAGAAAAAGTTTCGCGTTGATCGGATACCCGATAGTGAGAACGGGCCTCCGCCAACAGTGTCGAAAAATTCTGAGAAAATTACAGGAGCTGTGTAATTATGTTTTAAGGTCACAAGTAAAAATTTCGTGTTGACCGGATACCCGGATTGCGAGAACGGGTCCGCCAATGATTCTGGACACAGTAAGGGCTTTGGTGACCCAGAAATGACCCAACTGAAAATTTAAATTTTTCTGTGATAAATTAAGCTAAAACGAAGCCGCCTGTCAAGTTTGGATGGAAACGGACGAAAATGGACAGAAACCGAAACAAAAACGGATTTCTGAGGCGACGGCGGCGCGGGAATCAAGGTGCAGCTGCAATGGTGGCAGCGTCCAAGGGGGAGGCGGCCACATGGCGGGCCCTCTTTGGCCCGTACGGGCGCGGGAATGCGCGCCCCTGCGCGCCTGTGTGGCGCGCACAGTGCGCGGGGCGTGCGTGGACCGGGTGCGCGCATCCCTATGTGGTTGGACCGCCACCCCGGCACTTCCTCATTGGACGCCCGTAGACACCGTTCCATGGACCACCCTCCCTTTCTCCTTCTTCTCTTCTTCTTCTTCCTTCCTCCCCCGCACCGCCATTCTTCCTCTCCCTTCTTCCTTTTCTTCTCCACCCGAGCACGAGTATAGAAAAGACAGAGAGAGGAGGGAGGTGGGGGATTTCGTTGAGCGCGCAAGATGTCCCCAAGCAGTCTGGGGATCGCGTGTATTCGCATGGGGCGGCGCGACGCTGTCAAGGTAGGCTCCGTTCGCGTTTTTACGATATTTTGGCACAGTTTTGAGACTTTATTTTGGACATTATTTAACCCCGTGCCGTTTTGCGTGTTAGGGACCGAGTTCTACTGTACCGTTGCTGCACGACTTTCGCGGACAGTTTTGAACGCGCTCTCGTTTTGCGTGCCAGTTTAGAAGAAATGCACCGTTTTGCGTGCGAATCGGGAATATGCGCAGTTTGGGACGCAACCCGAAAACATACACCGTTTTGCGTGCAACGTTGAAAAAGGAAAGTGCAACCGTTTTGCGTGCCAACCCGAGTACGTGCTCCGTTTTGCGTGCAGGTCGTGTCATCGCGCACGTTTTGTGTTGTCTCCTAATATATACATCGTTTTTCGTGCAGGACTAGAAAAAATTTGCACCGTTTTGCGTGCCAATCCGAGGTACGTGTTCTGTTTTTTGCGCACAATTTGTGCTGTCGCGCATCGTTTTGCGTGCAGTCTCTAATAATAGACATCATTTTTCGTGCGGGTTAGAAAAACGTGCACCATTTTACGTCCACCCTACAGTTAAGCGTGCACCGTTTTGCGTGTAGATTTGAGGTACGGCTCCTTTTTGCGTGCCGATCGAATTAGCGCACACCGTTTTGGTGTGCAGTCTCTAATATGACGCATCGGTTTGCGTGCAGGACTAGAGGAAAGTGCACCGTTTTGCGTGCCAATAAGGTACGTGCTCCGTTTTGCGTGAAGGTTGGACCAATAGGCACCGTTTTACGTGCAGATCTAATATTTTGTATTATTTTTGTGTAGGGCTAGGAAAAATATGCATCGTTTTGCGTGCACTCTAAAGTCAGACGTGCACCGTTTTGCGTGCAGATTCGAGGTACGTGCACCGTTTCGCTTGCAGGTCGATTTAACGCACCGTTTTGCGGTGCAGACTGAAATGACGCGCACCGTTTTGCGTGCGGGTTTTTTAGTGATGTGCACCGTTTGCGTGCAAGTTTGGTGGTCGTGCACCGTTTTGCGTGCGGACTCCAGGGATGCACACCGTTTTGCGTGCAAGCTCGAGGGGACAGTGGAATCGCGCGGAGACCATTGCAAGTGTCTACAAGCAATTGGGTACACCACAAGGTGGGGATTCTGCCGAAATTGGGTGACCTCTCCCCTTGCTCCTTTGCTTTTCGATCTAGAAGCATGATAGTAGCCTGTTAGAGGCGTTAGTAATCATGATTATTATTGCATGTGTAGAGAGATACAGATGAAAAGTGCAACTGTTGGTTGCCAGAGACAGATGATAATGTGTATGTGTAGAGATATTAGAGGAAAAGTGACATTTGTGATTTATCCAAATAGGGAATAAACGGTATGTGTAGATGGACACAGATGGAAAATGCAACTGTTGGTTGCCAAAAAGGAGATATTAATTTGCATGTGTAAAAGAATAAGGGAAAATGCAAATTCTTGATTTATCTAATTGATGAATTGCATACATAGAGGATAAATATTATTTTTATGATGGATTGAAAATAATTGCATGCGTAGAAATGATAATTATTGTGATGACTGTGATCATGTAGGGTACAACCCTAGGAATCATGTGACATAAGGAACAGAACTTGTTGGTAGTAAGACTAGGAGAAACCTAGTTTAGGGGTTTGACGAGTGACATCAACTTAGGAGTTATCCTAGGGAGGACGAGTGGCATGGTCTAGGTGATAACCTAAGGACACTGATAGAGTGATCAACATAGAGTCAGAAAACTCTAGGGTGTATATGACATGGAACTTAGGAAAGAGAACCTAAGGAGAACTAGTGTTCAACATAGAGTCAAGGAACTCTAGGATGAGTATGACATGGAACTTAGGTAAGGAAACCTAAGTGAACTAGAGGTCAGCATAGAGTCATGGAACTCTAGGACAGTATGACATGGACTTAGGTAAAGGGAACCTAAGTTGAGCTAGAAGAGTTTAAAACTCACAGACAGGAAAAGAGTCAAGTTGACTCTAGGATTCAGTAAGGAATCAGAGGATGGAAAAGGTGGATCAAGTGTGGAGATATGAAAGGGAAAACAGAAAAGTAGAGTCAATGTAATTCTAAGATAACAGTGGAACATGGAATTAGAGTCAGTGTAACTCTAAGTTAATGGTGAAGCAGGAAAACAGAGTTTAGTTAACTCTAGGATTCAGTGAGAATCAGAAATGTGGGATGAGATCCCTGTTTAAAGAGTTGATCAAATATAACCCTAGAAGGTCATAGGGTCGGTGGCAAATGGATAATAACTTTAACTTCAATTTGAGTTAAAGAAATAAAGAGAAATTTTAAGAGTCAGGTGGCTCTCTAGTTATCCTTATGGCAAGACCTAGGAAAGAGGAAAAAAAAATTATTGCTAAAGGCAAAGATTAAAAGCAAGCTAAAATGGCTAAAAGCATAAAGAAAATTAATTGGCGCCTTCGAATTTGAGACTCGTCAAGTGGAGCAGGACTCCCGGCAGTGACCCGGCGGACGAGGTACTTTCGAATGGCTAAAATGAAAGCAAGGAGCTAAATGATCAAAGAAAAGAGAAAGTGATTTGCCAGTGGCAAAAAGGGAGCTATAAGCCTGAATAAGAAAGGAAAGCAAGTGTTCAAAGGCAAAGAGGCTAGGAACTAAAGTAGAAAGAAAAGAAAGAAAATATCAAAAGATAAAATGGGCGTCCTTCGGGGTGAAACGTAGATCTTGTCGGAGCCATGGGCAGTGTCCCTCTCCCGGGCAGTGACCCCGTATGACAAGTTCCCCGTTGGGCGGGGTAACACTTGCGGGTGTTATCGGCAACCTTAGAAATCTTATCTTATGGTAGCAAGACTACCGGGCTCGCCCATTGATAAGAATTTCCGAGGGTTAACTTGAACTAAAGCACCAGATCTAAAGAATAAAAAAAAATAGAGTGGCAGGTGGGCCGGGTTAGTTGGACCCTGTATTCAGCGGCATAGTGGCCCGATTGTGCTTAGCAGCCTAGTGTGGCTACAAGTAGTGCTGGGTAGATGGTTTACACAGATAGGTAGTGATATGTTATATTGCATAGCTGAGCATTTTGATATTGAGGATTTAGTTTCCTAGCACTATTATTATTGCTTCCATTGGACCAAGTGGTGTAGGACACTTTCTCGGTGGTTGAACCCACTGGGAACTCTGTCAGGAGTTTCTCACACCCTTTGGTTGACCCCCCCCCCCCACAGGTGCGGGTAGGATGCAGCGGACGAGACGGTTCAAGAGGCAGACGGCGAGGTATGCGACAGGCGGCAAGGGCCCAGCAGCATAGAGACCTAGAGGTGCTCTCGACAAGATGTTCCCATTTTTTATATTCTCTCGAGTGAACCTGTATGGTGAGGAATGAATGTAAAAGAATGTAATAATTTATTGCAAGTTCAGAAATGTAAT
>CM055065.1:36571734-36650767 GCA_029204045.2 Tillandsia leiboldiana
AAAAACAATGCGGAAAATCAAAACAGCACACGAGATGTACGGGAAACTCCATCCAGGAGAAAAATCACGGGACCAAACGCAATAACAATCCACTAAGAAAAGAAGAATACAAGGTGATTACTGACTCCACGGACTCCAAACCCCTCACTTCAAGTCTTCGGATCTTGCGCTCACGCGACTGCACGTCCACTGCACACGTTCGAATCCACGAACGCCACTTGAATCCACGAGCACCACGTTTCGAATCCACGAAACGTCTTCAAACACATCGAATCCACGATGGTACGTCGAATCCACGACGCAAACTTGATAAAAGTTCGATGGTGATCCTTTGCTTAGATTAACATTGAAGAACAAGAAGGAATCTCTAAGCAAAGACTAGATCAATTCGACAAAAAGTATGTCTTGGAAGAACCGTCGAATTGACCTAAAAGAGGCTAAAACAGAAGAACGATAAAAAACCTAGCTCTAGGTTGCTCTCAAGTGTTTTCTTAATTATTCGTAGTTTCTTGAGAAACCCTAAGTGTCTAATTATAGGTTAGAAACCTTTGGAAAGAGATAAGCATCAAAAACTGACTTAACAATTTTCCCGCACGACGGTCCGGACTGGATTGGCTCGTTCCGGACTGTCGTCTTTTTTCAGCAATCCTGAAAAACAAGGTTCGGGGTCCGGACTGAAACATGAATCCGATCCGGACTGAAACATGAATCCGATCCGGACTGAAACAGGAATCCGATCCGGACTGAAAGGCGCATGAACAAACTATGTTCGGGGTCCGGACTGGATTGGTCTGATCCGGATCCTGAACATCCAATTTGTCCAGTTTTTTATTTTTATGCATTGAAACTTATCCAAGTGTTTCTAAACTACTCAAATGTATTCGGATCACCAAAATTTTTTAGTTAAACGTACCTGATCAATCCGAATCCATTTTCCTTAAGATTGATTGATATGATCCACAATTCTTAACTTCAATCTTCAAGACTCAAAACCACTGAGTGTCAACTTGAGCTCTTGTTGAATTTTCTCTGAGTCTTCGATTGCTGATTGACAATTGATCACTTCAAGCCTCCGACTCAACTCACGAAATATGCCAACACAAAAAACCGTAAACAATCTCCCCTTTGGCAATTCGTGACAAAACCCAAAAATACATAAAACGCTTACACTCATCTTAAACCAAAAAATCGAAACTCAATGTCATCACCAAAACATTGACTTTCTTTGCGTGAAAGATCTAATAAACAAAAATTACATTTGAACCAGTCTTAGAACAAACCTATGACTTAGGACTTGGAGTCTTAAAGTGATGTAGATCCTGCAAAACAAACTCCAAACAAATCAAAAGTCAGTTGTCAGAAATTAAAGTATATCCTACATTTGATTCATCCTTTTGGTTCTTTGGTTTTTGGCTCCTTTTTCATCATCCCCCCTATCTCGATGATCTCATCTCCGTCTCCCCCTATCTCGATGATCTTATCTCCGTCATTTTCTCTTCTCCCCCTTTTTGTCAAATTGCAAACAGTGAACATACTAGACAAAGGGAAATCACTAACAACATTAGTTCATAGAGAAAGAGAGATAAAAGCTCAGTTCCGGTATATAACAAAAACGCAGATTTCGTACCGGTCCTCGAAGGCAAAATTACAAAAAATTCTTGAAACAAATCCAAATTTGGAATCTTTCAAAATACCGATTTGCATTCCATCAAGAAAACAATTTAAGTGCTTGAAAATAATATGAGATCACATAGTGTCATTCATCCAATTAATTTTACAAAAATTAAAAAGATTTACTCCGAAATCATGAAAACACAAGATAAAACATATAAACCGTTTTTCATATGATATACGTCAAACTCAAGTCATCAAAAATAATCTTGAGATCCAAAGTCTATCAAGATGTAACGGATTTACAAAGATGACTTACAGAGATTTCCAAATGACATCAATTTTGAATTTTACCCTTCTAAATTGAGATATGCACTAAAATACCTAGTGGCTCTTTGAGCATCTTTTAACTATCCCACCTTATACCAACCAGGAGATTGTTCAAAAATAAGAACTTTGAATTTAAATCTCCGAATGCTTCAACTAAACAAAAGTTCATAAAATATCATCAAGCATCCAAAACATGTGGTAGCTTCACACACAAACCGGACGACGGGGTGGCAGCTCTTTCCAACATGTGGTGGTAGTTTTCACACTCCTTTCGGATGTAACTCTTTCCACATCTTTTGCAATTCATTTCATTACCCTTGTAAGAAAATACAATCTCTTATGTGAAAGAATTAAATCCCAAATTTTAGTCTATCGGTTGTCTCATGTTTATCACAATGAATTCACACAACCGTGATAGATTATCATCTAAAGATCACACATGATTACTAAAATTTGATGAATATAATTATCAAAAACTCCTATATGAAATATCTTCAAGAATTATGATTATGGAGTAAAGTTGATAATCATATAAAATTAAATTGGAGTGATTGAAAGTGAAACCCTTTTTATTCAATGCATTGTTCGTTAAAAACCCTTTTCTTCAAAATAAAAAATAAAAACGAAGAGCATTGAAAACATGTAATGCAGAGATTCAGAAAAATATGAAAGGAAAACCAATCAAAGCATTACATACAGTCATAAGCTATTTAGAACTTAAGACAAGGAAGAATAACCTTTCCGAATCCAAAATCGTCGGATTTTGGGTTGTCTTGATTCATTGTGGTTGGGAGATGATAGCTTTGACTGTTGATCCACCTTTGGTCCTTTGCCTCGCAATGATCCACTTGAATGATTGATGTTGTGGCTCGGACTTTTGGTGGGTTGAGTGAACTCCTTTGACTTGATGAGTCTTTTGATTCCGTTGAGTTCGCTCCGTAGATGAAGTTGCCGAAGAATTCCTCTTTCTCTTTTTCGGCACATCTTCATCAAGTGTCCTTCAAGTCCACATTGGTAACAGTTCTTCCTTCAATTTAGTTGTGGAACTTGAAGCCTTCACAGTTTGGTTCTTTTTAAATCCCAAGCCAACCTTGCTTGTTTGACCTAATCCGGGACATACAATCAAGTTTCTTGGAACCGGTTTGAAAGCCTTTGTATGTCGGATTTAAGTTGATGAACTTGCTTGGTCAAAGCTTGGTTGGTGCTAATGAATTTCCTCAAACTGTTTTTTCTAGAAAATCAATCTTGTTAATATGGGAATTTAACGATCGTTTCCGATTGATTTATCTTTTCTTGGAGATTTTTTTGTGTAACGCCCCACTTCCCAAGGGGGTCACCCCATCCTAGAACTACTCTAGCTCTAGCACGCTTAACTCTTGTTCCTCTTGGATCTTGCTACCATCCAAAATGCTATAGCCGGGTTAGAGATTTAGTCCTATTATATCATTTATATAGGACTAATCCAAATTCCGGGGGTGTCACATTCTTCCCCCCTTTAAGCCCCTGACGTCCACGTCAGGCTCAAGCACACTCCACTGTAGTGAACGGAATTTTTGGTATATACATAAATGTAAATAAAGGGTGGTATGAATACTAGTGTTATGAAAGTTGGGGAAGTAAGGAACATTTGGACGCGAGTTAGGCCCAAATCGGGTTAAAATGGAGAGATCTAAAAATTTATTTGAGAAAGGGGGCCCAGATTTTTAGTGCAAAATTCACAGTGTGTCAGAAAATTCCGAGAAAATTACGGAAGTCCCGTAAATATGTTTTAAGACCACAGAAAAAGTTTCGCGTTGATCGGACACCCGATAGTGAGAACGGGCTCCGCCAACAGTGTCGAAAAATTCTGAGAAAATTACAGGAGCTGTGTAATTATGTTTTAAGGTCACAGTAAAAATTTCGTGTTGACCGGATACCCGGATTGCGAGAACGGGGTCCGCCAATGATTCTGGACACAGTAGGGCTTTGGTGACCCAGAAATGACCCAAACTGAAAATTTTAAATTTTTCTGTGATAAATTAAGCTAAAACGAGCCGCCTGTCAAGTTTTGGATGGAAACGGACGAAAAATGGACAGAAACCCGAAACAAAACGGATTTCTGAGGCGACGGCGGCGCGGGGACATCACAGGTGCAGCTGGCATGTGGCCGGCGGGTCAAAGGGGGAGGCGGCCACATGGCTGGGCCTCTTTTGGCCGGTACGGGCGCGGGAACGCGCGCCCCTGCGCGCCTGTGTGGCGCGCACAGTGCGCGGGGGCGTGCGTGGACCCGGGTGCGCGCAATCCCTATGTGGTGGACCGCCACCCGGCACTTCCTCATTGGACGCCCCGTAGACCCGGTCCATGGACACCCTCCCATTTCTCCTTCTTCTCTTCTTCTTCTTCCTTCCTCCCCCCGCACCGCCATTCTTCCTCTCCTTCTTCCTTTTCTTCTCCACCCGAGCACGAGAGATAGAGAAAGACAGAGAGAGAGAGGAAGGTGGGGGATTTCGTGGAGCGCGCAAGATGTTCCAAGCAGTCTGGGGATCGCGTGTATTCGCATGGGGCGGAGCGACGCTGTCAAGGTAGGCTCCGTTCGTCGTTTTTACGATATTTTTGGCACAGTTTTGAGACGTTATTTTGGACATTAGATTTAACCCCGTGCCGTTTTGCGTGTTAGGGACCGAGTTCTACTGTACCGTTGCTGCACGGACTGTCGCGGACAGTTTTGACGCGCCTCGTTTTGCGTGCCAGTTGTAGAAGAAATGCACCGTTTTGCGTGCGAATTCGGGAATATGCGCAGTTTTGGACGCAAACCCGAAAAGCATACACCGTTTTGCGTGCAACGTTGAAAAAGGAAAGTGCACCGTTTTACGTGCCAACCCGAGGTACGTGCCTCCGTTTTGCGTGCAGGTCGTGTCATCGCGCACCGTTTGTGTGCTGTCGCTAATAATATACATCATTTTTCGTGCAGGACTAGAAAAAAAATGTGCACCGTTTTGCGTGCCAATCCGAGGTACGTGTTCTGTTTTGCACACAATTTGTGCTGTCGCGCATCGTTTTGCGTGCAGTCTCTAATAATATAATCATTTTTTCGTGCAGGGTTAGAAAAATGTGCACCATTTTACGTGCAACCCTACAGTTAAGCGTGCACCGTTTTGCGTGCAGAAAAAAAAAGTGCACCGTTTTGCGTGCCAATACGAGGTACGAGCTCCGTTTTGCGTGAAGGTTGGACCAATACGCACCGTTTTACGTGCAGATGCTAATATTTGCATTATTTTTCGTGTAGGGCTAGGAAAAATATGCATCGTTTTGCGTGCAACCCTAAAGTCAGACGTGCACCATTTTTTGTGCAGATTCGAGGTACGTGCACCGTTTCGCGTGCAGGTTGATTTAACGCGCACCGTTTTGCGTGCAGACTGAAATGAGCGCACCGTTTTTTCGTGCGGGTTTTTACTGATGTGCACCGTTTTGCGTGCAGGTTTGGTGGCCGTGCACCGTTTTGCGTGCGGACTCGAGGGATGCACACGGTTTTGCGTGCAAGCTCGAGGGGACAAGTGGAATCGCGCGGAGACCAATTGCAAGTGTCTACAAGCAATTGGGTACACCACAAGGTGGGGAATTCTGCCGAAATTGGGTGACCTCTCCCCTTGCTCCTTTGCTTTTCGATCTAGAAGCATGATAGTAGCCTGTTAGAGGCGTTAGGTAATCATGATTATTATTGCATGTGTAGAGAGATACAGATGAAAAGTGCAACTGTTGGTTGCCAGAGATAGATGATAAATGTGTATGTGTAGAGATATTTAGAGGAAAAGTGAATTTGTGATTTATCCAAATAGGGAATAAACCGGTATGTGTAGATGGACACAGATGGAAAATGCAGCTGTTGGTTGCCAAAAAGGAGATAATTAATTTGCATGTGTAAAAGAATTAAGGGAAAAATGCAAATTCTTGATTTATCTAAATTGATGAAATTGCATACATAGAGGATAAATATTATTTTTATGATGGATGTGAAAATAATTGCATGCGTAGAAATGATAATTATGTGATGACTGTGATCATGTAGGGTACAACCCTAGGAATCATGTGACATAAGGGAACAGAACTTGTTGGTAGTAAGACTAGGAGAAAACCTAGTTTAGGGGTTTGACGAGTGACATCAACTTAGGAGTTATCCTAGGGAGGACGAGTGGCATGGTCTTAGGTGATAACCTAAGGACACTGGATAGAGTGATCAACATAGAGTCAGAAAACTCTAGGGTGTATATGACATGGAACTTAGGTAAAGAGAACCTAAGGAGAACTAGTGTTCAACATAGAGTCAAGGAACTCTAGGATGAGTATGACATGGAACTTAGGTAAGGAAACCTAAGGTGAACTAGAGGTCAGCATAGAGTCATGGAACTCTAGGACAAGTATGACATGGGACTTAGGTAAAGGGAACCTAAGTTGAGCTAGAAGAGTTTAAACTCACAGACAGGAAATAGAGTCAAGTTGACTCTAGGATTCAGTAAGGAATCAGGAGGATGGAAAAGGTGGATCAAGTGTGGAGATATGAAAGGGAAAACAGAAAAGTAGAGTCAATGTAATTCTAAGATAACAGTGGAACATGGAATTAGAGTCAGTGTAACTCTAAGTTAATGGTGAAGCAGGAAACAGAGTTAGTTAACTCTAGGATTCAGTGAGGAATCAGAAATGTGGGATGAGATCCCCTGTTTAAAGAGTTGATCAAATATAACCCTAGAAGGTCATAGGGGTCTGGGCAAATGGATAATAACTTTAACTTCAATTTGAGTTAAAGAAATAAAAGAGAAATGTTTAAGAGCCCAGGTGGCTCTCTAGTTATCCTTATGGCAAGACCTAGGATAAGAGGAAAAAAAATTTATTGCTAAAGGCAAAGATTAAAGCAAGCTAAAAGTGGCTAAAAGCATAAAGAAAATGTAATTGGCGCCTTCGAATTTGAGACTCGTCAAGTGGAGCAGGACTCCCTGGGCAGTGACCCGTCGGACGAGGTACTTTCGAATGGCTAAAAGTGAAAGCAAGGAGCTAAATGATCAAAGAAAAGAGAAAGTGATTTGCCAGTGGCAAAAAGGGAGCTATAAGCCTGAATAAGAAAGGAAAGCAAGTGTTCAAAGGCAAAGAGGCTAGGAACTAAAGTAGAAAGAAAAGAAAGAAAATATAAAAAGATAAAATTGGCGTACCTTCGGGGGTGAAACATAGATCTTGTCCGAGCCATGGGCAGTGTCCCTCTCCCGGGCAGTGACCCGTATGACAAGTTCCCCGTTGGGCGGGGTAACACTTGCGGGTGTTATCGGCAACCTTAGAAATCTTATCTTATGGTAGCAAGACTACCGGGCTCGGGCCCGTTGGATAAGAATTTCCAAGGGTTAACTTGAACTAAAGCACCAGAATCTAAAGAATAAAAAAAAATAGAGTGGCCAAGATGGCCGGGTTAGTTGGACCCTGTATTCAGCGGCATAGTGGCCGAGTTGGTGCTTAGCAGCCTAGTGTGGCTAGACAGAGTAGTGCTGGGTAGATGGTTATACACAGATAGTGTAGTGATATGTTATATTGCATAGCTGCATTTTGATATTGAGGATTTAGTTTCCTAGCACTATTATTATTGCTTCCATTGGACCAAGTGGTGTAGGACACTTTTTCTCGGTGGTTGAACCCACTGGGAACTCTGTCAGGAGTTCTCACACCCCTTGGGTGACCCCCCCCCCCCCCCCCCCCCCCCCCACAGGTGCGGGTATGGATGCAGCGGACGAGACGGTTCAGAGGCAGACGGCGAGGTATGCGACAGGGGCAAGGGCCCAGCAGCATAGAGACCTAGAGGGTCTAGCAGAGGTATCCCATTTTTATATTTCTCGAGTGAACCTTGTATGGTGAGGAAATGATGTAAAAGAATTGTAATAATTTTATTTGCAAGTTCAGAAATGTAAAGTGTAATCAATTTAAGTTATGGTTCACTCTGGTATGCTTTCATTTCCGCATTAACTAATTGTTGTTGAATGAAAGTTTTAAATTTGTAGTGATTTTAGTACTCTGATATTGAGCTTCCGCATACACTTGTTGTGTTATTATGGATGTTACCGTTCCTTTCGGGTAGGAAAAGGTCTTATCCGATTGGCGGGTCTGTTGGCGTGCCCGAACCGTACAAATTGGCGGACTCGGGGCGTGACAGATTAGAGTGGTATCAGAGACTAGGAATAGTCCTAGGTGGTTAGCAAACCTTAGGGAGACTCTAGGAATTAGCACGAGAGAGTGTGTGGATTATCGGGCGAAAGTATTTGATTGGTTATTGTTGTTCCCAAAAAGGATGTTGGGACTGATCGAGGGTGACGAGCATTCATTCTTCAGATATTACGTTGGCGGCCGACAACATAATGTTGGAGATGAAAAGGAGTACCCTCTTATACTTTCGCATGATTGGGTCGACGAACCTTTCGACGGTATTTAGATTGCGCATTGCTCAAATGGCTGAATTTGGGCTAATCGTTCGTTGTGGTGTGCATATTAGCGATGACACCACATATGGAGACGCGCTTGTCTCGGCTCGAGCCTCGAGGGGGCTCTGGGACGAACAAGGTACACGAGCTGCGATAGAGAGCGACCGCACTTATTGGTGTGGTCCAGCAGCAGATAAACCTTCCCGCTGATAGGCGGAAATTTTTCGCCGGCTGAGAGGTGGACTCCGACGCCTAAAGGTGGCGTCAATGTGACAGTCGGAGCAGATAGATAGGCTCCAGTGGCTGATAGTGCAGCAAGTTGAGGCTGCACAAACAACGAATGAGTATACGGCGTCGCCGCCTGTAGGGGCGACAGTAGAGAGTGGCAGTGGCCGCCGAGCTTTTGTCGGCGCACCCCGCACCTTTAGCAAAGGAGTATTATAAGCTTGTGTCAGCTAGGTTGCTGACAAAGTGTGGTTAGTAAGGTCCAGTGAGAGACCGACTCGCGAGGTAAATGGTGATCGCTATGTCGTGAGAGCCAAGTTGCAGTGCCCTGAGGGTTAGGGCAAGAAAGATTTACGAGCCTGGCGGCGTGAATTTGCCCCTGATGACGGTAGTAACCGTGTGGCGCGACAACTGTGGCTGTGTTGCCGCATAGTAGAGTTGGTGAGGCCCAGAGTAGGCTTCAGGATGCGGGAACCTCTCGAAAGAGCGAGAGTTTTGTGGCGTCGTTCTGATGAATCAGTGTAATGGCAAGGGTTGCCACCGTAGTCTTTGCGAGTTGATCACCAGAGTTGGTGGACAGTTATTTTCGGTGCCACAACCCAGTTGGGAGAGGTGTACAGGAGTCATGCGCGTGTTTAAGCAAGTTGCTTAACATTCTGGATTACGCAAGTTAGCGTAGGGGCGTAGGACGCCCAACTGTTTAGGTGCTCATGGAGCACAGGTACGGTTTAGCCAGAGAGAGCTGATTAGGTGGTGTATTAGCCTTTGCCCAGTGTGGCCAGAGTTGATATAGAGAGTTTGGGTCGTGGATTGATGACTTGTTAGTTGATTTTGCTCAGTGGAGCATAGTGGTCGCGTGGCGACGATTAGCGGGTTCGCTTGTGGACGATCCGTGCCTGGACCATGTTTGTGGACTGTGGGCCTGTAGCCCAGTGGGCAGGCGCAGTCGGCTGTGAGAGACAGGGGCCCGAGACCTGATGGCGGGGCATGATAGAGATTTGGTCGGGACGGTAGTCCGAGCGATGACCCGGGGACATGGAATGCCACGTGTGAGCCTTGAGGCTGTTAGTACACTGAGAGTGTGATGTGATCAGGCAGTAGTGCTAGTGATGATTGAGGTGCTGTAGCTCCTAGTGGGAGTGTTGGTGTAGCAATCCTAAGTGAGGATCTACCCGTTTGATGATTGGGTCTGTGGGCTAGAGAGAGAGCCGTTGCACAGTGTTAGGCTAGTATTTGGGCTATAGGCCCCTATTGGACCGTGGTCTGTGGACTTATTAGTAGTCCGAAATAGACGGGTTAGCTAGTAATTCATGGACTCCGAGCGCTAGTAGCGTGTGAGATAGTAGAGAACTCGTGGATTGGCCTTTGCCCGCCACATTAGGCAGCTGAGCGATCGGAAAGAAAATGCGGTAAATGAAATTAGCTGCAGATGCAACCTCGTTGTGAAAAGAATGATGGCGGAATTAAAGTGAAAATTTCGCAAGTAAAAACTGGGTCATTCGTGGCAATTGAAAGAGCAAGTGCTCAACTGTGTCTTTCACCTACTTAGTGAAGGGGCCAGACACCAGGTCTGTGTTTGTCCCTAAATTGCGATAGGGATTCATGAATGAGTTGCTCGTGTAGTCCTGGCGAGCAGAAAATTTGATGCGGGTCACGATATACAGTGAGCCCAGTAGTGAGGGCAAGATTTCCTCCCTCTCGATCAAGTAGGAGTCGAGATGTGACTCAAGTTTCGAGGACGAAACTTATTTTAAGGGGGGTAGAATGTAGTGAACCGGAATTTTGGTATATACATAAATGTAAATAAAGGTGGTATGAAATACTAGTGTTATGAAAGTTGGGGAAGTAAGGAATATTTGGACGCGAGTTAGGCCCAAATCGGGTTAAAATGGAGAGATCTAAAAATTTATTTGAGAAAGGGGGCCCAGATTTTTAGTGCAAAATTCGCAGTGTCGGAAAATTCCGAGAAAATTACGGGAGTCCCGTAAATATGTTTTAAGAGCACAGAAAAAGTTTCGCGTTGATCGGATACCCGATAGTGAGAACGGGCTCCGCCAACAGTGTCGAAAAATTCTGAGAAAATTACAGGAGCTGTGTAATTATGTTTTAAGGTCACAGTAAAAATTTCGTGTTGACCGGATACCCGGATTGCGAGAACGGGGTCCGCCAATGATTCTGGACACAGTAGGGCTTTGGTGACCCAGAAATGACCCAAACTGAAAATTTAAATTTTTCTGTGATAAATTAAGCTAAAACGAAGCCGCCTGTCAAGTTTGGATGGAAACGGACGAAAAATGGACAGAAACCGAAACAAAAACGGATTTCTGAGGCGACGGCGGCGCGGGAATCAAGGTGCAGCTGGCATGGTGGCAGGCGGGTCAAAGGGGGAGGCGGCCACATGGCGGGCCCTCTTTGGGCCCGTACGGGCGCGGGAATGCGCGCCCCTGCGCGCCTGTGTGGCGCGCACAGTGCGCGGGGGCGTGCGTGGACCGGGTGCGCGCATCCCTATGTGGTGGACCGCCACCCGGCACTTCCTCATTGGACGCCCCGTAGACCCGGTCCATGGACCACCCTCCCTTTCTCCTTCTTCTCTTCTTCTTCTTCCTTCCTCCCCCGCACCGCCATTCTTCCTCTCCTTCTTCCTTTTCTTCTCCACCCGAGCACGAGAGATAGAGAAAGACAGAGAGAGAGAGGAAGGTGGGGGATTTCGTGGAGCGCGCAAGATGTTCCAAGCAGTCTGGGGATCGCGTGTATTCGCATGGGGCGGCGCGACGCTGTCAAGGTAGGCTCCGTTCGTCGTTTTTACGATATTTTTGGCACAGTTTTGAGACGTTATTTTGGACATTAGATTTAACCCCGTGCCGTTTTGCGTGTTAGGGACCGAGTTCTACTGTACCGTTGCTGCACGGACTGTCGCGGACAGTTTTGACGCGCCTCGTTTTGCGTGCCAGTTGTAGAAGAAATGCACCGTTTTGCGTGCGAATTCGGGAATATGCGCAGTTTTGGACGCAAACCCGAAAAACATACACCGTTTTGCGTGCAACGTTGAAAAAGGAAAGTGCACCGTTTTGCGTGCCAACCCGAGGTACGTGCTCCGTTTTGCGTGCAGGTCGTGTCATCGCGCACCGTTTTGTGTGCTGTCGCTAATAATATACATCGTTTTTCGTGCAGGACTAGAAAAAAATGTGCACCGTTTTGCGTGCCAATCCGAGGTACGTGTTCTGTTTTGCGCACAATTTGTGCTGTCGCGCATCGTTTTGCGTGCAGTCTCTAATAATATACATCATTTTTCGTGCAGGGTTAGAAAAACGTGCACCATTTTACGTGCAACCCTACAGTTAAGCGTGCACCGTTTTGCGTGTAGATTTGAGGTACATGCTCCGTTTTGCGTGCCGATCGAATTAGCGCACACCGTTTTGGTGTGCAGTCTCTAATATGACGCATCGTTTTGCGTGCAGGACTAGAGGAAAGTGCACCGTTTTGCGTGCCAATACGAGGTACGTGCTCCGTTTTGCATGAAGGTTGGACCAATATGCACCGTTTTACGTGCAGATGCTAATATTTTGTATTATTTTTCGTGTAGGGCTAGGAAAAATATGCATCGTTTTGCGTGCAACTCTAAAGTCAGACGTGCACCGTTTTGCGTGCAGATTCGAGGTACGTGCACCGTTTCGCGTGCAGGTCGATTTAACGCGCACCGTTTTGCGTGCAGACTGAAATGACGCGCACCGTTTTGCGTGCGGGTTTTTAGTGATGTGCACCGTTTTGCGTGCAAGTTTGGTGGTCGTGCACCGTTTTGCGTGCGGACTCCAGGGATGCACACCATTTTGCGTGCAAGCTCGAGGGGACAAGTGGAATCGCGCGGAGACCAATTGCAAGTGTCTACAAGCAATTGGGTACACCACAAGGTGGGGGATTCTGCCGAAATTGGGTGACCTCTCCCCTTGCTCCTTTGCTTTTCGATCTAGAAGCATGATAGTAGCCTGTTAGAGGCGTTAGGTAATCATGATTATTATTGCATGTGTAGAGAGATACAGATGAAAAGTGCAACTGTTGGTTGCCAGAGACAGATGATAAATGTGTATGTGTAGAGATATTTAGAGGAAAAGTGACATTTGTGATTTATCCAAATAGGGAATAAACCGGTATGTGTAGATGGACACAGATGGAAAATGCAACTGTTGGTTGCCAAAAAGGAGATAATTAATTTGCATGTGTAAAAGAATTAAGGGAAAAATGCAAATTCTTGATTTATCTAAATTGATGAAATTGCATACATAGAGGATAAATATTATTTTTATGATGGATGTGAAAATAATTGCATGCGTAGAAATGATAATTATGTGATGACTGTGATCATGTAGGGTACAACCCTAGGAATCATGTGACATAAGGGAACAGAACTTGTTGGTAGTAAGACTAGGAGAAAACCTAGTTTAGGGGTTTGACGAGTGACATCAACTTAGGAGTTATCCTAGGGAGGACGAGTGGCATGGTCTTAGGTGATAACCTAAGGACACTGGATAGAGTGATCAACATAGAGTCAGAAAACTCTAGGGTGTATATGACATGGAACTTAGGTAAAGAGAACCTAAGGAGAACTAGTGTTCAACATAGAGTCAAGGAACTCTAGGATGAGTATGACATGGAACTTAGGTAAGGAAACCTAAGGTGAACTAGAGGTCAGCATAGAGTCATGGAACTCTAGGACAAGTATGACATGGGACTTAGGTAAAGGGAACCTAAGTTGAGCTAGAAGAGTTTAAACTCACAGACAGGAAATAGAGTCAAGTTGACTCTAGGATTCAGTAAGGAATCAGGAGGATGGAAAAGGTGGATCAAGTGTGGAGATATGAAAGGGAAAACAGAAAAGTAGAGTCAATGTAATTCTAAGATAACAGTGGAACATGGAATTAGAGTCAGTGTAACTCTAAGTTAATGGTGAAGCAGGAAAACAGAGTTTAGTTAACTCTAGGATTCAGTGAGGAATCAGAAATGTGGGATGAGATCCCCTGTTTAAAGAGTTGATCAAATATAACCCTAGAAGGTCATAGGGGTCTGGGCAAATGGATAATAACTTTAACTTCAATTTGAGTTAAAGAAATAAAAGAGAAATGTTTAAGAGTCCAGGTGGCTCTCTAGTTATCCTTATGGCAAGACCTAGGATAAGAGGAAAAAAAAATTATTGCTAAAAGGCAAAGATTAAAAGCAAGCTAAAAGTGGCTAAAAGCATAAAGAAAATGTAATTGGCGCCTTCGAATTTGAGACTCGTCAAGTGGAGCAGGACTCCCTGGGCAGTGACCCGTCGGACGAGGTACTTTCGAATGGCTAAAAGTGAAAGCAAGGAGCTAAATGATCAAAGAAAAGAGAAAGTGATTTGCCAGTGGCAAAAAGGGAGCTATAAGCCTGAATAAGAAAGGAAAGCAAGTGTTCAAAGGCAAAGAGGCTAGGAACTAAAGTAGAAAGAAAAGAAAGAAAATATAAAAAGATAAAATGGGCGTACCTTCGGGGGTGAAACATAGATCTTGTCGGAGCCATGGGCAGTGTCCCTCTCCCGGGCAGTGACCCGTATGACAAGTTCCCCGTTGGGCGGGGTAACACTTGCGGGTGTTATCGGCAACCTTAGAAATCTTATCTTATGGTAGCAAGACTACCGGGCTCGGGCCCATTGGATAAGAATTTCCGAGGGTTAACTTGAACTAAAGCACCAGAATCTAAAGAATAAAAAAAAATAGAGTGGCCAAGGTGGCCGGGTTAGTTGGACCCTGTATTCAGCGGCATAGTGGCCGAGTTGGTGCTTAGCAGCCTAGTGTGGCTAGACAGAGTAGTGCTGGGTAGATGGTTATACACAGATAGTGTAGTGATATGTTATATTGCATAGCTGCATTTTGATATTGAGGATTTAGTTTCCTAGCACTATTATTATTGCTTCCATTGGACCAAGTGGTGTAGGACACTTTCTCGGTGGTTGAACCCACTGGGAACTCTGTCAGGAGTTCTCACACCCCTTGGGTGACCCCCCCCCCCCCCACAGGTGCGGGTATGGATGCAGCGGACGAGACGGTTCAGAGGCAGACGGCGAGGTATGCGACAGGGGCAAGGGCCCAGCAGCATAGAGACCTAGAGGGTCTAGCAGAGGTATCCCATTTTTATATTTCTCGAGTGAACCTTGTATGGTGAGGAAATGATGTAAAAGAATTGTAATAATTTTATTTGCAAGTTCAGAAATGTAAAGTGTAATCAATTTAAGTTATGGTTCACTCTGGTATGCTTTCATTTCCGCATTAACTAATTGTTGTTGAATGAAAGTTTTAAATTTGTAGTGATTTTAGTACTCTGATATTGAGCTTCCGCATACACTTGTTGTGTTATTATGGATGTTACCGTTCCTTTCGGGTAGGAAAAGGTCTTATCCGATTGGCGGGTCTGTTGGCGTGCCCGAACTGTACAGATTGGCGGACTCGGGGCGTGACACTCACAAGCACCAGGCGATGTGAGACTCGTCTCGCTAGCCTTAGCCGACCTTGTGAGGAGCTACACTCCACTCACAACTGTCATTAGCCGGGGAGCCTCGCTCTACCCGCTATATAACCCTGGCTCAGCCGAGACTCATCTCACATTTCCGGCTGGTGAATGTCTCTGATACCAACTGTGACGCCCCACTTCCCAGGGGGTCACCCATCCTAGAACTACTCTAGCTCTAGCACGCTTAACTCTCATGTTCCTCTTGGATCTTGCTACCATCCAAAATGCTATAGCCGGGTTAGAGATTTAGTCCTATTATATCATTTATATATAGGACTAATCCAAATTCCGGGGGTGTCACATTATTATTATCCAATAAAAGCTCTCGTTCCTCCTCGAGATCATAAAGTTTGATCTTTAAAGCATGATTCTCGTCTTGAATCTCAAGTCGTTGCTTCCTCAACTTCTTAATATGCTTGGCCATCTTCTTTGATTCCGTAAGAAGTTGTTGATATGCTTCAACGAGTTCTTCTTTATCCGACTCCCCCTCACTTGATGACTCTCCGCCGGATGTTGATGTTTCATGTAAAATCAAAGGAATAGAGTCAGTGATTAAAAATGATAAGCACACATTAGAAGAGGGAATTTGAGAAGCATGTAAGGCAACGACTTTTTCCTCTTTACTTGAGGTCGATTCATTAGAAGTAGAATCGTCCCAAGTTTTCGCTTGCAAAGCCTTCTTTTTATATGATTTCGGAGAAGGACAATCAGTTGAAATATGGCCGTAGCCTTTGCATCGATAACATTGGATTTCCCCTTCGAATTCATCTTTTTCTTTTTCTTTAGAAGGTTTTGCAACGCCTTTGAGTTTAGAGGATTTAGAACCCGATGATCCTTTAGATGGTTTCGTGGATGTAGATCCATCGGTTCGATTCTTCCAAAACTTTCGACGAAATTTCTTTATGATCCGCGCCAATTGTTCTTCAAAATCGGCAAAAGAGATTTCATCGTCGGAACTTGATTCACCATCTTCTTCCCTTGTTGATTTGACTGCAATACCTGTAAGCTTAGAAGAAGACTTGGAAGAAACTTGATTAGTAGGAAAAGTCATTTCATAAGTTTGTAAAGCACCTACTAATTCCTCTACTCTCATCTCATCCGGATGACTAACGGTTTCAATGGCGGTAACCTTTGCCCTAAACCGTTCAGGAAGAGTCCGAAGTATCTTTCTTACAATTTTTGACTCCGGAATCTTTTCTCCTAAATTAGCACAAGTATTGATTACATCTTGAAGTCTAGTGTAATAATCTGTAAACAATTCATGCTCTTCCATATGAATAGAGTCAAATTGACTTGTAAGCATCTGGAGTTTTTGAATTTTTACAAGATTAGTACCCTCATGTGTAATTTTGAGAATATCCCAAATTTCCTTCGCGGTTTCACACGCGGAAATTCGTGTGAACTCAGTCGAGGAAAGAGAATTAAATAGAGCGTTCATACATTTCCCATTGTAAGAAGATCTTTCGAATTCCTCTTTGGACCATCTAGAGCGAGGTTTTGGGGTAGTAGAATTTCCTACTTCCTCAACAGGATGAACCCAATCGTATTCCACGGATTGCCATACCCGCTCATCAATTGCGATGAGAAAAGCTCTCATCCGCACTTTCCAATAAGCATAATTAGTCACATCAAAAAGAGGAAGTCTAAAAATATTTCCACTTTCACCCGACATGATAGATAAACCTAAAACCTGCTCTGATACCACTTGTTGGTTTTTATATATTAAGGATCCACAAGGATCTAAGTAGGTACTGTCAAACAACTAGAGGGGGGGTGAATAGGTGTAATACTTAAAAACAAATCTCAGTGCAAAATAAAAACCAATGCGGAAAATAAAAACAGCACATCGAGATTTACGTGGAAACTCCAATCCAGGAGAAAAACCATGGGACCAACACGCAATAACAATCCACTAAGAAAAGAAGAATAACAAGGTGATTACCGACTCCACGGACTCAAACCCCTCACTTCAAGTTCTTCGGATCTTGCGCTCACCGACTGCACGTCCACTGCACACGTTCGAATCCACGAACGCCACTCGAATCCACGAGCGCACGTTTCGAATCCACGAAATGTCTTCAACACATCGAATCCACGATGCTACGTCGAATCCACGACACAAACTTGATAAAAGCTTCGATGGTGATGCTTTGCTTAGATTAACATTGAAGAACCATAGATGGAATCTCTAAGCAAAGACTAGATCAATTCGACACAAAGTATGTCTTGGAAGAACCGTCGAATTGACCTAAAAGAGGCTAAAAGAAGAACGATAAAAAACCTAGCCTCTAGGGTTGCTCTCAAGTGTTTTCTTAATTAGTCGATAGTTCTTGAGAAACCCTAAGTGTCTATTTATAGGTTAGAAACCTTTGGAAAGAGATAAGCATCAAAAACTGACTTAACAGAATTTTTCCCGCACGACGGTCCGGACTGGATTGGCTCGTTCCGGACTGTCGTCTTTTTTCAGCAATTCCTGAAAAAACAAGGTTCGGGGTCCGGACTGAAACATGAATCCAATCCGGACTGAAACATGAATCGGATTCGGACTGAAACAGGAATCCGATCCGGACTGAAAGGCGCATGAACTAAACTATGTTCGAGGTCCGGACTGGATTGGTCTGATCCGGATCCTGAACATCCAATTTGTCCAGTTTTTTATTTTTATGTATTGAAAACTTATCCAAGTGTTTCTAAACTACTCAAATGTATTCGGATCACCAAAATTATTTAGTTAAACGTACCTGATCAATCCGAATCCATTTTCCTTAAGATTGATGTATATGATCCACAATTCTTCAACTTCAATCTTCAAGACTCAAAACACTGAGTGTCAACTTGAGCTCTTGTTGAATTTTCTCTGAGTCTTCGATTACTGATTGACAATTTGATCACTTCAAGACTCCGACTCAACTCACGAAATATGCCAACACAAAAAGCCGTAACAATATAGTGATGTGTGAATGACAAGACAAAGAAAGAATTCACCTTTGCGCACCCAAACCTTACGAGTTTTGAAATACGTCGGCAATGATCGTGACATTGATCTCCTTGGTGAATACGTCTTGAACGGTTGATCACTTTTCTTTGGAATCCATGATGACGTCGTCTTGTGGGGTGTACTACCAAAGTTCTTTACCTTTGAAAGATTCTTCTTCGATTTTCGGGGAATGAACTTGTTGGTAGTTGTTGCAAGAGGTGCTTGATTTGATCTCTTCGCTCCATTCTTACAATTTCGTCTTATGTGCCCTACAAAACCACAACGAAAACATACCTTGGAATGATTTGATCCTGACGGAATTACGGTAGACTTGTTAACATTGGATGCGATGACTTTCGTCGGAGGAGGAGAAACCGACTGGGGCACAAAAACCGTTCCACTCGAACTTGGATCCTTACTGGTTCGAGTGTTCAAAATGAATGAATGGTTTTCATTAGTTACAAGACATTCTACAGAAGAAAAATTAACTGAAAAACCATCATCACACAGTTGGCTAATGCTTATGAGGTTAGTCTTAAGGCCTTCAACAAACAAAACATTGTTCAAAGCCGGGCCATCTGGAATAGCAATTGTTCCTTTGCCAACAATTTTTGAAGATCGTCCATCTCCAAAAACTACATGTCCTCCGAAGGTTTTCTCAAGGGTTTGAAAAAAGTTTTTTTCTCCGGTCATATGGCGTGAGCAACCACTATCCAGATACCAAGACGAATTGTCATACGCATATAGTGATGTGTGAATGACAAGACAAGGAAAGAATTCACCTTTGCGCACCCAAACCTTACGAGTTTTGGAATATGTCGGCAATGATCGTGACATTGATCTCCTTGGTGAACGCGTCTTGTACGGTTGATCACTTTTCTTTGGAATCCATGATGACGTCGTCTTGTGGGGTGTACTACCAAAGTTCTTTACCTTTGAAAGATTCTTCTTCGATTTTCGGGGAATGAACTTGTTGGTAGTTGTTGCAAGAGGCGCTTGATTTGATCGCTTCGCTCCATTCTTGCAATTTCATCTTATGTGCCCTACAAAACCACAACGAAAACATACCTTGGAAGGATTTGATCCTGACGGAATTACGGTAGACTTGTTAACATTGGATGCGATGATTTTCTTCTTCGGAGGAGAAACCGACTGGGGCACAAAAACCGTTCCACGCGAACTCGGATCCTTGCTGGTTCGAGTGTATCCAAGACCCAACCGATTGTTTGACCGAGGCCAAGCAGCTTGTCCAACTTGCTCCTTCCAGAAGAGAATCGCTTCAAATCTTCCTTAAGTTGGAGTATGGTCTTCGTCATCTCTAATTTTTCTTGTTGAGCCTCGAAGTTGAGCTTTGAGAAGTGATTTGCTTTATTCACCAATTTGATGTGCTCCTTCTCGAAATGCTCGTTCTTCTCTCGAAGGGAAACATTTATTTAGACCAAGTTATCTTTTTCCTCTTCAAGAGCGTTTGAGAGAGAAGTTGTCTCTTTAGATTGTTCTTCAAGATCCCGCAATCTTTTTCTCAAACTTTTGTTTTGCTTTGCCAATTTCTTTGAATCCTTCAATAATTTATGGTAGGCAAAAGCAAAGTCTTCACCTTCAGAATCGCTCAGTTCATCTTCCGTTGCATTCTTTTCATTTAAGGAGGAGTTGGATAACGAACCAAAGGACGTCGCTGAAAAGCACATGTAAGGTGAAGTTGTGGACGCGTGGAATGCTGTGGCGTTGTTATCCTCATCACTGGAAGATGACTCATTGGAAGTGGAAGTGCCATCCCATGTGACGGCTTGCATAGCCTTCTTCTTTGACGGATTCTTGTTGGGACACTCCGTTGAGATATGGCCATAACCTCGGCACTTGAAACACTGAATTTGTCCCTCACAGTTCTTCTTGTCCTTTGAAGAACCCTGTTGCTTTCTTGACTTAAAACTTGAATATCTTTTGCCTTTCTTGGACTTAACGAAGGATGAGGATTTACTTGAATTTCCCCTTCGAAAGCTTCGGCGAAATTTCCTCGTCAAGAGTGCAAGTTGTTTCTCGAAATCCTCCATGGATAGATTATCATCAGCGTTTGAGGAGGATGAATCCGTGTCTTCTTCTTTTGTTGATTTCAATGCAAAATCTGAAGACTTAGAAGAAGAGGAAGGCTTCCCAGAAGAATAGTAAGCAGGAAAAGTCATTTCATAAGTTTGAAGTGCACCAACTAATTCTTCTACCTTGATTTCGTCCGGGTGTTTTACTGTTTCAATGGCTGCGACCTTAGGGCGAAATCTTTCAGGAAGAGTTCTCCAAATCTTTCTTACAACTTTAGATTCTGAAATTTTCTCTCCCAAGTTAGCACATGTATTAACGATATCTTGCAATCGTGTATAATAATCTGTGAACGATTCATTTTCTACCATAAAAATAGAGTCAAATTTGCTCGTAAGCATTTGCAGTTTTTGAATCTTCACTAAACTTGTTCCCTCATGTGTAACTTGTAGAGTATCCCAGATTTCTTTCGCAGTCTCACATGCCGAGACGCGAGAGAATTCGGTTTGTGACAAGGCATTAAATAAGGCGTTAATTCCCTTGCCGTTGTAAGAAGAAGCATCAATTTCTTCCTTAGTCCATTTCGACCTAGGTTTGATGGTGACAACATCGACAATAATCTCAGTAGGATTTGTCCATCCAAACTCAATTGATTGCCAAACCCGTTCATCGATGGAAATTAAAAACGCTCTCATGCGTACTTTCCAATATGCATAATTTGTTCCATCGAAGAACGGTGGTCTATTGATGTTTCCACATTCAACCATTGTTTAAAACCATATTCTCGCTCTAATACCACTTGTGGGTGATGGATAATATGGATCTGAATAGGGAAAAAACCACCTAGAAGGGGGGTGAATAGGTGAAAACAATAAACACGCCAAATCGTTGCGTAAAAGATAACCCAATGCGAAAAATAAATAAAGTACGCAAGATTTACGTGGAAAACTCCGTCACAGGAGTAAAAAACCACGGGACCGATAACACAGCGAAATCCACTAAGATTAAACACGTACAAGGTGATTTACCGTAACCCTATGACTCAACCTTTTCCATACGCTTCTAGTTGATCTTCTCTGCTCGCTCCGAACGCTCCTCGAATCCACGATTTGCGTCCCAACGCCGAATCCACGACGTTCAACGTCGAATCAACGACGTCCTACCGAATCCACGGTCTTCACCAATGCGGCACGTCTTGATCACAGGAACGCGCCTCGCTCCGAATCCACGAGAGCGGTAGCACCTTGAATCCGCAAGGCCACGCGAATCCTCGCGCCAATTTTTGGTAAAATCGTTGTTTTTGTTTGGTGGTGATGATCTTCCGAATACTTAGATCAATGATAGATAAGGAAATACCATCTAAGTATTTTTCAATTTGATTCTACAAAAAATAAGAGTTTGGAAACTCTAGAATCAAATTAAACAATATAGATGAAGAAACATGAATTTAATCGTGTTTTCCTTTCTTCTCTATATTTGTGGATTTTTCTATTATTTTTCCCGATCAATTTTTCGATTACATCGATTAACCCTAAAAGATGAATGATAGGGTCTATTTATAGGTTAGAAACCGTTGGAAAGAGATAATCATCAAAAACTGACTTAACAGAATTTTTCCCGCACGGCGGTCCGGACTGGATTTGGCTGATTCGGACTGTCGTCTTTTTCCAGCAATTTTTCTAAAAAAACAGTTCGGGGTCCGGACTAAAATGGATGAGGTCCGGACTGTTCATGCAATTTCAGCAAACACATAGTTCGGGGTCCGGACTGAAAGAGGGGAGGTGTCACGCCCCGGAACCCGGGCTCGCCAACAGATCCGCCGTGCACACGGGATTTCCCGCGTACACGAAGCGCTGGTAACCTGCTCCGATATAATATGAACAATAAAAGAGCATAATACAGAGCTGAAGTAGAAGAACCACATAGTATCTCAGATTGGAACTACAAATAAGGCTGTAATAAGTACAATAATCTTCCAGCTCACCAAAATAATACAGCCAGCTGGCCAGCGCCAGACCCAAAATACCACAGTCTGAGTAAAGAGTACAACATCTGTCTAATATCCACTCTCAGTCTCACAGGAGATCTATCTACTCAGCGATCCCCTTACCTTTATCAGCTGCCGATGGCCTAGCAGATCCCGCAGACGACTCTGCAAAATAAAGAAGAAGAAAGAGAGAAACAACAATGGGGGTGAGAACTACCAGATAAACCAGTAGCCTCCCCTAGTGGGTAAAAACATCAACTCTGACGCACCCACTAGGACTACTCGAGGCAACATGAAAGAACAGTGGTAAGCTATAAAGGCTGCTGAAAAAAAAGGAACTATCACCACTATGCCTCTAAATGCCATGTAGCATGAAATGACTGTATGCAACAATACCAAACATGCCTGCCTGATATAACTCAGTCTTGTGTCACTAGTAAAACTGGTACTGCCTGCTGTGCCTTGCCAAATCGGGTATGCTGGCCAATGCATAACACCGATAGGGGATAGTTGCCAAATCGGGTATGCTGGCCAACGCATAACACCGATAGGGGATAGGAGTCTCAAAGACTCTAAGCATGTCTGCAACACACTCCGGAGTGGCACTCGAGGGGAGCGACCCACACAAGTAAAATATCTCAGTAATAAGTATCAGAAGTGCCATAAAACAGCAGGACTGGATCATGACTATGATCAGAGTGGGAAAACCATCCACTAGGAAAACCCGATCCCCAGCTGATGCAATAAACCAGTCTCAACCCCAATCTGATGCAAGTATAAACATCTGGTCGACCGCCTACTGTCCGCGGTCACCGCAGGACCCCACAAGTCCACAATCTAGTACAAACTTGACTATACTATCCCAAACCCCTGCTCATACATGAGCAACAGATATCTGGATGCAAAGGACAATAATGAAACATGTTCAGATCCCAATATGATAGTGTAGCGATAAATAGTGGCCTCACTAGATGTTCAGTCATGCATGCAACTGTCTTATCTTTAAGAGCTGTAAAATAGTGTCAAATATTTATTTTAAAAGAAGATTGATTTACTGAATAAAAGTTATTTGCATGCGAGATTATAGCCTTTGTCCCAATCACAGTGTCCCAATATAAGTCATCATATAATCGGTGGGGTTAAATTTTAGGAGAGTTCGTCCCAGCGGTTCTCGTCAATTGTCATATTAATTCGTCCCAATAGTTCTCATCAATTGTCCTGTTAGTTTGTCCTGTTAGTTTGTCCTGTTAGTTTGTCCCAATGGTTCTTATCAATTATCATATTAGTTTGTCCCAGTGGTTCTCATCAATTGTCATATTAAATTTTAGGGGAGTTCCAGTAATCCCAGTGAGCTTGTCAAAAATGAGGTAAGCAACAACCGCCCACCTCGAGTAGCTCAAACTATACCCCAGGTAGTCTCCTGGCTGTCCACAGTCCTTAGATCCTGCAAATCAGTGCACAACGCTCCTGGTATAAATACAAATCCCAAAAAGTATAATATTTGTTGTTTTTCAAATAGCACGGGAAAACAGGAGTTTTTCACCTCTAAACTGTGCTCCAAAAATCCTAGAAAAATCACGGTTGTGTTTCTCGCGAAGAGTAGATCAAAATCGACTCATTAAACGCCTTGATCAGATGCTCCTACGCCAAGATAAAAATCGGAGAAGTCGATGCTGTCCAGAAATTTCCACAGCAAAAAGAGGGGTCAAAGAGACCTCGGGAAACGTGCCAAAAGTGTGAAATGGGGCAAAGTGATCAACACGGAAATTGAAGCCTTACCTCTTAGGAACGTGCTGCCGCAAAAATCGTCCAAAAATTCCTCCTGGTTAGCACACAGGGATTTTTCTACTGAACTGCGACGGGAAATGGGCCGAAAAAGAAAACCGTCGCAGTGCGCCGCGTCACAGCTAACTCACTATCGGTATCTTCAAAAATTCTAAAATCTGGAGGAGAGAGAGAGGAGAGAGAGAGGAATAATTTTCCTAAAGGGCCTAACCTCTGATTCTCTCTCTACGGCACAGAAACTGAGGTGAGAAATGGTGGGGGTGGGAGGCCTTATTTATAATGGGCCAAGGACCCTCACCAGATCCCGGGCAGAACAGGAAACACCAAAATGGACCAACCAGGACGCGCCACATGTCCACAAAACAGGAAACAGCCTGTGCAAGGGCCACTCAGAAGCCGCCACGTGTCCACGTGGTGCACATGCCCGGTCCCCGCGCCGGGTCTTCCGGAAGATGTTGGCCAATCGGAGTGCCGCCACGTGAACCTTCTAGAAGCCATCCAACCACTCAGGAGCTGCCACGTGGCAGGGGAAAAGTTCGGTGCTCCCGGTGCATGCCAGGCCGTGGACCGCGCTCCCGCGCGCCTGCCCGCGCCTGCCCGCGCTGCCCGCGCCGCGCGCCGCTGCGCTCTGCCGCGCTCCGCCGCTGCGCCGCCGCCTGCCGCCGCCCGCCGGTCGCCGCCGGTAGCCGGAACAGTAATTCCGGCGGCCGGAGTTACTGTTCCGGTGAACAGTGTTTTGGCGCCGAAAAATAAAGTAAATATACCATTTTGACCGTTTTCGCGCGCTGAGTCCAAATCCGCCGTCCGTTTCGCCAAATTCTCATCCGAAATTTTACCGAAAGCTCCCGGAAAAGCCCATTTGCTCCGATTTTCGCGCCGAGTCTATTTTAAATGTCCAATTTCGATTCTACAAGCTCCGTTTCACTGAATAAGCTTCCTACAGTCACTGTTTAATGTTGCACAGTTCTTGCGGGAGTCCGGATCATCACATCCTCCCCCACTAAAAGAGTTTCGTCCTCGAAACGAGACTAAACAATAATCCTCAGTCCGATGTCTCAAATAAGTAGGGGTGGGCATCCCTCATCTCCGACTCGAGCTCCCATGTAGCCTCGCGCTCGTCATGATTGCTCCATTGGATCTTCACATAGGGAATGGCCCGACTGCGTAATTCTCTCACCTCTCGATCCAGAACTCGCAGTGGGCGTTCTTCATACCTCAAATCCGCGCTGATCTCAAGCGGTGTGAAGTCGATGACGTGCGATGGGTCGAAGATATACTTCCTCAAAGTAGAAACATGAAATACATCATGGACACCAGCAAGCCTTGGAGGAAGTGCGAGTCGGTAGGCAACTGGCCCGATACGCCCCAATACCTCAAAGGGTCCAATATATCGGGGGCCAAGTTTCCCACGAATGCCGAACCTCCTGATTCCTTTGGACGGCGAGACTTTCAGGAATACATGATCTCCAACCTGAAATTCTAAGTCTCGTCGCCGAACATCGGCATAGCTCCTCTGTCGGCTTTGGGCGGTCTGAAGATGCTTTCGAATCACTCGGACCTTCTCCTCTGCCTCTATCAATACATCTGGTCCCAAGGTCCGCCTCTCGCCCACGTCACTCCAATAAAGTGGTGACCGACACTTGCGTCCATATAATGCTTCAAACGGAGCCATCTGAATGCTCGCTTGAAAGCTATTGTTGTACGCGAATTCAGCCAAAGATAAATGCCGAATCCACCCTCCGCCGAAATCCAGGACGCAAGCCCTCAACATGTCCTCCAGGATTTGTATCGTCCGTTCTGACTGTCCATCCGTCTGCGGATGAAAAGCAGTACTGAACCTAAGCTGAGTCCCCAAGGCTGTCTGCAAACTCATCCAGAAACGCGAAGCAAACCTCGGGTCTCTATCTGATACAATGGAGGCTGGTACTCCATGTAATCTAACTATCTCATCTAGATATAGCTGGGCTAGTCGCTCAAGTGGCCACGTAGTCTGCATGGGCAGAAAGTGCGCCGACTTGGTAAGTCTATCTACAACTACCCAGATAGCATCTGCTCCTCCCTGCGCCCTCGGTAGTCCGACCACAAAGTCCATTGTAATGTGGTCCCATTTCCACTCGGGGATTGGGAGACTCTGTAACTTGCCAGCTGGCACTCGATGCTCAGCTTTCACCCGCTGACAAGTTAAACACTGAGCCACAAATCTCCCAATATCCCTCTTCATGTCTTTCCACCAGAAGTGTGCCTTGAGGTCCTTATACATCTTAGTCCCACCAGGATGTAGGGTATAAGGTGTATAATGGGTCTCTCGCAATATCTGCTCTCTGATCTCCGCATCTATTGGCACACATGCTCGATTTCTGTACCTTAGTACTCCCGAGGCATCTATTGTAAAGTCCCCTGACTGATCACTCGGAGTTTGATCTCTAATCCTGGTCAAGTGGGGGTCTTCACTCTGTTTTTCTTTGATCCTGTCCAGCAGAGTGGGCTGTACGACTAAAGACGTCAGCCTAGCAGAGACCCCAGGGGACACAACCTCTATCTTGAGCCGTCTCATTTCCTCTAATAGCGGTGCCTGGTCTGTGATCAACATAGACAAACTTTGCACCGCCCTCCTACTCAAGGCGTCAGCGACCACATTAGCCTTGCCTGGGTGGTAGAGAATATCTACATCATAATCCTTTAATAGCTCTAACCACCTACGTTGCCTCAAATTCAGCTCCTTTTGCGTGAACAGATACTTTAGGCTCTTGTGGTCGGTGTAGATTTCACAATGCTCCCCATACAGATAATGGCGCCAGAGCTTCAGCGCAAACACTACAGCAACAAGCTCCAAGTCATGGGTAGGGTAATTTTTCTCATATTCTTTGAGTTGTCTTGATGCATATGCAATTACCCTCCCTTCCTGCATCAACACACAACCGAGTCCACTGTGTGATGCATCGCTGTAGATCACATATCCTTTTCCCATAACAGGGAGGGAAAGGATAGGAGCGGTCATCAGTCTACTCTTTAGCTCCTCAAAGCTCCTTTGACAGTCCTCACTCCAGACAAACTTTACTCCCTTACGCGTCAAACGAGTGAGGGGTGTGGAAAGCTTCGCAAAGCCTTCCACAAACCGACGATAATAACCAGCTAAGCCCATAAAACTACGCACCTCCGAAACGGTCGTCGGTCGGGGCCAATCCCGGACCGCCTCAATCTTCGCTGGGTCCACCGCCACACCTGCGGCGGAAATTACATGGCCCAAAAAGACTACCTCCCGAAGCCAAAACTCGCACTTTGCCAGTTTGGCAAACAACTTCTTCTCTCATAGAAGTTGCAGCACAATCCTCAAGTGCTCCTCATGCTCCGCATCACTTCGGGAGTAGACCAAGATATCATCAATGAACACCACCACGAACCGGTCCAAGTAAGGTCGGAAGATCCGGTTCATCAAATCCATGAACGCGGCAGGGGCATTAGTTAGCCCAAAAGGCATAACTGTAAATTCATAATGCCCATACCGTGATCTAAATGCTGTTTTCGGAATATCCTCGGCCTTTACTTTCAACTGGTGGTAACCGGATTGTAGATCTATCTTAGAGAAGACACAAGACCCTTGCAGCTGATCAAAAAGATCATCGATGCGCGGCAAAGGGTACTTGTTCTTGATGGTCACTTTATTTAATTCCCTATAGTCCACACATAGTCGAAGTGACCCATCTTTCTTCTTCACGAATAGCACAGGCGCTCCCCAAGGCGACACACTCGGCCTAATAAAGCCCTTGTCCATTAAATCCTGGAGTTGCGCCTTAAGCTCTCGCAGCTCAGCCGGCGCCATCCGGTAAGGAGCCTTTGAGATTGGCGCAGTTCCTGGAACTACGTCAATCACAAACTCAATTTCCCTATCTGGCGGCATGCTAGTCAGCTCAGGTGGGAAAACATCCGGGAACTCGCGGGCAATAGGGATATCCCCGAGTCCCGGTGCCGCCGTAGGCCCCTCAACAACACTAGCCAAAAAGGCTACACATCCTCGATGGATCATCTGCCTCGCTCGGGAAGTCGAGACCAAAGAGGCAAAGAAAGCACTCTGACAACCCCGGTATACCAATATTTCCTGGCCCGACTCTCTAAAAGTGACAGTCCTTGCAGCACAGTCAATAGTCACGAAATACCGAGCCAGCCAGTCTATCCCTAGAACCACATCAAAGTCCCTTAACTGTCTCAAGACCAACAGGTCTGCTGGCATAATCCAGGACTCGATTTGCATCGGGCAGGACCAACAGCACTCCTCCACGTGCAAAGTGTGATCGAGAATCTGAACCTCTCGTGCACGTGGTAAAAGTCCTACCTCTAACCCATGTAATGATGCAAATGATCTACTGATAAAAGAATGCGATGCTCCAGTATCAAATAAAGTACGAGTCCTAATGCCAGAAAGTATAGTGATACCTGCCACCACATGATCTGCTGCCGAAGAGTTCTCTACCTGCGCAGCATACACCTGCCCACTCTGAGCTGGAGGGTGATAGTCCGTGGAATGGGAAGAAGATGGCCTGCTTGCTGGAGCATATGGTCGCTGAGCCGTCGACCACTGCTGAGATGAAGGAGCCGATGCTGAAGAAGGAGTTGTTGATGGCGCATAAGGGCAAGTAGCTCGGAGGTGGCCAGACTGTCCACATCGATAACAGCGGCCGAACCTCAAATCACAAGTATCAGAGGTATGCTGTCCCCGACAGAAAATGCACCTAACCGTAGCCTGGGGCTGCCTCGCCTGCTGCCTCTGTCGCGGAGGCCCTTGCTGCCGCGACTGCGATCTCTGCTGATGCGAATGCTGTTGCTGCTGATGCTGCGATGGCCTCTGGGATCCACCAGGCCCTTGCTGCTCAGAACGCCCACGGCCGGAAAACTGAGGCCGTGGCGGTCGTGGCGGCCTCCAAGAACTGGCCTGTCCCCCGTCGTCCTGCGCTGGTTGCTTCCTGTCTGCGCCTTGAGCGACCAGGCCCCCACGTCTGGCGACGACGTGGTCTCCCCTCTCAACCCACTGGGCATGCTCTGCTGCCTCCTCCAAGGTTTGTAGTCTCTGAGCATGCACCAGAGTATAGATTTCTGGGCGCAGGCCCGACTCAAAGAGCTCCACCTGGTGCGGTCCGTCCCTGGCGACGTAAGGTACGCAGTTGAGTAACCGCGTGAACTCCTGAAAGTAGTCCAATGCTGTCCGGTCGCCTTGCTGAAGATTCTTCAGATCATCTTCCAACTTTTTCTTCACACTCATGGAAAAGTACGTATCCAGAATCATTCTTTTGAATTCTGACCAGGGTAGCTGTCGAGTGATCTGAAATTCCAGGGGCTCCACCCGACGCCACCATGCATCAGCATCCCCGTCTAAGCAGTGTACAGCCATATGTACCCTGTACTTCTGGTCAATGAAGAAGTCCCGGAATAACTTCTCCATTGACGAAAGCCAAGTCCCGATCTCCCACGGCTGAGTATTCCGCCCTGAAAACCTGGGCGGTCCCCGCTTACAGAACTGAGTAAGTTTGTCAGCAATCTCCTGCTCCTCCGCAGGAGTCAATGGCCGGATTGCTCCCTGAGCAACAGGGGATGCCGTGGTCACCGGTCCAACAGGGGAAGCCACAGCAGGGGAGGGTGGTACGGGAGAACTCTCTGGGGGTGCAACAATAGGCTGCGCCCTCTGTTCTAACATCTGCGTCAGCCGACCCATGGCCTCCTCCTGACGCCGCACGGCCTCTGACATCTGGGCCATCTGAGCCTGAAGCTCCTGCACCTCACTCTGCTGGCCCTGCTCGGACTCCTCCGGCTCGGACTCGGAGGAAGAAGGCTGCGAACGCGTCAACATTCTACGTTGCGGAGGCATCCTACCATAAGAAACCACACTCAGTATCATCACCCCACACGACCCAATCTAGCGAAAGTTAAAGACATTCTCCTATTTCTGTGACTTTATGTTGTCTGCAGCCAACATAACAGTCTACCAGAAGTAGGCTATGTCGATCCCTCTTCCTTCATTGGAAGAGTTAAATAAGTAACACAACGACTTCCACAAAATTGACACGTCTCTCGCACCCTATCATCCTAGGGTCTGCCAAAAGCCTAGGGTTTCCTAAGTCCCAACTGACCTATCCCTAAGCTCTGATACCAACTTAATCTGTCACGCCCCGGAACCCGGGCTCGCCAACAGATCCGCCGTGCACACGGGATTTCCCGCGTACACGAAGCGCTGGTAACCTGCTCCGATATAATATGAACAATAAAGGAGCATAATACAGAGCTGAAGTAGAAGAACCACATAGTATCTCAGACTGGAACTACAAATAAAGCTGTAATAAGTACAATAATCTCCCAGCTCACCAAAATAATACAGCCAGCTGGCCAGCGCCAGACCCAAAATACCACAGTCTGAGTAAAGAGTACAACATCTGTCTAATATCCACTCTCAGTCTCACAGGAGATCTATCTACTCAGCGATCCCCTTACCTTTATCAGCTGCCGATGGCCTAGCAGCTCCCGCAGACGACTCTGCAAAATAAAGAAGAAGAAAGAGAGAAACAACAATGGGGGTGAGAACTACCAGATAAACCAGTAGCCTCCCCTAGTGGGTAAAAACCTCAACTCTGACGCACCCACTAGGACTACTCGAGGCAACATGAAAGAACAGTGGTAAGCTATAAAGGCTGCTGAAAAAAAAGGAACTATCACCACAATGCCTCTAAATGCCATGTAGCATGAAATGACTGTATGCAACAATACCAAACATGCCTGCCTGAAATAACTCAGTCTTGTGTCACTAGTAAAATTGGTACTGCCTGCTGTGCCTTGCCAAATCGGGTATGCTGGCCAATGCATAACACCGATAGGGGATAGTTGCCAAATCGGGTATGCTGGCCAACGCATAACACCGATAGGGGATAGGAGTCTCAAAGACTCTAAGCATGTCTGCAACACACTCCGGAGTGGCACTCGAGGGGAGCGACCCACACGAGTAAAATATCTCAGTAATAAGTATCGGAAGTGCCATAAAACAGCAGGACTGGATCATGACTATGATCAGAGTGGGAAAACCATCCACTAGGAAAACCCGATCCCCAGCTGATGCAATAAACCAGTCTCAACCCCAATCTGATGCAAGTATAAACATCTGGTCGACCGCCTACTGTCCGCGGTCACCGCAAGACCCGACAAGTCCACAATCTAGTACAAACTTGACTATACTATCCCAAACCCCTGCTCATACATGAGCAACAGATATCTGGATGCAAAGGACAACAATGAAACTTGTTCAGATCCCAATATGATAGTGTAGCGATAAATAGTGGCCTCACTAGATGTTCAGTCATGCATGCAACTGTCTTATCTTTAAGAGCTGTAAAATAGTGTCAAATATTTTTTTTAAAAGAAGATTGATTTACTGAATAAAAGTTATTTGCATGCGAGATTATAGCCTTTGTCACAATCACAGTGTCCCAATATAAGTCATCATATAATCGGTGGGGTTAAATTTTAGGAGAGTTCGTCCCAGCGGTTCTCGTCAATTGTCATATTAATTCGTCCCAATAGTTCTCATCAATTGTCCTGTTAGTTTGTCCTGTTAGTTTGTCCTGTTAGTTTGCCCCAATGGTTCTTATCAATTATCATATTAGTTTGTCCCAGTGGTTCTCATCAATTGTCATATTAAATTTTAGGGGAGTTCCAGTAGTAATCCCAGTGAGCTTGTCAAAAATGAGGTAAGCAACAACCGCCCACCTCGAGTAGCTCAAACTATACCCCAGGTAGTCTCCTGGCTGTCCACAGTCCTTAGATCCTGCAAATCAGTGCACAACGCTCCTGGTATAAATACAAATCCCAAAAAGTATAATATTTGCTGTTTTTCAAATAGCACGGGAAAAGAGGAGTTTTTCACCTCTAAACTGTGCTCAAAAAATCCTAGAAAAATGACATTTGCGTTCCTCGCGAAGAGTAGATCAAAATCGACTCTTTAAACGCCTCGATCAGATGCCCCTACGCCAAGATAAAAATCGGAGAAGTCGATGCTGTCCAGAAATTTCCACAGCAAAAAGGGGGGTCAAAGAGACCTCGGGAAATGTGCCAAAAGTCCGAAATGGGGCAAAGTGATCAACACAGAAATTGAAGCCTTACCTCTTAGGAACGTGCTGCAGTGAAAATCGTCCTAAAATTCCTCCTGGTTAGCACACAGGGATTTTTCGACTGAACTGTGACGGGAAATGGGCCGAAAAAGAAAACCGTCGTAGTGCGCCGCGTCGCAGCTAACTCACTATCGGTATCTTCAAAAATTCTAAAATCTGGAGGAGAGAGAGAGGAGAGAGAGATGAATAATTTTCCTAAAGGGCCCAACCTCTGGTTCTCTCTCTACGGCACAAAAACCGAGGTGAGAAATGGTGGGGGTGGGAGGCCTTATTTATAATGGGCCAAGGACCCTCACCAGATCCCGGGCAGAACAGGAAACACCAAAATGGACCAACCAGGACGCGCCACGTGTCCACAAAAACAGGAAACAGCCTGTGCAAGGGCCACTCAGAAGCCGCCACGTGTCCACGTGGTGCACATGCCCGGTCCCCGCGCCGGGTCTTCCGGAAGATGTTGGCCAATCGGAGTGCCGCCACGTGAACCTTCTAGAAGCCATCCAACCACTCAGGAGCTGCCACGTGGCAGGGGAAAAACTTTGGTGCTCCCGGTGCATGCCAGGCCGTGGACCGCGCTCCCGCGCGCCTGCTCGCGCCTGCCCGCGCTGCCCGCGCCGCGCGCCGCTGCGCTCTGCCGCGCTCCGCCGCTGCGCCGCCGCCGCCCGCCGGTAGCCGCCGGCAGCCGGAACAGTAATTCCGGCGGCCGGAGTTACTGTTCCGGTGAACAGTGTTTTGGCGCCGAAAAATAAAGTAAATATACCATTTTGACCGTTTTCGCGCGCTGAGTCCAAATCCGCCGTCCGTTTCGCCAAATTCTCATCCGAAATTTTGCCAAAAGCTCCCGGAAAAGCCCATTTGCTCCGATTTTCGCGCCGAGTCTATTTTAAATGTCCAATTTCGATTCTACAAGCTCCGTTTCACCGAATAAGCTTCCTACAGTCACTGTTTAATGTTGCACAGTTCTTGCGGGAGTCCGGATCATCACAGGAGGTCCGGACTGGAATTCCGCATGAACTAAACTATGTTCGGGGTTCGGACTGGAATGGTCTGATCCGGATCCTGAACATCCAACTTGTCCAGTTTTTTGATTTTTATGCAATGAAAACTTATCCAAGTGTTTCTAAACTACACAAATGTATTCGGATCACCAAAATTATTTAGTTAAACGTACCTGATCATTCCGAATCCATTCTTCTTGAGATTAATGTAGTTGATCCACAATTCTTCATCTTCAATCTTCAAGACTTTTACCACTTCACGAAATACGCCAATACAAAATCCTTAACAAAAGGGGCACCACAAAATTGAGCAGGTTTGAGGTCTCCTTAGGTCTACAGACTAAGGGGGTGGTACGAATGGTTCGGATGTTCCGGATTACGGTTTGATGTCTTATTTCCTTTTTGTACTTATCATGGCATATTGTTATTGTTATATCAGTTTTTCTTCCTATGTTTTTGGTCACTGACTCCCACCATGTGACAGGTTCGGGCGGGGACTAGGTAGAGGCATTGACGCGAGAGTGACTTGCATTTTGTCATTCCGGTGACACTTTTACTTCTCTTTTGATCATTACATTTAGTAGATATTGGTGCATGATACTTGAACATATTGTGATGTGGATGTGTTGTGACATGGATGTAGGAACATATGAATACCGTGAATGCCTTTGGGATAATGAACTTTTAGAACTTCATTTTTATCATGTGATGGTTGTATGTGGAATGTGGAGATCTTTTTAAAAGATGAAACGTTTGCGAAAACGGTTTTCAAACTCAGTGTGGGGTAGGCACTGTTTTAAACCTTGTGGCTTTATCATTTCAACTTGGAGCATGTCGAGTGGGTGATCTTCTCTTGTATGCTGTAAAAGTTAGTTAATCCCTTATCTGCTCTGTGTGTATGTTAAACTGGTGATGTTTGGTGATTGTATGTTGTGCGACGCCGTGCATATACAGGGGAGACTCTGTCCGTTTGTTGAGAGTGATCTTGTATATGTGGCGGGTCTGGGCACGTGATGGGGTGAAGGCTTTTAGAAAAAAAAAAAAAGTTGGGTAATTTTCCGCTTTCAAACCACTCCCGGGGCGTGACAGATTAAGATGGCATCGGAAAGGACTACTCGATTCGGTTTCGAGGTCGGTTGTGTGTTCCGGATCACCCGGAGTTGAAAGAGAAAATTTTGACCGAAGCACATCGGACGCCTTACACCGTTAACCCCAGATAGACAAAGATGTACAAGGATCTGAAGCAAATGTTGTGCGCCTGCCTGTCACCGGCGCTGCCTGCGCCGCATGTTGCACGCCTCCGCACTCTGTTCCACCTTGCATACTGCGTACCCTCCTGGTCCGCCGCTCCGCCTGGGCCGCTGCTAGCCCATGCGCGCCCGCAATGCTGCTGCCACGCGCCGCTCATGCCTTTTGCATGTCGCCGTCGCCCCGCTACTACCGCCATTCCGCACCTTGACGAAATCGCCCGTAGAGTTTCGCTAAGCGGTTTTTGACGATGTTTTTATCATCGGAGCTCCGGTTTGACCCCCGATTTGCGGAATTTTGGTACGATTGTATTTTTAACGATAGTTTTTTGTGTAGTGTTCGGTAGGTCAAGGTTGAGGAGATTCGAACGGGTTTTTGGACAGTATTTTCTTCGCCGGTAGAGGTGGGTAATCGAACCGAGGTAGGGGATGTTGTTGGACCATGGAGTCCGGCCCTCCTCCCTCCTCTCCATTTTTATTGTGTTTTTGGCATAACTATATTAAATTGCAAGGAAGGAGATTGTTATGAATGATTTGGCAAATTGGTACATATAAAAGGACAAGGAAGGACGTTTGACTTTAGCAGGTACAGCTACCGCGATTTAGTCACAAGTACAGGATTGTGAAGCTCATGGCGTAGTCATGTGCACCAACGGTTTGGCCACCGCAAGGGTGTACTTTCCCGAGGAAGTTGTCTAAGGACACGTGATCTCTATGTGGTGACTTCGTAGGGACCCTCTGTGGCATAGCGGCGTGGGTTAAAGGGGCACCAAAGAATTGAGCGGGTTTGAGGCCTCCTTAGGTCTACAGACTAAGGGGGTGGTACGAATGGTCCGGATGTTCCGGATTACAGTTTGATGACCTATTTCCTTTTTGTCCTTATCATGGCATATTGTTATTGTTATATCGGTTTTCCTTCCTATATTTTTGGTCACTGACTCCCACCATATGACAGGTTCGGGCGGGGACGGGGGAGAGGCATCGATGCGAGAGTGACTCGCATTTCGTCATTTCGGTGACACTTTTACTCCTCTTTTGATCATTACATTTAGTAGATATTCGTGCATGATACTTGAACATATTGTGATGTGGATGTGTTGTGACATGGATGTAGGAACATATGAACACCGTGAATGCCTTGGGATAATGGACTTTTAGAACTTCATTTTTATCTTGTGATGGTTGTATGTGGAATGTGGAGATCTTTTTAAAAGATGAAACGTTTGCGAAAACGATTTCAAACTGAGTGTCGGGTAGTCACTATTTTAAACCTTGTGATTTTATTCTTTCAACTTGGAGCATACCGAGTGGGCGATCTTTTCTTGTATGTTGTAAAAGTTAGTTAATTCCTTATCTACTCTGTGTGTATGTTAAATTGGTGATGGTTTGTGATTGTATGTTGTGCGACGGCGTGCATATACAAGAGAGACTCTGTCCGTTTGTTGAGAGTGATCTTATATATGTGGCGGGTCTGGGCACGTGCCGGGGTGAAGGCTTTTAGAAAAAAAAAAAATTTGGTCGTTTTTCACTTTCAAACCACTCCCGAGGCGTGACACTTGGTTCGATTGTATTTGATGCCCGAAAGTCGCTTCATCAGCGTGCTGGCCAAAACTTTATCGGAGCTTACAAATTGCTCCTCAATGGCCTTTAGGTAATCCTTGGCTTTATCACATTCTGGAATTGATCCCCCTATGTTTTTTGACACTCTAGACTTTATGAGCATCAAGCTTAAGAGGTTGGATCGTTCCTACTTAGCCTGCGCGGATTCCTACGGTGGAGTTGTTGGCCCCACTACCTTAAGCGGTTCTTTAATGCGGAAAGCCAAGTCAAGATCCATATAACCCAAAGTAAAAAGAATGTTTTCTTTCCAATCAGAATATTTGTCCCTAGTAAGCATAAGAATACGAGAAACATCATTAAAAAATGCAGTAGATGAAGAAGCTGCAACAATAAAATAAATATTGAACTTTATCACATACTATGAGACAATAATCTTTAAATTAGACAAATTCAACATTCCTGTCGGTAGAGGCGCTCCATGTATAGAATTTATCTACTTTAATAATAAGACAAGTGGAAAACTAATTTCTAAATAACTAGATTTCTGTACATGTGGGTATAAGAAAACTTGTTATCTAGAAATTCATTCCACTATATATCCTATTCTAGTCAAAATAAAAATAAAAGAAAATTATAATTTTATTTGATTGCAATAAATAGTTAAGCTTTAATTCAATGTCAAAAATCCTTATGTGTTCTTCTCTATTTGCAGAATGTTGTGGATAGTCCCAAATATAATGAAAAACACAAACAACTTTATATAATATTGAATAACTATTAAAATTAAATTAGAAATCTGTATGAATTTTCGGGTTAACATTAATTCAGTATAAAAAATATCATAAACGATTATTTACTATGACTAGAATGCTGTTGCTACTTCTAAATATAATTGATCTCACAAATTTTTATATGACATCGAATGACCTAATATATATGTGTCTTTGTATTATGACAATAATGAGTCATAGTACAAAAAAAATTTATATATATAAATATATTCTCTTTTCTTTTTCTTTTAATAATAATAATAATAATAATAATAATAATAATAACAAGATAAAAAAAAAAAAAAAATTCTTGTTCTTTACCTTGTCGCCCTCATGGCTTTTTTTTTTTTTTTTTTTTTTTTTGGACGAAAATCGTCCCCAACGAGTCTGGCTGCAAAGGCAGCCTCATGGGCTGCCACGTATAGCTCCAAAAGGGGCTATGTACTATACGACACCTTGAGGGCCGCTTAGTGCGGCCGCAGTGGTGCCTTCATGCCGAACGCCGGTCCGATAAGATCAGTCGACACCACCGTTTTCATAATCTAATTGACAACAAAAATTTATTATCATTATTATTATTTTTAAATAAAAAAAATAAATAAAATTTAAAAAAAATCAAAATATGGCATAAGTCATAAGGTTTGGCTTTGATACCACATCTAATATCGAATGAAATTTTAGATCGTACATTTTGCCATTATTTTTAATTTCCTAAAATTGGTTGTAGACGACGATTCTTTCTTTCGATTTATCAACGTGCACAATCTGCAAAAAACGAAATGTTCCTGTCTATTTTCTTATCTTCGGAGATAGAACCGTCAAAATTCAAAAATCAGTACTCACGTTATGTCATATATATATATATATATATATATATATATATATATATATATATATATATATATATATATATTTAATCACGTTTATCCATAAAAAATATGAACAAATATATTCTAATCAATTGAATTGATTATACTTTTAAAAATTATTTTAAATAAATTAAATATACCATATCCAATATTTACCTCTCTACCTCTCTATTAGTTGGGTGGGACTGAAAATCGAATAGAATTAGAAAGAGGAAGTAGACACAGTACTACGAGCAGGTTACCATTCATAATTAGAAGAAATGAAAGGTAGGAAAGCGCTCAATAATTGTAGTACGGTATGAAATAAGCCATGTGACTCATTTGTTCTGCTCCTCGACTTCGTCCCCACACGGTAGTGGGCCCCGCTGGGGAAGGGACCTTATTATGCCCCCTCTCTCCCAACCCTTCAGGTGGGAAATATCGGAATAGAATCGCGGAACAAGACCCCTCCTAATTCTTCCTCCGCTCTATCCTATATTTATCCCGTCATTTCTCGGCCCTTCCCCACAGCGCTTCTAATAGTTATTTTAGTATCCGCAACAAAACAACATTGTTGTATATATGATTATTATGGAGGAGCTCATCTCCACGCCTTCGTCCTGTTCGCCGCCGGCGCCGCAGCCCTTCTTGGGAGCGGCGCCGTCGAGTTTGCAGAGCAAGCTGCAGTTCCTGCTCCACGCGCGGCCGGAGTGGTGGGCGTACGCCATCTTCTGGCGAGCCGCCGCCGAACACCACCACCACCACCACCACCACCACCCTCCTCACCTCGTCCTGCTCTCCTTCGGCGACGGCCACTTCCGCGGCACCCGCGACGGGGAGCACCAGAGGCGCAGAGGCGTCGGGGGCGCGGAGGAGGGGGAGGGGGAGGGCGAGGGGGAGGGGGAGGGGGTTGGTGGAGCGGGAGGGGACGGGGACGAGGCGGAGTGGTTCTACGTGGTGTCGCTTACGCGGTCGTTCGGGGTGGGGGACGCTGCGGCTCCGGCGCGGGCGTACGTGGCGTCGGCGCCGCTCTGGCTGACGGGGGCGCACGCGATGGCGGCGAGCGGGTGCGAGCGCGCGCGCGAGGCCCACCTGCACGGGATCGAGACCCTGGTGTGCGTCCCCGTCCCCGGCGGCGTCCTCGAGCTGGGCTCCGCCGACCTCATCCCCGAGAACTGGGTCCTCGTCCAGCAGGCCAACTCCATCCTCTCCTCCTCCTCCTCCTCCTCCGACGCCCCCGCCCCTCACCACCACGCCGCCGACCCCTCGCTGCGCGCCCCGCTCCTGCCCAAGAAGGAGGGCGCCGCCGCCGCCGGACTCTCCTCCTCACTCGACTCGGAGCACTCCGACTCGGACGCCGCGGGGCTGCAGGGGGAGCGGCGGCGCGGGGCCAAGAAGCGCGGGCGGCGTCCGGGGACGGGCCGGGAGACGCCCGTAAACCACGTCGAGGCGGAGCGGCAGCGCCGGGAGAAGCTCAACCACCGCTTCTACGCCCTGCGCTCCGTCGTCCCCAACGTCTCCCGCATGGACAAGGCCTCCCTCCTCGCCGACGCCGTCGCCTACATCAAGGAGCTCCGCGCCAAGGTCGACGAGCTCGAGGCCGACGCCAAGCGCGCCCGCAAGGACGTCGCCACCGCCGCAGCACCAACCGCCGCCACTACTACCACGACGACCGTTTCGTCCCCCGGCGGCGGAACGGTTTCCATGGAGGTGGAGGTGAAGGTGGTGGGATCCGACGCTGTGATCCGGGCGCAGTCGGAGAACACTGGCCACCCCGCCGCCGCGCTCATGGCGGCACTGCGCGACCTGGAGCTGGACGTGCGGCACGCCTGCGTGGCAAACGTCAAGGAGGTGGTGCTGCAGGACGTGATCGTGACCGTGCCCTACACGCTCCAGACAGAGGAGAGCCTCCGAACGGCGCTACTCAATAGGCTGGAAAAGAGCTGCTGATCCAAATAAAATAGAGAAAAAAAAAATATATATATGATTATCAGACGCGTCCCAATACGACATATACCTTTCTTTATTATCCAAAAGCATTTGAATATTCGAGTGCTATATGATAATAAAAAAAAAAAAGTACGTGTCACTGGTATTCGTCGATAAAGTAATTTAATTTCCTGCTGCTTGTGAAATGGGCTTAGTTGTTTGAGCGCGCCGTGTGTATAGAATAAGAATTCGGGCCTTACACATAGAAAGGTGTTAGATGGTTTATTTGAAGAGTTTAAATGGAGTTTTAAGTAATTAAGAGTAACTTAATCCAAGGAGTACTTAGTTTAATTGCTCTGCTTTTTTGTTTGCCTTTTTTCAGTTATTGAGGTATATAGATGAGGTTACGTTCTTTACTACTCAGTATTAATGCATGTTTGTATTAGCTTAAGCCTGTATGTTTATTTGGTTACATTACAAGAATTAGAGAGAAACTAATAGAAAGGTGATTAAGAAGAAGAAGAAGAAGAAGAGGGAGAAGAAAGAAAGAAAAAGTACGTATGTGGCCGGTAATAGGGTTAACTCCCACGGAAAAGAGCTCGAGAATATATAGTAGCAGTTTTATTTTTTTATGGAAGAAAATATTTAGAAAAATAACAACTTTTCAGTGCTGAAGCGCTTCGTGTTGTTTAGTCAATAGTAATGGTGTTTTTCACGGACTTTTCATATTTAATTGCACCTTGTATGTATAGTATTTCATCTTTTTGAGTTAACTTTATTTGTGCTTCTCAAAAGTTTAAGAAAACCACAAATATTGAAGTAACATGCATATGTGCTGTTATGATAATGAAGAATGTGCCATAATATATATATACTATCAAATTAACTCACAGTCCAGGGACTACCAAATGTTTATTTAATTCTGATTGATATGAGTTAGCTTGTTAATTAATGTTTTAACCTTACTTATTAACTTGGTTACCCATTTCTTCCTTTTCTCATTCTTTATTTTTCCTCTTCTTCCATTTTTAAAAATGTTAACAATATTAGTCGCAGGCTGTACCAAAATTAGACATCTAGTCTGTACACAATATTAAGAGTCTTTCCACATAATAGCTTTAAATTTTGGATTGCTCAAGTCCTTTAAGTTTAGACAAAAATTTTGTGGGCATTGTCCCCAAACTATTCAAGCTAATATTTTGTGGATGATGCAAGCGGCATCCATCGCACCTAATTTTATTAGGCTGAGAGAGAGAGAGAGAGAGAGAGAAGTGGGGTTGGGCATGGATGGGTGCGGCTTCCGCCACGCAGCGCGCCATTCACCATTCGCATCATCCCCAAACTAATAAGTTTGGGGACGATGCCCATAAAATTTATGTTCTTTAAGTTTGGTGTTCTTTATGTTCTTTGGCTAAGAGCTCTTTATGAATTTGCCCATTCGCCCATTTGCATCTCCTTTGGCTAAGAGCTTAAGAAAGCTATGTGAAAAAAATTTGGAGTTTCAGAATTTTTAGATTTTTTATAAATTTAAAGAAAATGAAATGATCTCTTACGAATTTTAATCCCACTTTTAGGGGATTTAGTGGTGATTGAAGATATCAAGCCATCTTTTCTTCAAAAAGCATCCAAAGTAGGGAATTTCGTCGAAAATAGTGAACTTGTCTCTTCTTCTTTGCTTTTTATGCTTTTAGAAGTATGATAGTAAGAATAGATGTATAGAGAACACAAAAGTATTAAGCAATATACAGTTTAGGCCTAAATAGTATGTGTAAATAAAATCTAGTGATAGGTTGGATATGTGTGGCGTAAACGTAGAAGAAAATTTAGGTTAAATCGAGTAGCATTTAATTTAGGAGAAAACCTAAGATTGAAATGTAATATTTCAAGATAGAGTCATTGAGCTCTAAGGTTAGAGTGGCATGTTTGGTGTCTTGGTGTCCTTGGGACAACTAGTAATCTTAGAGTAAAGAACTTAGGGTTAATGTGTAAATTGAGTAAACAAGAGAACTCTAACCTAAATTGGTATCCTTAGGGCATCTTAACTATTCTAGAGTAAATAATCAAAGGTAAAAGAGGAAAGTAAAAGATAATGTAAATAACACATTCGGATTTGGGACTCGTAATTTTGGAGGTTTGCGCTGATGCCGACTCCTAGGGCATAGGCCCATTAGATGAGGTACTTTCGAAAGGTTAAAAAGGTAAAAGGTAATGTAAATGCACCTTCAGATTTGAGGCTCGTCATTTGGGGGTGAGCACGCTTAGCGGCCCCTAGGGCATGGACCCATCGAATGAGCTACATCCAAAAGGTTAAAGATAAAATATATTGCAAATGATACCTTCAAATTTTAGACTCGTTAATGGGGAGCATGACTCCTAAGGCATGGGCCCATCAGACGAGATATTTTTGATGGGCTAAAAGTAAAAGAAAAAGAAAGTGACAAAATATGGTTGGGTTAGGTGTAGCCCTTATAGCAGTATAGTGGTCGAGTTGTGGTATAGTGGCCTAGTGTGGCATGGCATTGTAGCATTATGGTATTGGGTATGGACTAGTAGTGTCACACCCCCGGGGTAAACCAGAATTAGGGCTCGTCAATAGATACGTTGTGTATGCGGAATTTTTCCCGTACACGAAGCGTCACAATCTGCTCAAATATAAGAGGAGTATACAAAAGTGCAAAAGGACAGAGCTGTAAACTAAAACCATCTCAGACAAAAATTATATAAGTAAAAACATAAGTACAGTAATATCTCCCAGAGTACAAATATACAAGTGTCATCTCTCAGAAATGTAATATACAACCAGCTGGCTAAAGTCAGACCCAAATATACAGTAGTCTGAACAGCCGAACTATAAACAAAATAGGTAATATAACACTGGGTCTACCATTAGCTCTCAAGATGGTAGGAGATCTATCTAGCCATCGATCCCTTTCACCATGATCCGCCGACACGGCAACAGCCGTGAAGAACCGTAAAAAAAGAGAAAAAAGGGGGAAGCAACAACTGGTGTGAGAATTACTAAAAGCTAGTAGTTCTCAGTGGGTATATCATCAAAACCCCGACCTACCCACCAAGTCTACTAGAGGCAAGAATAGAAGAAAGCGGTAAAACAGGAAAGTAAAGCTGCTGATATGAAAACTACCTCTACTATGCCTCTAATTGTCACGCCCTGGGGGTCGAAACTGCGACCCGGGCTCGCCAACAGATCCGCCGCCTATGCAAATCCCCGCATAGGCGAAGCGTCCAACCTGCAAGAAAAGGTGCTACAGCTAACAGATATCAGAGCTATAAAGTAAATCTGCTGTAAAACTAAAACCAAACAACTGTACAACTGGAAATAATAATAACAATGTCCATCTCCAAAAAATGATAATCATACAATATCCTCAAATACAAAACCCAGAACACAACAGGGAGGTATCTCCAATAAAACATCAGTGTACAGGCTCTCAATACATATCATATCCTCACAATACATCAGTCTCTCAAAAGAGGAAAAATAAAATATACTAAACCACTGCTGTACTAAAGATCTCCACTGAAGGGGGTACCGCTACTCTCCAACGACGGGTAGGGATCTAGCTCGCGACTCCATCGCCTCGATCAACAACCGCAGAATCAGCAACACCCGCAAGACTCTACAAAATAAAGGAGAGAAAAGAAAGGGAGGGGGAAAACCCCCAACGGGTGTGGGAACTACACCAAAAAGGGAGTTCTCAGTGGGTACCGCTACCAGGCCCGACGATCTGCCCACTAAGTCCACTAGAGGCATAAGATAACCAATGCAGTAAAAACTGAACAAGAAAGCTGGAGACACTCAACAGCTACCATGCCTCTATCTAAATGCTCAAAAGGGGAAGGCCGATAAAAGATATACAACCACTCGCACACAAGGTGCACAATCGACCAAATCGAGCTGACTGCCACATCGGGTCCAGTCAAGCCTGCGCCTCCCTAGTGTATCAACATAGGGTGTCCAATCGGACTAACTCGCTACCGAGTAGGGGCACATGCAGGCTATAGTCGAAATCCACGCTCTCTCTCAGAACGGATAGACTCAAGATCCCCAAATCTCTCGCACAATGGTCAAAGTACACACAAGGCCTCGGGACCACCGTCAACCCAAACGGTTCCCAATAACACTAGCACTGGTCTCGACATAGCTACTAGACTCCACTCGCCCCCCCAGGCACGAATGCAACAATAAAAGTATCTTCCTGTAACAAACCCAATCAATGGACCAGTAAGAACTGGTACTGCCTGCTGTGCCTGCCGTATCGGGTATGCTGGCCGACGCATAGCACCGATGAAAAGGAGTCTCAAGGACTCAAAGCCTGTCTGTCTCACACTCCGGAGTGGCACTCGAGGGGAGCGACCCACACGAGTAAAGTATCTCAGTAATAAGTATCATAGTAATATAAAACAGCAGGACTGGATCACGACTCTGATCAAAGTGGGAAAACCCATCCTCAAAAGAAAACCCCGTCCTCAATCAGATGCAAGGGTACTCAATAAGTGGGAAACCCCGTCCACTAGAGAAATCTGATACCCAATCTGATGCATAAGTAAATATTCGGTCAACCGCCCAAAAGCCGTGGTTGCCGCCAAACCCTGCCAACCACAATCAAGTCCCATAACCGACCTCCGGTCAACCGCCCAAAGTCCGCGGTCGCCGGAAAACCCTGCCAACCACAATCCGGTACCACAACCCGATACCACAACCCGTCCCTGACACCAAGGTCCCGGCTACACTATCCCAAACCACTACTCGAACCCGAGCAACACAGACCACCTGACTAACAAAGAAGGAGAAAGGAATAACATGGTTTCTCCTAAGTCAAGTTCCAATAAGTAGTGTAGCAGTAAAGGATGGCCTAATTAGATATCCATACAAGCATGCATTTGTACTCAAGAAAGATAGAAGAAAGTAAACCACATGCCAAAATCACCAATGACTACACCTGTCCATAATCCTCGATCCATAATAACTCCTAAGAGTAAAACCCGCACATAGCTACATAATCCTGCCCCATTGCATAAACCAGCCTCATAAATGGCTGTAGTAACCGCTGGTTTAGTGTTATTTTGGTGTTCTTTATTTGGGAACTTTAATTTGCATCTTGTGCGCTTGAGGGGTCCGGAGCGTGATCTTTTTTCTTCTCTTCTTGGCAGACCGTCGGGGCACGCGGGTATTTTTTAGGCAATAGAGCTCGCGAAACAGAGCGCGGCGGCGCGACCGGATTTTTTTTCCGACTCCGGATTCTCCCAGAATAAATTCCGGAAGTTTGTTAGCAGCCCAGGCGACCGTCACGATTTTCGAGGCACGTCAGACCCAGGTTCGAACTCGAAATCCTCATTTCCTGTGGACCGGGGTTTTGGGTTTATTGTTCCCTCAACCCACTTCACGATCGTTTAAATTTTTTGGTAGTTTGGGGATTTTGGGTTAAGCCCCTGTTGCGCCAGACCAGCTAATTAATCCGTTCCTTGTGGGGAATTAGGGTTCGACCCTCATAACCCTCTGCTACCCCCACCTTACACGAACCGTACCCGAACGCGGACGAGGAGCTGCTTCCCCTTCCCCTTCCTCTTCCTCTTCTTCCTGCGATTGATTGGTGCAGGGATCTACGGCGAAGCGATCGAGGAGAGGAGGAATGATCGCACACCCCCGGGACGATCCCTCTTCTTGCAACCCCGACGCCGCGACCAAGGTAAGCGGTGAATTTATTTTCTTTCTACTTCTTGTTTCGGGCAAGGTGAGGGGAAATCCTTTGAGTTTTCGGGGTGGGTTTTCCTTCACCTCGGGCCGCGTGAGAGGCGAATTTGGGGACCAAACGGGAGGCCGCCGCCGCCGTGGTTAAACGGGAGGCCGCCGCCGCCGTCACCGTGTTCACGGGGTCATCGCCGGAGCCGCCATGACCGCGGGGACGCGATCGGAGCCGAAAACGAGTTCACTGTTGGGGTTTTCTGGCCGCGGTCCACAAGCCCGGGTGCACCCGGCGCACGCCGTTCCGGTCCGGGGCCGCAGACCCGGCGCACAAAGCTGTGCGCCAGGCCGCGCGGTCCACCGGGCCGGCGTGCACCCGGCGCACGCCGTTCCGGCCCGGGGCCGCAGACCCGGCGTACAAAGCTGTGCGCCAGGCCGCGCGGTCCACCGTGCCGGCATGCACCCGGCGCACGCCCTCGCGGCCCGGGGGCGCGGACCCGGTGCACGGGGCGGTGCGCCAGGCCGCGCGGTGCACGCCCGGGCATGCACCCGGCGTTCGTCACAACAGTAGCGGGGCCATGGACCCGGCGCGCGCCCGCACCCATGCGCGGCCCGGCCCAAGGCGCCCCGGTCCACTGCTGCAGTGTGCTCCTGGTACGCGCCGCGCCCGCTCGCCACCGTGGACCCGGTCCACGCCTGGTCCCGTGCACCAGGGTTCCAAAAAAAGCCCAGAAGCTCCGTTTTTAGCTCGTTTCGCGCCGTTTTTGAGTGTTTTTAACCACGAAGATGTTTTTAACAAGTATAATCTTTTTTGTAGCTGTCTGGGCACACATCGAGGGCGTTTTAGTTGGAGTTCCGCACGTCTTCTCCTTCGCATTGAGGTGGGCTTTACTTTGGGATCAAACGTCGGGTTCCCGACAGCTGTACTTCAACTTTAATCGATTTATGATATGTTAATTTATGTTAAACTAAATAAAACTTCAAGGTACTTATTGATACTAATCTGATAGTCCTGATGGTCACTCTTATCTGGTATATTATTATTATTATTTGGTTACTTGGCTCGAGGCTGCAGCACACGCACCCGCGGTTTGGCCACCGCTAAGGGTGCGCTTTTCCGAAAAAGTGGTCTATGACCCGTGTAAACCCACGAGGTGACGTAGTGGGGGCCCCCGCAGGTGGGGGGTTTGTGCGCCGAGGTGCGAACGGTGTGACCCGTCGGGGTAGGTGCTCGACGTGGTTTACCGAGGTAGGTGCTCGGTTGGATGCCGGGGTAGGTGCCCGGACTAGGTTGTGCTGGTGTGCGAGGTCTGATCCCCGTGTTGGGGGAGTGGTTGCTCCGGATAGTTTACGGTTGGGCGCACTTCTTTTTCCTGCTTTCCTTACTATTCTATATTGTCGCTGACTTCCCACTTTGTGACAGGATCCTTCCGGGGGGAGTGATAGGCGACGGTGAGGCCGAGGCTGGAGTCGTCGGGTCTTTGGAGACCCCGTAGTATTTATCTTTCCTCCTTTATTGTCGCTTTCCATTTATTACTGTAGACTTATTGTGGTTCGCGATACCCTCGTGGGGTCGGTGTGGATGTCGGCAACTCTTTTTGCTTATTGGTTAAACTCTCTTTCCTCTTTCTGTTGGCCGCTTTAGAAAAAAAAAGAGAAAAAAAAACAAACTTAAAAGAATTTCGAAAACAGTTTTCAAAACCTAAGTGTCGTGTGGGCACTGTTTTCAAAACCTTGTGAATTTATGGATTTCGAAAAAGGGATTTCAAAACCTAAGTGTCGTGTGGGCACTGTTTTCAAAACCCTGTGGTTTTATGTCGTTTTCGAAACCAGATTTAAAACTCTAGACGCTGAGTGGGCGTCGTTTTCAAAAACTGTGGATTTATCCTTTCAAATTGATAGGCCGTGAGGTTTATGCAATTATGGTATATATATGAATGCTTGAAACTATTGTGATTGAGCTGTTGACTGTATTTGGACCCTGTACTAGCTGCGACGTCGTGCATGTACAGGGGAGACTCTGTCCGTGTGCAGAGTGACCCTGTGCTTGCGGCGGGTCTGGGCACGCACCGGGGGAAACCTTTTCAAAAAAAAAAATTTACACGCTAAGTTGCTTATTGAATGTGAACCATTTCCGCTAAATGAAAACCCCGGGGCGTGACAGATTAAGATGGTATCAGAGAAAAAGTTTCCTTCAATCACAACAGTTAGTGCCGACATCCGTGGGGATACCACACTGGACTACAGATGAATGAATGAAGAGGACGTAGGAGGCTAGGACGTGAGTGATCGGGGGGGGGGAAAGAGTCTGAGTCCTTTCTCTCGATAGGCGGTCCGTTGTTTATTAGTAAAGGCTAAGCCAACCCTCTTTGTGTGTGTGTACAGACATGGCCCGTACTAGATCCTCAGCCGAGGATACCGGAGCGGACGCGACGACGTCGACAGCCGCGGAGAACCAGCTCCTGCAGCAGCAATTGAGGGAGATGGCGGGGCAACCGGCAACCCTCACGGACCATGTGCGTCAGCTGACGCAACAGCAGCAGGCTGCGACGGTGACGGCCGCCCCGGTCCCTCCGCAGGGGCCAAATGCGCCAGCAGCGGCGCCGCCGGCGGCGACTACGGGACCAACGCCGGGGACCACCAACAGGGTTACTCGGGAGGAGACTGTGGTCACACCTGCCCCTACCGTGGCTGCCGCCGCCGCGGGGGAGGGGATAGCTATGCCGACTGAGCGAGAGCGGGTACGGGCCAACCTGGCGGACTTCAAGAAGCACGACCCGCCCATGTTCGAAGGGGAGACGACTGATCCTTGGGTTGTCGAGAAGTGGGTAGGGTCGATGGAAAAACTCTTTGAAGACTTGCTTATGGAGGATGATGAGCGGGTTCCCCTAGCGGTCCATTTCTTGGAGGGGAACGCCCGCTTGTGGTGGAAGACTGTACGCCCCGATCCTACCAAGAGTACTGCGCTCCCGTCGTGGAAGACGTTCAAGCAAGAGCTGTTTGGGGCCTTTTTCAGCAACAGCGTCAAGAAAAAGTTGGAGGATGACTTGAACCACATCCAGCAGGGGAATAGGACGGTCATGGAGTATCAGCGGGAGTTCGTTCGGCTAGCCAACTGCGTCCCGTTCGTCATAAGGGACGAGTCCCACAAGGCTCAACTCTTTGTCGATGGCTTGCGAAGCAATATCTTCGAGGTGGTGCAAGCAGCCGATCTACACACCTTTCAGAAAGTGGTCGACAGGGCCACTACGGTGGAGCGGGGGTTCGCTGTCACGCGTGCCAGGAGAGAGAACTCAGCGCGGCAGGAGGACAGGAAGCGGCAACAGCCAGGCTCGGGGGGAGGCTCTTCTAGCGGGAGCCGACCCCCCAAACGGTGGAGACCGCAAGCGGGACCTCGGGGCACACCAGCAGGAGGGCCGAGGCCGGAAGATAGGCCCTGCGTGATATGCGGAGGGGCGCATCGAGCACCCGAGTGCCCCCAGCGGCGTGATCATTGCTTCCGCTGCGGCAAACAGGGGCACTTCCGCCACAACTGCCCCTTGGTCCTGGGAGGGGTTACTGCAGCAACCACGGTACCGTCACCACAGTTTTCTGGACGAGGGAAGGCACCTATGGGGTCGACCTCTAGACCCCCTGCACCACGACGAGAGGGGGAGAAACAACCGCAGGCAGGCGGGCGGGTTTACTCAATTACCCGCCAGGAGTCGGATCCACCAGAGGACGTCCTTGCAGGTATTCTTTCCGTTTCAAATTCCCGCGCTAGAACCCTTTTCGACACTGGAGCAACACGCTCTTTCATTTCTTGTGACTTCGTGTTCATGCATGACCTGGAGGAGACACCGCTTCCGGATCGGATGACGGTCCAAACGGCAGCTGGGGCCCTGGAGGCGGTTAACTTCGTGGCCGCCTGCCCGATCCGGTTAGGGCGGCGACTGTCTTGCCCGTGGGACTTGGTGGTGATACCTTTGAAAGAATACGACGCCGTGTTGGGCATGGACTGGCTCTTGAGGTACCGAGCGCTCATCGATTGCGAGAAAAGGCAGGTGCGACTACAAGAACCGGGTTTCCCTGAGCACGTGTACCTGGCGTGCAAGAGTACTACCTTCCCTACGGTCATCTCAGCGGCAAGAGCCAGAAGACTGGTAGAAGGTGGGTGTGTAGCCTACTTGGCGTCGGTGGACCTGATCGCCCGCCCCTCGGGGACACCGTCAGACATTGCAGTGGCGAAGGACTTTCCCGACGTTTTCCCGACAGAGCTACCCGGGATGCCCCCCGAGCGAGAAGTGGTTTTCCCTATCGAACTCCTACCGGGCACGCAACCTATTACGAAGGCGCCCTACCGAATGGCCTTCGCAGAACTGAAGGAGCTCAAGGCACAACTCGAAGACCTCTTGGACAAAGGATTCATTAGGCTGAGCGTATCACCTTGGGGTGTGCCGGTACTCTTTGTGCGAAAGAAGGACGGAAGTCTACGACTCTGTATCGACTACAGAGGGATCAACAAGGTTACAGTAAAGAACAAGTACCCCCCTGCCCAGAATCGATGACCTCTTCGACCAACTGCAGGGAGCAACGGTTTTCTCCAAAATTGATCTACAATCGGGCTACCACCAGCTTCGGGTTCGGGACGAGGACATCCCAAAGACTGCCTTCCGGACCCGGTACGGCCACTATGAGTTCACGGTTATGCCCTTCGGACTGACAAACGCCCCCGCGGTGTTTATGGATATGATGAACCGCATTTTCAGGCCCTTCATCGACCGGTTCGTGGTAGTCTTCATCGACGACATCCTGATCTATTCGACCACCGACGAGGAGCACGAGGACCATTTGCGAAGTATTCTCCAGACTCTCCGGGAGCAGAAACTGTTCGCTAAGCTCAAGAAGTGTGAGTTTTGGCTGCGCGAAGTGGGCTTCCTGGGACATGTGATTTCGGCAGAAGGGATCGCAGTGGACCCCAAGAAGGTGGAATCGGTACTCAGCTGGCAGCCGCCAACCACAGTGACGGAGATCCGCAGCTTTTTGGGCCTGGCAGGATACTACCGACGTTTCATCGAGGGTTTCTCAAAGATAGCCGCCCCTCTGAACCGGTTGACCAGAAAAGGGGAAAAATTCGTTTGGACAACCCGATGTCAGGAGAGCTTCGAAGAATTAAAGAGAAGGCTAACCAGAGCACCCGTACTCGTTTTACCGATCCCTGGTGAAGACTACGAAGTGTACTGCGACGCGTCCAGGATCGGCCTTGGAGGTGTGTTGATGCAACAAGGGAGAGTAATAGCCTATGCCTCCAGACAACTAAAGGATTACGAGAAGAACTATCCAACGCACGACTTGGAGCTGGCCGCAGTGGTGTTCGTTTTGAAACTTTGGAGACACTACCTCTTTGGTGTCCACTGTACGGTATTCTCGGATCACCAGAGTCTGAAATACCTGTTTACCCAGAAGGAGTTAAACCTACGACAGAGACGGTGGTTAGAACTACTAAAGGATTACGACTTGTCAATCCAATACCACCCCGGAAAAGCTAACGCGGTAGCGGATGCGTTGAGTAGGAAGGCGCAGCAAGGAGAGACACCTGCAGGCGGGTTAACTGAACAGGACAGCTTGATCGCGGAGTTTGCGCGAATGAAATTGGAAGTGGTACCGGCGGGCACGGTTGCACGACTGCTATCCTTGGTAGTCAAGCCGACACTGTTCGAGAGAATTCGGGAAGGACAACAGACTGACCCTCACTTGCAGCTCGTGCGAGACAAGATCTCTCCCGACCAAGAGAACGACTTTTCAGTGGAAGCCGACGGCACCCTATGTTTTCGTGGGCGGATTTGCGTGCCAGATTCGAAAGAGTTGAAGGAGGAAATCTTAGCAGAAGCACACCGCGCCCCTTATGCTGCGCATCCGGGGGGTACGAAGATGTACAGGGATCTTAGGCAGACCTTCTGGTGGCCAAAATTGAAGATGGATGTGACACGCCATGTAGCCCACTGCCTGGTGTGTCAACAGATCAAGGCGGAACATCAGCGACCCGCGGGAAAACTACAGCCGCTACCAGTGCCAGAATGGAAGTGGGATCAAATCACCATGGATTTTGTCACAGGGTTCCCACGCTCGCGGCAGGGCCACGACACGATCTGGGTAGTTGTAGACCGCTTAACCAAGTCAGCGCATTTCCTACCGATTCATACGACGTGGACCCGGGACCGACTAGCCCAAGTGTACCTCAGCGAGATCGTGAGATTACATGGAGTTCCAACATCCATTACCTCAGACAGGGACACGCGTTTTGTCTCAAAGTTTTGGCAAAACCTACAGCGGGCTTTAGGGGCCAGACTGCAGTTTAGCACAGCCTTCCACCCCCAGACGGATGGACAGTCTGAGCGGGTGATCCAGACCCTAGAGGACCTGCTATGCGCCTGTGTACTTGACTGGGGAGACGGTTGGTCACGCTACTTGCCCCTCGTGGAATTTGCCTACAACAACAGCCACCAGGCCAGCATACAGATGGCGCCCTTCGAAGCCTTATATGGAAGACGTTGTCGATCCCCGATCTGTTGGGACGACTTGGGAGAGCGGAAGTTCTTGGGACCCGACTTAGTGGAAGAAACTGAAGCAAAGATACGACTCATTCGACAACGCCTACTCACCGCCCAGAGTCGACAGAAAAGCTATGCAGACCGTAGGCGACGCGACTTGGAATTCCAAGTGGGAGATCACGTGCTCTTGCGTGTTTCGCCAACCAAGGGGATCAAACGCTTCGGACTGAAGGGCAAGCTAAACCCGCGTTTTGTTGGGCCATTCGAGATCCTGGAGCGCATCGGCCCGGTAGCTTACCACCTTGCCCTACCACCTAACCTCGACCGTGTCCATGACGTGTTCCACGTCTCGATGCTCAGAAGATACCTCTCCGACCCGTCACATGTTCTGGACGTCTCTGCACTAGAGTTGAAAGAGGATCTAAGCTTCGAGGAAACCCTAGTGCGGATCCTAGCAAGGGAAAGTAAAACGCTGAGAAACCGAGCCATTCCCTACGTGAAGGTGCTCTGGAGCAACCACGAGGAGCGAGAAGCGACGTGGGAATTGGAGTCGAAAATGAGGGAGTGCTACCCCAACCTCTTCACCGCAGCCCAGGAGTGAGTTTCAGGGACGAAACTCGTTTTTAAGAGGTGAGTGGTGTAGTAACCGCTGGTTTAGTGTTATTTTGGAGTTCTTTATTTGGGAATTTTAATTTGCATCTTGTGCGCTTGAGGGGTCCGGAGCGTGATCTTTTTTCTTCTCTTCTTGGCAGACCGTCGGGGCTCGCGGGTATTTTATAGGCGATAGAGCTCGCGAAACAGAGCGCGGCGGCGCGACCGGATTTTTTTTCTGACTCCGGATTCTCCCAGAATAAATTCCGAAAGTTTGTTAGCAGCCCAGGCGACCGGCACGATTTTCGAGGCACGCCGGACCCAGGTTCGAACTCGAAATCCTCATTTCCTGTGGACCGGGGTTTTGGGTTTATTGTTCCCGCAACCCACTTCGCGATCGTTTAAATTTTTTGGTAGTTTGGGGATTTTGGGTTAAGCCCCTGTTGCGCCAGACCAGCTAATTAATCCGTTCCTTGTGGGGAATTAGGGTTCGACCCTCATAACCCTCTGCTACCCTCACCTTACACGAACCGTACCCGAACGCGAACGAGGAGCTGCTTCCCCTTCCCCTTCCTCTTCCTTTTCTTCCTGCGATTGATTGGTGCGGGGATCTACGACGAAGCGATCGAGGAGAGGAGGAACGATCGCACACCCCCGGGACGATCCCTCTTCTTGCAACACCGACGCCGCGACCAAGGTAAGCGGTGAATTTATTTTCTTTCTACTTCTTGTTTCGGGCAAGGTGAGGGGAAATCCTTTGAGTTTTCGGGGTGGGTTTTCCTTCGCCTCGGGCCGCGTGAGAGGCTAATTTGGGGACCAAACGGGAGGCCGCCGCCGCCGTGGTTAAACGGGAGGCCGCCGCCGCCGTCACCGTGTTCACGGGGTCATTGCCGGAGCCGCCGTGACCGCGGGGACGCGATCGGAGCCGAAAACGAGTTTACTGTTGGGGTTTTCTGGCCGTGGTCCACAAGCCCGGGTGCACCCGGCGCACGCCGTTCCGGCCCGGGGCCGCAGACCCGGCGCACAAAGCTGTGCGCCAGGCCGCGTGGTCCACCGGGCCAGCGTGCACCCGGCGCACGCCGTTCCGGCACGGGGCCGCAGACCCGGCGCACAAAGCTGTGCGCCAGGCCGCACGGTCCACCGGGCCGGCGTGCACCCGGCGCACGTCCTCGCGGCCCGGGGGCGCGGACCCGGTGCACGGGGCGGTGCGCCAGGGCGCGCGGTGCACGCCCGGGCGTGCACCCGGCGTTCGTCACAACAGCAGCGGGGCCATGGACCCGGCGCGCGCCCGCACCCGTGCGCGGCCCGGCCCAAGGCGCCCCGGTCCACTGCTGCAGTGTGCTCTCGGTCCGCGCCGCGCCCGCTCGCCACCGTGGACCCGGTCCACGCCTGGTCCCGTGCACCAGGGTTCCAAAAAAAGCCCAGAAGCTCCGTTTTTAGCTCGTTTCGCGCCGTTTTGAGTGTTTTTAACCACGAAGATGTTTTTAACAAGTATAATCTTTTTTGTAGCTGTCTGGGCACACAGCGAGGGCGTTTTAGTTGGAGTTCCGCACGTCTTCTCCTTCGCATTGAGGTGGGTTTTACTTTGGGATCAAACGTCGGGTTCCCGACAGCTGTACTTTAACTTTAATCGATTTATGATATGTTAATTTATGTTAAACTAAATAAAACTGCAAGGTACTTGTTGATACTAATCTGATAGTCCTGATGGTCACTCTTATCTGGTATATTATTATTATTATTTGGTTACTTGGCTCGAGGCTGCAGCACGCGCACCCGCGGTTTGGCCACCGCTAAGGATGCGCTTTTCCGGAAAAGTGGTCTATGACCTGTGTAAACCCACGAGGTGACGTAGTGGGGGCCCCCGCAGGTGGGGGGTTTGTGCGCCGAGGTGCGAGCGGTGTGACCCGTCGGGGTAGGTGCTCGACGTGGTTTACCGTGGTAGGTGCTCGGTTGGATGCCGGGGTAGGTGCCCGGACTAGGTTGTGCAGGTGTGCGAGGTCTGATCCCCGTGTTGGGGGAGTGGTTGCTCCGGATAGTTTACGGTTGGGCGCACTTCTTTTTCCTGCTTTCCTTACTATTCTATATTGTCGCTGACTTCCCACTTTGTGACAGGATCCTTCCGAGGGGAGTGATAGGCGACGGTGAGGCCGAGGCTGGAGTCGTCGGGTCTTTGGAGACCCCGTAGTATTTATCTTTCCTCCTTTATTGTCGCTTTCCATTTATTACTGTAGACTTATGTGTGGTTCGCGATACCCTCGTGGGGTCGGTGTGGATGTCGGCAACTCTTTTTGCTTATTGGTTAAACTCTCTTTCCTCTTTCTGTTGGCCGCTTTAGAAAAAAAAAAGAGAAAAAAAAACAAACTTAAAAGATTTTCGAAAACCGTTTTCAAAACCTAAGTGTCGTGTGGGCACTGTTTTCAAAACCTTGTGAATTTATGGATTTCGAAAAAGGGATTTCAAAACCTAAGTGTCGTGTGGGCACTGTTTTCAAAACCCTGTGGTTTTATGTCGTTTTCGAAACCAGATTTAAAACTCTAGACGCTGAGTGGGCGTCGTTTTAAAAAACTGTGGATTTATCCTTTCAAATTGATGGGCCGTGAGGTTTATGCAATTATGGTATATATATGAATGCTTGAAACTGTTGTGATTGAGCTGTTGACTGTATTTGGACCCTGTACTAGCTGCGACGCCGTGCATGTACAGGGGAGACTCTGTCCGTGTGCAGAGTGACCCTGTGCATGCGGCGGGTCTGGGCACGCACCGGGGGAAACCTTTTCAAAAAAAAAAATTTACACGCTAAGTTGCTTATTGAATGTGAACCGTTTCCGCTAAATGAAAACCCCGGGGCGTGACAAAGGCTATCTGCTAACATGGCATGCTACATAATCACATAGGGTAACATTATCCTAGGTAAGCTTTCACTAATCACCAACATAGATATCCGAATCATGCAAGTCCTCAGTATACATCATAAATACTATTCTTGCAATTATTTATACAATTATCATTACCAAGCTTACCTACCTCTCAATCACATACAATGTACCCTAGACATGCATGCATCCTAAAATAAAGAATTAGAGAACCGTCCACCGGTTCTGGGGACAAAGCAACTCACCTGAAACGCTTTCCGCAGGCAAAGCCGAAGTCGGTGAAGAGTGTGGCCACTTGCTAACAAAATCCACTGAATCCGCATCCTCGGTACATGGTCGCGCAAGCTTCAGCTCCAAACAACATCACCCCAACAACGCAACACAACCAAAAATCAACAACTCAACACCCACCAACAGCACATGCTGTTACAAAAAACCAGCAGAGGAGATAGGGAAATTTCACATGCATGCAGCGCTCCAAAAATTCCAGAAAAACACTACAACAAAACTGGCTTTTAGCGACAATTATTTTTTACTTTCCCGGTGATTATAATTGCCGCTAAATAGTTTAACGGCAATTATAATAATCGCCGCTATTGGCGGGGTCGCTAAAAGTTATAGCGACATTTGTTTCGGCGGTTGGTAAAAGCCTAAACAAATGCCGCTAAATAATATATAATAGTAACTATTATAAATGCCGCTATAATTATCTATAATTGCCACTAAAAACATATTAAATGACTAGTAAATAGGATCTATAGCGGCAATTATTTTGAGACTCCTTAAATTGACATTTAAAAATAAATTACTCATGCAAACAATTTTAAATTTGATTACATTCAACAATTATCAAACAAAAGAAGCCAAATTATTTAACCAAAAAAGAATTTGCACAGTAAAAATATAATTGTCAATTAAAAATTACGTTCAAAGCTTTCAATCTAAAAAAAAAATAAAACCTAAAATGAAATAAATCAGAAGCATTTCAAGCTTTTGAATCATGCAAGCTTCAACAAGTTGGTTTTTCACACTAGGGGGTGCTACTCGTTTTGTCGAAGCCTTTCGTGTTTTGGGTGTCAAGGATACGTTATCTGCAAATAAATAACAAGGCCGATATAAACTGTTTATTAGATACTGTCAAGCAATTTCTTGACAAAGAAATTTATGAGCATAAGCCATACCAATGTTTTCCATATCAGAGGGAATGAGAGTTTCCACTTCTTTCCTGTTGAACAATGGAAAAGGAATGCTCAAAGGAGACTATTGATAAAAACAAATCCAAAAAAATACTCTGCAATGACAGTTAGATAGCACGAGGGGGCAGGTATAACATCCGAGGGGGCAGGTATAACAATTGCACCTCACGCATATTATATACTTTTACTATCATGCATTGGACTATTCAATTAGATCAGAAAGTATATCTGTAGCTTTCCTCCCCCTCTATTCAATGAAAATCAGAAGCTAATCTATGCGATGATCATAAAAAAATGTTGCAGATATTATGCATCATAAAAAAAAACCGTGAGTAGCAGCCTTAGATGAATGACTTGACTGTCAACATGTCTAGGACAAAAGAGTAGCTGATTGAACTTAAGAAGTAATATGGTAACATTAGCAACTAGTTTAAATAACTCGAAGTAAAAATGCTACAACCTTCTGTTGGTATTTGGGATCTCCTGTCCTCTGTGATAAAGCAATAAATTCAAGTTGCTCAGTGCCAGAATCTGCCAGGACACAATCTCCCTGTAGAAAGAATAAAGCATATGAGATGAAGGGTTTGATACACAAATATAGAGAAACAGGAAACAGGAATTACATAGATGAAAACTAGGACAAATGTCCTGAGTAAGTAAAAAATCTAGGGAATGTGTTACGGAATTTGAGTTGGCGTAGTTTCGTGAAAGGTTCAAGTCTTGAAGATTGAAGGTGAAGAAAGTTGGATCATTTAACTCAATCTCAAGAAAGAAGAATTCAAAAGGATCAGGTATGTTTAACTAAAGATTTTTGGTGATCCGAATACTTCTTGTAGTGTAGAAACACCTGGAAGAATTTTTAATTGCATAAAAATCAAAAACTGGTGTTGGGACAGGTTCAGGATCCGGATCAGAGCCAGCGGTCCGGATCCCGAAGGTTGTTGTTTCATACATTACTTCAATCCGGATCGCAGCATCTGACGATCCGGATCCCGAACGTTGAGTTTTCTGAAATGTATGAACGATCCGGATCAGGCATTCCGATCCGGATCCCGAACGTTTGTTTTCTGGAAACCGTCTTTATTGCTACTGCAATCCGGATCGCCCAAATCCGATCCGGATCGCCGTCCGTCAAAATTCCAGAAATGTTAGGTTTTTGATTCTTATCTCCTTCCAAATGTTTCTAACCTATAAATAGACCCTATGATTCATTTTTCTAGGGTAAGCCGAAGAAGCGAAAATCCAAAGAGGCCGATAAAAAGGAAAATAGCCGTCATAATCAAATATCATTTGATACGGCCTAAGATCCACATATAGAGAAGAAAGGAAATCATTAGAGAATACTCTATGTTTCTTCATCTATATTGATTAGTTTGATTCTAGGTTTTCATACTCACATCTTGAGTTGAATCAAACTAATGAATACTTAGATGGTATTTCCGATCTATCTTTGATCTAAGTATTCGGCGGATCATCACCACCCAAAAACAACGATTTACCCCAAAATCGGCGCGTGGATTCGCGTGTCCTTGTGGATTCAAGGTTCAACCGCTCTCGTGGATTCGGAGCGAGGCACGTTCGTGGATTCGAAGGGTGCTATTGGGTGAAGACCGTGGATTCGGTCAGACGTCGTGGATTCGACGTTGGACGCCGTGGATTCGGCGTTGGGCGCAGATCGTGGATTCGAGAAGCGTCGTGGAGCGAGCGGAGAAGATCCTCTAGGAGCGTATGGAAAAGGTTGAGTCGTAAGTGTGTACGGTAAATCACCTTGTACGTATTTAAATTCTAGTGGATTTCTGCCGTGTTATCGGTCCCGTGGTTTTTTTACTCCGGTTTGGAGTTTTTCCACGTAAAAATCTTGCGTGTTATTTTTATTTCCGCATTGGGTTTTTATCGCAACGATTTTTGAGTGTTTATACGTTTACACCTATTCACCCCCCTCTAGGTGTTTTTTCCCCTATTTAGATCTACATTACATATAACCCAACAAGTGGTATCAGAGAGGGAATAGGGTTGTAAACAATGGTTGAAGGTGGAAACATCAATCGACCCCCTTTCTTTGATGGAACAAATTATGCGTACTGGAAAGTACGGATGAAAGCCTTTTTAATTTCCATCGACGAAAGGGTGTGGCAATCAATTGAATTAGGATGGTCTAATCCAACTGAAATTATCTCTGATGTTCGCACCTTAAAACCTAGGTCGAAATGGACCAAGGAAGAGTTAGATTCATCTTCTTACAATGGCAAGGGAATTAATGCTATTTTTAATGCCTTATCTCAAACTGAATTCTCTCGCGTCTCGGCATGTGAGACTGCGAAAGAAATCTGGGATGTTCTTCAGGTTACACATGAGGGAACTAACCTCGTGAAGATTCAGAAACTGCAAATGCTTACGAGCAAGTTTGACTCTATCTTGATGGCAGAAAATGAATCTTTCACGGACTACTATACACGATTGCAAGACATCGTAAACTCATGTGCTAACCTGGGAGAGAAGATTCCAGAATTTAAGGTTGTAAGAAAGATCTTAAGAACTCTTCCTGAACGATTTCGCCCAAAGGTTACAGCCATTGAAACTATTAAACACCCGGACAAAATACGTGTAGAAGAATTAGTTGGTTCATTACAAACATATGAAATGACATTTACCACTAACAATTCTTCTGGAAAAGCATCCTCTTCTAAGTCTTCAGGTTATGCGTTGAAAACAACTAAGGAAGAAGACGCGGATACATCCTCCTCAGACGATGACGAGAACCTTTCTATGGAGGAATTTGAGAAGCAGCTCGCTCTCTTGACAAGGAAGTTTCGCCGCAACTTTCGAAGGGGTAATTCAAGTAAATCTCCATCCTTCGGAAAGTCGAACAAAGGCAAGGGTACTTCAAGTTACAAGTCAAGAAAGCAAGAGAACTTCTCAAAGGATAAGAAAAGTTCAGAGGGACAACTACAATGCTTCAAATGTCGAGGCTACGGCCACATTGCAACGGAGTGTCCCAACAAGTATCCGGCAAAGAAGAAGGCGATGCAAGTCGTCACTTGGGATGACAACTCAACGTCAAATGAGTCGTCTTCAAGTGATGAAGAAAAGAGCACCACGTCATTCCACGCGTCCACATCTTCACCCTTCATGTGCTTTATGGCAAGTACGTCCGAGTCATTGTCCAACTCCACTGTTGAAAAGATTGCAACGGACAACGAATCGGATGATTCAGAAGGTGAAGATTTTGCTTTAGCCTACCACAGACTTTTGAGGGATTCAAAGAAAGTGGCTAAGCAAAACAAGAGTTTGAGAGGGAGAGTGCATGATCTCGAAGAAGAAGCAAAAAGAGCAACTTCTCTCTCAAACGCTCTTGAAGTGGAAAGGGAAAATCTGATAAAAGTAAATGTTTCCCTTCAAGAGTCCAATGAGCTTTTTGAGAAGGAACATACAAAACTGGTGGATAAAGCGGATCACTTCTCAAAGCTCTACAACGAGGCTCGACAGGATAACCTGGAAATGACAAAGACCATTTTCCAACTCAAGGATGACTTGAAGCGATTCTCTTCAGGAAGGAGTAAGTTGGATAGGCTTCTTGGTCTTGGTCAAACAAATCGGTTCGGCCTCGGGTACACTCAAACTGGAAACAGTCCAAGTTCGAGTGGGACAGTTTTTGTGCCTCAGTCGGTATCTCCTCCTCCGACACCGGAATTCAAGACAAACAACGACAACAAACTTACTTCATCCTCTTTGGGATCGTCAAGATCTAAGGTATGTTTTCGTTGTGGTGTTTCAGGGCACATAAGAAGATATTGCAAGACGGGAGTCAAACGCGCACCTCAAACACCTCTTGCAATGACTACCACAAAGGTGATTCCTCGGAAATCAATTGCAAATCAATTGAAGGAAAAGAACCTTGGTAGTTTACCGCGCAAGACGACTTCATCAAGGAGCAGCAATCGTTTTAACAAGACGCTTTCACCTAGGCATATAACTTCACGACCATTACCGACGCACTCCAAAAAGGTTTGGGTGCGCAAAGGTGAAATCTTTCCTTGTCTTGTTACCAATGTTTCCTTGCATGCATATGATAGTTCGTCTTGGTATCTGGATAGCGGGTGTTCCCGTCACATGACCGGTGACAAAAATAGTTTTCAAAATCTTGAGAAAATCTCCGGAGGACTCGTTGTTTTCGGAGACGGTCGTGTTACGGCATTTTGGTATTGGCATATTTCGTGAGTCAAGTCAGTGAGTTGAGTCGGAGTCTTAAAGGGATCAAATTGTCAATCAGCAATCAAAGACTTAGAAAAGATTCAACAAGAGCTCAAGTTGGCACTCAGTGTCTTGAGTCTTGAAGATTGAAGTTGAAGAATTGTGGATCAGTTACATCAATCTCAAGAAGAAAGTATTCAAGAGGATCAGGTATGTTTAACTAAATAATTGTGGTGATCCGAATACTTTCTTATAGTGTAGAAACACTTGGATGAACTTTTAATTGCATAATAATCAAAAACTGGTGTTCGGACTTGTTCAGGATCCGGATCAGAGCCAACGATCCGGATCCCGAAGGTTGTTGCTTCATACAAGACTTCGATCCGGATCCATGCAATTTCCGATCCGGATCCCGAATGTTAAGTTTTCTGATTTGTATGAACGATCCGGATCGGGCAATGCGATCCGGATCCCGAACCATGGTATTTCTGGAATCGTCAATCTCGTTACGACGATCCGGATCGCAGTAAATCCGATCCGGATCGCCGTCCTGAAAATTTCCAGATAAGGTATGTTTTTGATTCTTATCTCTTTCCAAAGGTTTCTAAACTATAAATAGACATTTAGGGTTTCTCAAAAACGTGGGTTCTCTACCGATTAATTTATAAAACACTTGAGAGCAACCCTAGAGGCTAGGTTTTTATCGTTCTTCTTTATAGCCTCTTTTAGGTCAATTCGATGGTTCCTTCAAGAACATATCTTTGGTCGAATTGATCTAATCTTTGCTTAGAGATTTCTTCTACGGTTCTTCATTGATAATCTAAGCAAAGGATCACCATCGAAGTCAATATTCTTATCGACTGAGTTTTCGTCATGGATTCGACGTGGCATCGTGGATTCGGTGTGCTAAAGGCGTTTCGTGGATTCGAAGCGTGTGTTCGTGGATTCGAACGTGAGTAGTGGACGGGCAAAACGGTGGAGCGCGAGGTCCAAGAAATTGAACGAGGGGTTAAATCCGTGGAGACGGTAATCACCTTGTTATTCTTCTTTTCTTAGGGATTGTTATTGCGTGGATATCCAACCGGTCAGCGCGAGGTCCGAAGAAGCTGAAGGAGGGGTTGAGTCCGTGGAGTCGGTAATCACCTTGTTATTCTTCTATTCTTAGTGGATTGTTATTGCGTGTTGGTCCCGTGGTTTTTCTCCTGGATTGGAGTTTCCACGTATATCTCGGTGTGCTATTTTTATTTTCCGCATTGGTTTTTATTTTGCACTGAGATTGAGTTTTTAAGTATTACACCTATTCACCCCCCCTCTAGTTGTTTGATAGTACCTATTTAGATCCTTTGGGATTAATAACTCTACAATTGGTATCGGAGCGGGTTTTAGGTTTATCTATCATGATGGGTGAAAGCGGTAATATTTATAGACCTCCTCTTTTTGATGGGACTAATTATGCTTATTGGAAAGTGCGGATGAGAGCTTTTCTCATCGCAATTGATGAGCGGGTATGGCAAACCGTGGAACACGGTTGGGTGCATCCTGTTGAGGAAGTAGGAAATTCTACTACCCCAAAACCTCGCTCTAGATGGTCCAAAGAGGAATTTGAAAGATCTTCTTACAATGGGAAAGGTATGAACGCTCTTTTTAACTCTCTTTCCTCGACTGAGTTCACAAGAATTTTCGCGTGTGAAACCGCGAAGGAAATTTGGGATATTCTCAAAATTACACATGAGGGTACTAATCTTGTAAAAATTCAAAAGCTCCAGATGCTTACAAGTCAATTTGACTCTATTCATATGGAAGAGCATGAATTGTTTACAGATTATTACACCAGACTTCAGGATGTGATAAATACATGTGCTAATTTAGGAGAAAAGATCCCGGAGTCGAAAATTATAAGAAAGATACTTCGGACTCTTCCGGAACGGTTTAGGGCAAAGGTTACCGCCATTGAAACCGTTAGTCATCCGGATGAGATGAGTATAGAGGAATTAGTAGGTGCTTTGCAAACTTATGAAATGACTTTTCCTACTAATCAAGTTTCTTCCAAGTCTTCTTCTAAGCTTACAGGTATTGCATTCAAATCAACAAAGGAAGAAGATAGCGAATCAAGTTCCGACGATGAAATCTCTTTTGCCGATTTTGAAGAACAATTGGCGCGGATCGTAAAGAAATTTCGTCGGAAGTTTTGGAAGAATCGAACCGATGGATCTTCATCCACGAAATCTTCTAAAGGATCATCGGGTTCTAAATCCTCTAAACTCAAAAGCTTTGCAAAACCTTCTAAAGAAAAAGAAAAAGATGATTTCGAAGGGGAAATCCAATGCTATCGATGCAAAGGCTACGGCCATTTTTCAATGGATTGTCCTTCTAAGAAATCATATAAAAAGAAGGCTTTGCAAGCAAAAACTTGGGACGATTCTACTTCTAATGAATCAACCTCAAGTAAAGAGGAAAAAGGAAAAATCGTTGCTTCTCATGCCTCTCATTTTCCCTCTTCTAATAATTGTTTATCATCTTTAGTCACTGACTCTACTCCTTTGATTTTGTATGAAACATCAACAATCGGCGGAGAGTCATCAAGTGAGGGGGAGTCGGACGAGGAAGAACTCGTTGAGGCATATCAACAACTTCTTGCGGAATCTAAGAAGATGGCCAAACATATCAAGAAGTTGAGGAAGCAACGACTTGAGAATCAAGACGAGAATCATGCTTTAAAGATCAAACTTCATGATCTCGAGGAGGAACGAGAGCTTTTATTGAATAATAATAAAATCCTCCAAGAAAAGATAAATCAATCGGAAACGGTCGTTAATTCTCATATTAACAAGATTGATTTTCTTGAAAAGCAGTTTGAGGAAATTCATGTCACCAACCAAGCATTGACCAAGCAAGTTCATCAACTTAAATCCGACATACAAAGGATTTCAACCGGTTCCAAGAAACTTGAATGTATGTCCGGATTAGGTCAAACAAGCAAGGTTGGTTTGGGATTCAAAAAGAACCAAACTGTGAATGCTTCAAGTTCCACAATGAAATTGAAAGGAAGAACTTGTCACTTATGTGGACTTGAAGGACATTTGGTGAAGGATTGCCCGAAAAAGAGAAAGAAGAATTCTTCGGCAACTTCATCTACGGAGCGAACTCAACGGAATCAAAAGACACATCAAGTCAAAGGAGTTCACTCAATCCACCAAAGGTCCGAGCCACAACATCAATCATACAAGTGGATCATTGCGAGGCAAAGACCTAAGGTGGACCAACAGTCAAAGCGGACAACCCCCGGCCACAACGAATCAAGACAACCCAAAATCCAGCGATTTTGGATTCGGAAAGGTGATATCTTTCCTTGTCTTAAGTTCTAAATAGCTTATGACTGTATGTAATGCTTTGATTGGTTTTCCCTTCATATCTTTCTTAATCTTTGCATTACATGTTTTTCAATGCTCTTCGTTTTTATACTTTGTTTTTGAACAAAAGGGTTTTTACTGAACAAGCGCATTGAATAAAAAGGGCTTCACTTTTATTCACTCCAAATTAATTTTATTTGGATTATCAACTTTACTCCTTAATCATAATCTTGAAGATACTTCATTATAGGAGTTTTTGATATTATAAGCATCAAATTTTAGAAATCATGTGTGATCTTTAGATGCTTAATCTATCTCGGTTGTGTGAATTCATTGTGATAAACGTGAGACAACCGATAGACTAAAATTTGGGATATAATTCTTTCACGTAAGAGATTGCATTCTTACAAGGGTATTGAAATAATTTGCAAAAGATGTGGAAAGAGTTACATCCGAAAGGAGTGTGAAAACTACCACCACATGTTGGAAAGAGCTGCCACCCCGGTCGTCCGGTCTGTGTGTGAAGCTACCACATGTTTTGATGCTTGAAAAATATTTTCTTGAAATTTTTAGTTGAAGCATTTGGAGATTTATATGCAAAGCTCTTATATTTTGAATAATCTCTTGGTTGGTATAAGGTGGGATAGTTGAAAGATGCTCAAAGAGCCACCCTTAGGTATTTTAGTGCTTATCTCAAATTTGAAAGGGTAAGAAATCAAATTGATGTCATTTGGAAATCTCTGTAAGTCATCTTTGTACATCCGTTACATCTTGATAGACTTTGGATCTCAAGATTATTTTTGATGACTTGTGTTTGATGAATATAACATGAAAAACGGTTTATAATGTTTTACCTTTATTTTTCATGATTTCGGAGTAAATCTTTTTTAATTTTTGTAAAATTAATTGGATTGAATGACATCTATGTGATCTCATATTAATTTCAAGCACTTAAATTGTTTTCTTGATGGAATACAAATCGGTATTTGAAAAGATGCTAAAATCTGGATTTGTTTCAAGAAATTATTTGATTTTTGCCTTCTGGTACCGGTACGCAATCTGCATTTTTGTTATATACCAGAACTGAGCTTTTATCTCTCTTTCTCTATGAACTAATATTGTTAGTGATTTCCTTTTGTCTAGTATGTTCACTGTTTGACAATTTGTGACAAAAAGGGGGAAAAGAGAAATGACGGAGATGAGATCATCAAGAGAGGACAAACGAAACGAAAATGGAAAAATGGGGGAGAACGGAAATTGATGATCGTACCACAAAGGGGGAGAACATAGATGCTCAAGAACATGGAGAACATGTTAGAGATGCTCAAGATAGGGGGAGACAAAGAAAAATTGAAAGAGCCGAAAAACAAAAGAACCAAAAGGAAGACGGATCAAATGCAGGATTCTAATTTCTAACGACTAACGTTTGATTTCGTTTGGAGTTTTGTTTTGCAGGAATTACATCACTTTAAGACTCCAAGTCCTAAGTCATAGAGTATGTTCTAGGACTGTTTGGTTCAAATGTAATTTTGTATTTATTGGATCTTTCACGCAAAGAAAATCAATGTTTTGGTGATAACATTGAATTTCGACTTTTTGGTTTAAGATGAGTGACTTGAGCGCTTTTATGTATTTTTGGGTTTTGTCACGAAATTGCCAAAGGGGGAGATTGTTACGGCATTTTGGTATTGGCATATTTCGTGAGTCAAGTCAGTGAGTTGAGTCGGAGTCTTAAAGGGATCAAATTGTCAATCAGCAATCAAAGACTTAGAAAAGATTCAACAAGAGCTCAAGTTGGCACTCAGTGTCTTGAGTCTTGAAGATTGAAGTTGAAGAATTGTGGATCAGTTACATCAATCTCAAGAAGAAAGTATTCAAGAGGATCAGGTATGTTTAACTAAATAATTGTGGTGATCCGAATACTTTCTTATAGTGTAGAAACACTTGGATGAACTTTTAATTGCATAATAATCAAAAACTGGTGTTCGGACTTGTTCAGGATCCGGATCAGAGCCAACGATCCGGATCCCGAAGGTTGTTGCTTCATACAAGACTTCGATCCGGATCCATGCAATTTCCGATCTGGATCCCGAATGTTAAGTTTTCTGATTTGTATGAACGATCCGGATCGGGCAATGCGATCCGGATCCCGAACCATGGTATTTCTGGAATCGTCAATCTCGTTACGACGATCCGGATCGCAGTAAATCCGATCCGGATCGCCGTCCTGAAAATTTCCAGATAAGGTATGTTTTTGATTCTTATCTCTTTCCAAAGGTTTCTAAACTATAAATAGACATTTAGGGTTTCTCAAAAACGTGGGTTCTCTACCGATTAATTTATAAAACACTTGAGAGCAACCCTAGAGGCTAGGTTTTTATCGTTCTTCTTTATAGCCTCTTTTAGGTCAATTCGATGGTTCCTTCAAGAACATCTTTGGTCGAATTGATCTAATCTTTGCTTAGAGATTTCTTCTACGGTTCTTCATTGATAATCTAAGCAAAGGATCACCATCGAAGTCAATATTCTTATCGACTGAGTTTGCGTCGTGGATTCGACGTGGCATCGTGGATTCGGTGTGCTAAAGGCGTTTCGTGGATTCGAAGCGTGCGTTCGTGGATTCGAACGTGAGCAGTGGACGGGCAAAACGGTGGAGCGCGAGGTCCAAGAAATTGAAGGAGGGGTTAAATCCGTGGAGACGGTAATCACCTTGTTATTCTTCTTTTCTTAGGGATTGTTATTGCGTGGATATCCAACCGGTCAGCGCGAGGTCCGAAGAAGCTGAAGGAGGGGTTGAGTCCGTGGAGTCGGTAATCACCTTGTTATTCTTCTATTCTTAGTGGATTGTTATTGCGTGTTGGTCCCGTGGTTTTTCTCCTGGATTGGAGTTTCCACGTATATCTCGGTGTGCTATTTTTATTTTCCGCATTGGTTTTTATTTTGCACTGAGATTGAGTTTTTAAGTATTACACCTATTCACCCCCCCTCTAGTTGTTTGATAGTACCTATTTAGATCCTTTGGGATTAATAACTCTACAGGTCGATCTTCCAAAATTGTTGGAAAAGGAACAGTAGCTATTCCAGATGGCCCGGTTCTAAATAATATGTTATTTGTTGATGGTCTTAAGACTAACCTCATAAACATAAGTCAACTTTGCGACAATGGTTTTTCAGTTAACTTTTCATCTGTTGAATGTGTTGTAACTGATAAGGACCATGTATTCTTTTTAAAAGGGGTTAGATCTGAAAACAATTGTTATGTTGTTCCTAATAAATTTTCTGAAAAATGTAACCTAGTTTCTTTGGATAATGAAACACTTTGGCATGAAAGGCTAGGTCACTTAAATTTTAAGGAACTTGCTAGAATTTCAAACAAGGACGTGGTCAAGGGGGTTCCAAAACTTTTGCTTAAACAAAACGTTGTGTGTAGTGGTTGCCAAAAGGGAAAACAGTCTAGGACTGCACACAAGAACTTGAACCACGTTGGTACAAAACGGCCTTTGGAACTTTTACACATGGATTTAATGGGGCCAACTCGTCAACCATCTTTGGGAGGTAAATGGTATATTTTCTTATTGGTTGATGATTTCTCTAGGTTTTCTTGGGTAGCATTTTTAAAAGAGAAAGCTAATACGTTTGATTCTTTTCATGAGATTTGCCATCGTATTATGATTGAAAAGAATGAAAAGATCATTCGTGTTAGGAGTGATAGAGGTGGAGAATTCATAAATTCCAAATTCATTGATTTTTGCACTTCCAACGGCATAAAACATGAATTCTCAGCACCCTATACACCTCAGCAGAATGGTGTTGTTGAGCGCAAAAACAGGGTTGTTCAAGAGATGGCGCGTGTGATGCTTCATAGCCGGAATTTACCGCTACATTTTTGGGCTGAAGCTGTGAACACCGCTGTCTATGTCATTAATCGAGTGTATTTGCGCCCAGGAACTTTAAATACACCATATGAGCTGTGGTTTAGTAGAAAACCGGATATCAAATACTTTCGTATCTTCGGGAGTCGATGTTACATTTTACGTGACCGTGAAAATCTTAGAAAGTTTGACTCTCGAAGTGACGAAGGGATCTTTTTGGGTTATTCTACGAATAGCAGAGCATATCGAGTATTTAACATCGAATCTAAAACGATTGTAGAATCTATAAATGTTAAAGTAGATGAAGCTTTTCACTTTGGATCTGGAAAATCTACCCTCGATATCTCTCTAGATGATGATTCACCTGCCATTGCATCTTCTCATGATAATACTTCCAATATTAATGATGCATCTAATGGTTCTTCAAGTTTATCTGATGTGCAGGAATCATCTCATATACCTCCGAGTACTCCGTTTCAACAAACGCTACGAATCTCCAAGGATCATCCGGAATCAAACATCATTGGAGATCCACAAGAAGGAGTTAGAACTCGGAGGCAGTTGGTTTGTGGATTCGCTTGCTACGTATCTTTAATCGAACCAAAGAACATAGATGAAGCTCTTCAGGATGACTACTGGATTAAAGCAATGCAGGAAGAGCTCCATCAATTTGAGCGAAACAAAGTCTGGGAATTAACGAAGCCTCCAAAGCAACATAATGTGATAGGTACCAAATGGATTTTCAAGAACAAGAAAAATGAGGATGGTACTATCATCAGGAACAAGGCACGATTAGTTGCTCAAGGCTACTCTCAAGTAGAAGGTATAGACTTTGATGAAACATTCGCCCCTGTAGCTAGACTCGAGTCCATTCGTATACTATTTGCTATTGCTTGTCATTTTAAAATCAAATTATTTCAAATGGACGTTAAGAGCGCGTTTCTAAATGGGTTTTTAAATGAGAAAGTTTATGTGGCTCAACCGAAAGGTTTTGTAGACCATAAACAACCTAACCATGTATTTCGTTTGAAAAAGGCTCTTTACGGTCTGAAACAAGCACCGCGAGCATGGTACGAAAGGTTGACAAAGCACCTTTTGGAGAAGGGCTATACTCGAGGGGGAGCTGACAGGACTCTCTTTGTGAAGCATTATCAAAGCAATTTCATTGTAGCACAAATCTATGTCGATGACATTGTATTTGGCGCAACAAGAGATAATGATGCTTCTAAATTCGCGGAGACCATGGAAAGCGAATTTGAGATGTCCATGATGGGCGAATTGACTTATTTTCTTGGATTGCAAATTAAACAAAATGATGAAGGTATTCACTTGAGTCAATCCAAGTATGCAATGGAGTTGGTTAAAAAGTTTGACTTAGAAAATTCGAAGGATTTTCCGACTCCAATGGGAACTAGCCACAAGGGACTTGGAAGTGAATCACAAAGTGAGAATGTAGACGAGAAACTGTATCGAAGTATGATTGGAAGTCTACTTTACCTCACGGCTAGTCGCCCGGATATATCCTTTAGTGTTGGGATTTGCGCGAGATATCAATCAGCACCAAAGGAGGTTCACCTGAAAGCGGTGAAAAGGATCATCCGGTACATCAAAGGAACCATAAATTTCGGAATTTGGTATCCTATGGGAACAAGTTTGGATATTGTTGGATACTCAGATGCCGATTGGGCAGGATCAGTGGATGATCGGAAAAGCACGAGTGGTGCATGCTTCTATCTCGGCCATTGCCTTGTTGCATGGCACAGTAAAAAGCAGAATTGCATAGCACTCTCGACTGCCGAAGCGGAATACATTTCAGCAGGTAGTTGTTCAACCCAACTCATTTGGATGAAAAGTGTGTTGAGCGACTTCCGGATTTCAGCATCTTCGGTAACAATTCTTTGTGACAACACAAGTGCAATTAACATTTCTAAAAACCCTGTGTTGCACTCTAGAACAAAACATATTGAACTTAGATATCATTTTCTTAGAGAGCTAGTTGAATCAAATACTCTTCAACTTTCATATTGTCACGCCCCGGGGGTTTAATTTCGCGGAAACGATTCACAAAAGGTATGGGTTTGGCGTGTATAATTTTTTTTTTGAAAAACCTTCTTCCCCGGCGCGTGCCTAGACCCGCCGCATATACAGGATCACTCTGCAAACGGACAGAGTCTCCCCTGTATATGCACGGCGTCGCGACACATACAATGTCCAAAAACGGATAATTATTCAATCACAATGGTTCAAACATACGTCCATTCACGAAATGCTAAATAAATCTCACGGCCGATCAGTTTAAAAGGATAAATCCACAGTTGTTGAAACGGCGCCCACCCGGCGCCCATATTTTGAAAACACCTTTCGAAAGCAACATAAACCCAGAGGTTTTGGAAAACAGTGCCCACACGACACTTAGGTTTTAAAATCCTTTTTCGAAATCCATAATCCACAAGGTTTTAAAAACGGTGCCCACACGACACCTAGGTTTTGAAATCCAGTTTTCGCAATCTTTTCTTTGGTTTGCTCTTTGATTTTCTTAAAGCGGCCAACAGAGATGAAAAAGGAATTAAATAATTCAAAAACTACCATGCCGACATCCACACCGACCCCACGAGGGTATCGAGAACCGCACCACAGTCTACCATGTAAATGAAATGCGAAGGGGAAAAAAGAAAGTACTGTTCGGGGTCACCAGGGACCCAAGAACTCCTGCCGCGGCCTCACCGTCGCCTAACTCTCCCCCCTGGAGGACCCTGTCGCAAAGTGGGAAGTCAGCGACTAAACAATAATGATAATAACAAAGCAGGAAAGGAAGCCAAACCCAACAGTAAAACTATCCGGAGCAACCACTCGACTCACTGGAAGAGTGACACGCGAACACATGTAACTCCTGCAACATCTGTAATGCCTGTAACACCTATACACCTTGATCTCGTCGGGCACCTATCCCGACAGATCGCACCGCTCACACCTTGGGGCACCTGACCTCGTCGGACACCTATCCCGACAGATCGCACCTTTTCCCCCACCTTTTGCTGCCTCAAACCCCACACCTACGGGGGCCCCCACCACTTCACCTTGTGGGTTAACACGGGTCGAAGACCGCTTTCCCGGAAAAGAGCACCCTTTGCGGTGGCCAAACCGCGGGTGCCAAAACTCCGAGTAGTCGCCAGATTCCCCTTGACTCACACCTGTCCCAAAAGATCAACAATCCAAAACGCTCCCAAACTAAGCCTCAAGGCTATGCCTTAGTCATGGGAAGCTGGTGACGAAGCCCACAAGGTAAGGTCCTACCTCCGTCCTGGCACCGACGGGGTGCGACACTCTAAATAACCACTAACTCTCGGTCCCAAACCGTTGCCCCTCCAAGTACCGGGCATCGAAACGAGCGGTAAACCTCCAGACCAACGGTGACACTCCCAACTAGGAGAAAATCTAAGCTCAAGGTCCGCTCAACAATGACCTCCAGGTACTGAAGACTACCCATCTGAAACCAAAAGGGTCGGAAGAGGACAAGCAACGAAAACCGCAAGAAGAACCCTGTCCAAAGTTGCCTAGGTTCACTAAACGCACTCGAGGGATCACACGCCAAACCCCCAGCAGGACAACCGAACCGACACGCTTGTGCAGAAAACAGAAACCCAACTCAAAGCTTTACCACCACAACCCCACTAAAAGGAGCCACCCGGCACCACCCAGCGTCAAAGCTAGACCCCCTTGTAAAAGTCACCACTTACGCACCCTTGTGCGAAGCGAGGTACGGCCTCTCTGCCCCCAAAACGAGCCCACACGAAGAAGATTTACTAGCCCCGGTGGTCTCCTTTCTCAACCTAAAGGGGAACCCCAAGACCCCACCACGACGATTTCTGCAACCATCGCAGTGATCACAGCAAGGAGCCGCACCATGGGTAACAACCGTAGGGGAAGAGTCCTCGTACCCACCCCTACCCTATCCAAGATGCAACACGAATCGGCCGACTATCGGCTGTAACTTAAAATCCGTAGACCCCGAATGCGCAAATCTAGACGAGAGGCTACCCGGTTGCCCACGACCGACAACCCAGCAGACACTCTAACAACCGACAAAATGGCCGACACCCTAACAGACATCGGCGGATTACACTACCACCAGTCACCGGTACTAATGACGACCAGAACGTTGGCAGAGGAAGGGGTTCGGAAAACAAAAGCCGACGCACGATTTGCTGTGTTAACAGCCGCACCAAGTGCATGAACACCGTCAGCAGGCCCACCGTGTCCCGTGCTGGTTGCTTAATCCATTAATTCCTAGCAACCCTCAATACCCCGGTGGCAGCCGGCCTCGACCCCAGCCTCCATAACAACACCACTATACGAGCCAAAACAACACGACTACACAAGCACGACAACCGAGCTAAACCGGGAAACGAAACTTAACCCGCACACACATACAACACAAGTCAGTTCTAAACTCCGCTAGCATAGCACTCATCCAACTATCGAGAAACGGGACCTATACTTTCCCCCCGCTCCCCCGATCACTCGCGTTCTACGCTTCCATGCCTTACTCATTTCATTCATTTGTAGCTAAGTGTGGTATCTCCGTGGATGTCGGACACTGACTGTTGTGATTAAAGAATTGTCTCTGATACCATCTTAATCTGTCACGCCCCGGGGGTTTAATTTCGCGGAAACGATTCACAAAAGGTATGGGTTTGGCGTGTATAATTTTTTTTTTGAAAAACCTTCTTCCCCGGCGCGTGCCCAGACCCGCCGCATATACAGGATCACTCTGCAAACGGACAGAGTCTCCCCTGTATATGCACGGCGTCGCGACACATACAATGTCCAAAAACGGATAATTATTCAATCACAACGGTTCAAACATACGTCCATTCACGAAATGCTAAATAAATCTCACGGCCGATCAGTTTAAAAGGATAAATCCACAGTTGTTGAAACGGCGCCCACCCGGCGCCCATATTTTGAAAACACCTTTCGAAAGCAACATAAACCCAGAGGTTTTGGAAAACAGTGCCCACACGACACTTAGGTTTTAAAATCCTTTTTCGAAATCCATAATCCACAAGGTTTTAAAAACGGTGCCCACACGACACCTAGGTTTTGAAATCCAGTTTTCGCAATCTTTTCTTTGGTTTGCTCTTTGATTTTCTTAAAGCGGCCAACAGAGATGAAAAAGGAATTAAATAATTCAAAAACTACCATGCCGACATCCACACCGACCCCACGAGGGTATCGAGAACCGCACCACAGTCTACCATGTAAATGAAATGCGAAGGGGAAAAAAGAAAGTACTGTTCGGGGTCACCAGGGACCCAAGAACTCCTGCCGCGGCCTCACCGTCGCCTAACTCTCCCCCCTGGAGGACCCTGTCGCAAAGTGGGAAGTCAGCGACTAAACAATAATGATAATAACAAAGCAGGAAAGGAAGCCAAACCCAACAGTAAAACTATCCGGAGCAACCACTCGACTCACTGGAAGAGTGACACGCGAACACATGTAACTCCTGCAACATCTGTAATGCCTGTAACACCTATACACCTTGATCTCGTCGGGCACCTATCCCGACAGATCGCACCGCTCACACCTTGGGGCACCTGACCTCGTCGGACACCTATCCCGACAGATCGCACCTTTTCCCCCACCTTTTGCTGCCTCAAACCCCACACCTACGGGGGCCCCCACCACTTCACCTTGTGGGTTAACACGGGTCGAAGACCGCTTTCCCGGAAAAGAGCACCCTTTGCGGTGGCCAAACCGCGGGTGCCAAAACTCCGAGTAGTCGCCAGATTCCCCTTGACTCACACCTGTCCCAAAAGATCAACAATCCAAAACGCTCCCAAACTAAGCCTCAAGGCTATGCCTTAGTCATGGGAAGCTGGTGACGAAGCCCACAAGGTAAGGTCCTACCTCCGTCCTGGCACCGACGGGGTGCGACACTCTAAATAACCACTAACTCTCGGTCCCAAACCGTTGCCCCTCCAAGTACCGGGCATCGAAACGAGCGGTAAACCTCCAGACCAACGGTGACACTCCCAACTAGGAGAAAATCTAAGCTCAAGGTCCGCTCAACAATGACCTCCAGGTACTGAAGACTACCCATCTGAAACCAAAAGGGTCGGAAGAGGACAAGCAACGAAAACCGCAAGAAGAACCCTGTCCAAAGTTGCCTAGGTTCACTAAACGCACTCGAGGGATCACACGCCAAACCCCCAGCAGGACAACCGAACCGACACGCTTGTGCAGAAAACAGAAACCCAACTCAAAGCTTACCACCACAACCCCACTAAAAGGAGCCACCCGGCACCACCCAGCGTCAAAGCTAGACCCCCTTGTAAAAGTCACCACTTACGCACCCTTGTGCGAAGCGAGGTACGGCCTCTCTGCCCCCAAAACGAGCCCACACGAAGAAGATTTACTAGCCCCGGTGGTCTCCTTTCTCAACCTAAAGGGGAACCCCAAGACCCCACCACGACGATTTCTGCAACCATCGCAGTGATCACAGCAAGGAGCCGCACCATGGGTAACAACCGTAGGGGAAGAGTCCTCGTACCCACCCCTACCCTATCCAAGATGCAACACGAATCGGCCGACTATCGGCTGTAACTTAAAATCCGTAGACCCCGAATGCGCAAATCTAGACGAGAGGCTACCCGGTTGCCCACGACCGACAACCCAGCAGACACTCTAACAACCGACAAAATGGCCGACACCCTAACAGACATCGGCGGATTACACTACCACCAGTCACCGGTACTAATGACGACCAGAACGTTGGCAGAGGAAGGGGTTCGGAAAACAAAAGCCGACGCACGATTTGCTGTGTTAACAGCCGCACCAAGTGCATGAACACCGTCAGCAGGCCCACCGTGTCCCGTGCTGGTTGCTTAATCCATTAATTCCTAGCAACCCTCAATACCCCGGTGGCAGCCGGCCTCGACCCCAGCCTCCATAACAACACCACTATACGAGCCAAAACAACACGACTACACAAGCACGACAACCGAGCTAAACCGGGAAACGAAACTTAACCCGTACACACATACAACACAAGTCAGTTCTAAACTCCGCTAGCATAGCACTCATCCAACTATCGAGAAACGGGACCTATACTTTCCCCCCGCTCCCCCGATCACTCGCGTTCTACGCTTCCATGCCTTACTCATTTCATTCATTTGTAGCTAAGTGTGGTATCTCCGTGGATGTCGGACACTGACTGTTGTGATTAAAGAATTGTCTCTGATACCATCTTAATCTGTCACGCCCCGGGGGTTTAATTTCGCGGAAACGATTCACAAAAGGTATGGGTTTGGCGTGTATAATTTTTTTTTTTGAAAAACCTTCTTCCCCGGCGCGTGCCCAGACCCGCCGCATATACAGGATCACTCTGCAAACGGACAGAGTCTCCCCTGTATATGCACGGCGTCGCGACACATACATGTCCAAAAACGGATAATTATTCAATCACAACGGTTCAAACATACGTCCATTCACGAAATGCTAAATAAATCTCACGGCCGATCAGTTAAAAGGATAAATCCACAGTTGTTGAAACGGCGCCCACCCGGCGCCCATATTTTGAAAACACCTTTCGAAAGCAACATAAACCCAGAGGTTTTGGAAAACAGTGCCCACACGACACTTAGGTTTTAAAATCCTTTTTCGAAATCCATAATCCACAAGGTTTTAAAAACGGTGCCCACACGACACCTAGGTTTTGAAATCCAGTTTTCCGCAATCTTTTCTTTGGTTTGCTCTTTGATTTTCTTAAAGCGGCCAACAGAGATGAAAAAGGAATTAAATAATTCAAAAACTACCATGCCGACATCCACACCGACCCCACGAGGGTATCGAGAACCGCACCACAGTCTACCATGTAAATGAAATGCGAAGGGGAAAAAGAAAGTACTGTTCGGGGTCACCAGGGACCCAAGAACTCCTGCCGCGGCCTCACCGTCGCCTAACTCTCCCCCCTGGAGGACCCTGTCGCAAAGTGGGAAGTCAGCGACCTAAACAATAATGATAATAACAAAGCAGGAAAGGAAGCCAAACCCAACAGTTAAACTATCCGGAGCAACCACTCGACTCACTGGAAGAGTGACACGCGAACACATGTAACTCCTGCAACATCTGTAATGCCTGTAACACCTATACACCCTTGATCTCGTCGGGCACCTATCCCGACAGATCGCACCGCTCACACCTTGGGGCACCTGACCTCGTCGGACACCTATCCCGACAGATCGCACCTTTTCCCCCACCTTTTGCTGCCTCAAACCCCACACCTACGGGGGCCCCCACCACTTCACCTTGTGGGTTACCACGGGTCGAAGACCGCTTTCCCGGAAAAGAGCACCCTTTGCGGTGGCCAAACGCGGGTGCGGCGTGTCGCAACCACGAGCTCAAAACCCGGACACAGGACAATATCGCAAACATAGAGACCGTCAGCGTTAGTATTACAAATATGCAGTTAAACAACTATCCAAGAATACCGAGTCTATACTTAGTCTCAAAGGAACCCACAATAATGAACCAAGTACCCAAAACGAAACCAACATAATGAACCAAGTACTCCAGACGAAACCAACATAATGAACCAAGTACCCAAAACGTAACCAACAATAATGAACCAAGTACTCCAGACGAAACCAACATAATGAACCAAGTACCCAAAACGTAACCAACAATAATGAGCCGAGTACACACCACACGATAATCATGACAGTAACGAAATGGGCATACAGGGGTTCTAAGGATGTACCCACCTGAAACGCGAAGAAGGAGGTGTGCGGAAAACTCCAGTTAAAAAAAAACCCTCACAATGCCCCCGAAAAGCTACAAAAAGAAATCTTGTAAAACAATCATCGTCGTGGTTAAAAACACTCAAAACGGGGCGAAACGGCCAAAAACGGAGCTTCTGGATCCCTTTCAGAAAACTGGTGCACGAAACCAGGCGTGGACCGGGTCCACCAACAGCAGGCGGCCGCGGCACGGGCCGGGAGCACGCGGTAGCGGTGGACCGGTGCGGCTTGGGCCGGGCCGCGCACGGGCTCGGGCGCGCACCGGGTTCACCACTCCCCGCTTGCGGTGTCGAACACCGGGTGCACGCCTAGGGCGTGCACCGAGCGGCCTGGTGCACGCGTTTTGTGCGCCGGGTCTGCGGCCCCGGGCCGCGGAGCGTTGCGCCGGGTGCACGCCGGCCGGTGGACCCCGAGGCCTGGCGCACGCAGCCGTGCACCGGGTCTGCGCCCCCGGGCCGCGGAAGAAGCGTGCGCCGGGTGCACGCGGGCGCCGTGGACCGCGGCCTGAAATCCCTGTTGACGAACAGTAATCCGTCCCCAATTCCGGCTCCGGTTGCGACCCTGCGATCCCGACGGCTGCGGCGATGACCTCCGTGAACACGACAACGGCCGCGGCGGCCTCCCGTTTAACAACGGCCGGCGGCGGCTTCCCGTTACCACAAAGCCCACATCGCGCGACAACCGAACCACAACAGTCGAAACCCCAAAACCTAAAACAAAACAACGATGCTAACCTTGATTTTCCTGGAGGAGGAGGAAGAAGGAGGTCGCCCATTCCTTGCTCGATCGATTCTGCAGAAAGAAATTCGTTCTCCTTTCCTCTCCCTGTCTCCCCGTCTCGGTCTCACGCCGTTCTTGAAAAGAGGGAAAATATGGTTTGGGGTTTTCCCCACACACACACTCACCCGGACTTATACGCTAACTCAAAAGTCATAACAATAATAATAAAAATAATAACAATAATAATAAATTCCCGATGCCAATCCAAATCAGTCGAAATTAGAACGGAGGGCCCAGATTACCTCGGAAAGCGTGCCGATCGCCAGCACGGATTCCGATGCGCCCGAGCTGATATAGAACCTCAAAAATTAATTCAGGGAGAATCCCGAAGTCGGAATTCGAATCCGATCGCGCCCCGTTCACCGCTTTGCGAGCTCTAGCACCAAAAAAACATACCGCCAACCCTGACGGTCAGTCCAGAATTTCTCGAACTTTCAACCCCCCCCCCCCCTAACAACCTAAAAGGGATTCAACTAAGATCAAACGGAAAACCGGGAGGTCGAGGTACTACAAAAATAATTAAAATAACCAATGAACATAAAAAGATGAAAGTCCGATTGTAGACGTATCCCGTCCGATCACCTCGCAAAGCGTGCCGGCCACCTAGCACGGATCCGACGCACCACACGAAGGCAACGCCTTGCCCCCCATTCCGGGAGATCACGTAAATCGGAATCCGAATCCGTTCGCTTGCCCTCCTCCGTTTTCCGAGCTCAGTCGAAGAAATACTCGCGGTCCAGGCCAGTTCTTTGCAGAAAACACAGTGAAAAGTTTTTCTAACATCCCGTCAAAAAGAAGTTATACAGCAGGCAGTGGAACGCCAGGACCTCTACTCACTCAACCACTTAAAAGAAGTTTCGTCCTCGAACTTAATCCCACCGTCCGCCACGAATAAATCTGGGGTAGCACTCGCCATCTTTGACTCCAGTTCCCAAGTCGCTTCACGTTCTTCCTGGTTGCTCCACAGCACCTTCACATGGGGGGGGGTCGTCCGGTGCGCAATCCTTTTTTTCCTCCCGTGCTAAGATCCGCACCGGTGTTCCGTCGAAGCCAGATCCTCTCTAAGCTCAAAATGTAGTGCCCATCCATCACCCAAGTAAGTACGCAGGCTCGGATCACATCATCGAGAATTCGGTTCACTTGCTCGGACTGTCCCGTCGATCTGGGAGGGGTGAAACGCCGTGCTGAAGTGTGGTTTAGTCTCTAGAGCTCGTTTGTAGATTTCTGCCAAGGTCGACACCAGCCGAGTGTCTCTGGTCCACGTCGTACAGTATGGGTGGAAAGAGCGTCGACTTCGGCAGTCTATTCCACTGTGACCAAACGGCATCGTGCCCTTGATTGCGATGCAGAAAAACCCGTGCGCTTCCATTCTGTTCGCGTCCCATTTCCCACTATGGCACAAGAGAGATTGTAGTTTTTTCCCCCTCCCCCGGGCGCTGATTTCCGAGCCTTACCATTGTTTAACATCTAACGGCGCAGGAACGGTTTTAACTCCTTCGGTTTAGTCCACGCATAAATTCTGCTTGAGGCCCCTGTACATCTTCGTGTCAACCGGGATGCGGCCGCAAAAAAAAATCAAATATCCTTCTATGTGACCAGAACTTAAGACTCTGGCGATCCGAAAACACATCACAACGAACTCCAAAAGGTGGTGTCCTCCAAAGCTTTAAAACGAAGTTGGACTGCTGCCCTAGTTACGATCGTATGTCGGGCAGTTCCGTCACATTCTTAAATTTAGCAACCAGCT